>VSMA01000045.1:0-330477 GCA_009194965.1 Coniochaeta sp. 2T2.1
CTCTTATGTCTCGTCTCCTCCTCTATTACTATTACTAAGCTCCTCAAGCAACCCTGCTTCTCTGTCCCCCTACCTCTGTCTCTTCTATCGTAATCCCCGCGTCAGTACGCAACGTATTCGCGCACCAGGGCATAATATACTTCGTAACGGTATACCACAAGAACTACCGAAACAGCGAGCAGGTAAAGATTATCCACCGGTATCTACCGCGCGAAATGGGCGAGTTATTCGTATAGTATCTATAGCTAGTATTACCATTCTGGCAGGAGGTCGAGGGTATAATCAAAGGCGGGGCCGATATTAGCGCGTTTATATAGGACGACGAGGTTGTAAGGAAGGAAGGGAGTAGGGGCGGAGACGAGGCGGGCGAAGACGGAGAGGCCAAAGACGGTATTAGCAAAGCGCCATTTGAAGGGCAATTGCCTACGAAATCCAGTCAGGAGGCGGTACAGTAGTAGTCTCTAGCGCGTAGGTAGACGGCAGACCGCATACGACGGACTATACAGTAGCACAGCGCACGGTACATCGGGCACAAGGTCGGGATTAACGCGTAGCGGCAGATCGCGGTCGCGATATCGAACCGTTATCTCAACAAGGCGTTCGGGTAGTCGACGGGCGGGGAAGACTTCGGGGACGAGGACGACGACGAGATAGAAGACAGTCCGTACGATCTACAGGCCGGGCACGGGAGGCACGTGGCGGGGATAGTATACGCGCGCGAGCTACAGCAGGGCACGGCCGGCATACCAACGCGGCGGGAGCAGTTCCGGGCAGTCAGTCGGCAGTGGCACCGGTTCTTAGGATTCGCGGCGGACGACGGCGGCGCGGGTGGGCAAGCGCAGACGAAGCGGAAGCGGAACGTATTCGAGGGGATACGGGAGGAGGCGAGGTTTCGGCGATTTGCGCGGCTACAGCAGGTAGACTTAGCGGGCCAGCTACGGCAGATAGTGGGCGGCGAGGCACGGTTCCACGGCATCCAAACGCAGGTAATCCAGGCGGTGGTCCGCGGAGAGAGCCCGGTCGTACAGATCACGGGCACGGGCGGCGGCAAGAGTATGACGTTCATGTTGCCAGCGTTCTGCTCGCCGGACGGCGTGACGGTCGTGGTAGTGCCGCTGGTCGCGCTGCGGGAGGACTTGTACCGGCGCTACCAGGAGAGCGGGATCGAGTCGCACGTATGGCAGGGCCGCGGAACGAATAAGGCGGCGGCCGTAGTGTTCGTCACGCCCGAGTCCGCCGTCACGAAGGCGTTCCAGCTTTCGTCAACCGACTACAGGCGCGGCAGCAGCTGGACCGGTTCGTGGTCGACGAGTGCCATACGGTGCTGGACAGCGAGTGGTCGTTCCGGCCGCAGATGCGGGAGGTCGGCCGCGTCATCCAGGAGGCCGGGGTACAGGCGGTATTCACCGAAACGTCCGTTCTGGAAGCAGATGGAGAAACGAGTACAAGAGTTTATAGCATTTGATATCTTGTTCTTCGTGCCAGATGTCTTCTCCGTCACGTGAAATGCGCCGTACGCCTTCTACGACCGGTCCTTTGTCTTAGGACTCGTTCCAGCTAGACTTGGACCTCGAGTCTGGATGCGTTACTGCGTCCGCTGGCCCCAATGCCGTCTCAGCGGCTCAGAAAGCCTGGCTTTGACGTCCCTCAAGTAACAAGCCTTCTACACCACCACACAGCGAACCGCCGCCAGGCATCTGGTTCAACTGTCACACTCCACGTATCAGTCTTGTATCTAGACTTGCACAAGAAAGAGTCTATGCCTGCTCAGCGCTCTCAAGGACGGGACGTCTCTCGAATGGTGGTACTCCGAAGCTTAAAACTAAAGCCTCCCCTTCCCTCTCTGCCAAAACTGTAACATGTGTAGTCCATCAAAGTACGTAGTGCAACATATTGTCCTTGATAACCTCTTTGAGCTGCAAATTCATAACGCTAGGTTTGATTGACTCAAGGCAACGGCTGCGACTATAGCATGATGCAGTACACGAAGCAACGAACAACACTCCCTACTGGAGCCACGAATACTGCAGAACGGGTTGAACAACTCGAGTGAAATGCACACATGTCCTCTAGGAAAAGTACCGTTCAAGTACTGGGGCTTTCGTAAGCCGAGACTAGTCCCTGCTCCAGTTAGGAGCGCCGTTCTTCTCGCGGATCCTGTCGCCGCGCCACATGAGGACACCAATGGTGAGGGGAAAGGAGAGAACGATGATGATGGAGAAGACGGAAAAGGTTAGGCTTCCTTTAAGGGCGCGCAGCATTTGTTGCGTGAAGAAGGGGGTCGTGAACGACATCAAGTTCCGGCAGACATTGAAGACCAAACTGGCCTCGGCACCTTGCTGTGGGTAGCATTCGAGGAGGTACGTTTGTCTGTCAAGATATACATGTGTTAGTCAATGGCCGAGCTCAGTTTACGAGCCACGATGTATGGCTCCGGGGCGGGGATGTACTAACATGACAGTCGTGGCGATCTCGATACCGAAGATGTAGATACCTTGGCCAACCAGAGCGGGGACCCAGGTCCGTGCAAATTGGATGGAGACACCAAACATCATCAAGCCGAGCGGCACGGTAACCAGCGCGGGCCAGATGGCCTTCAGTCTCAACTCGGGCTTCCACGGCAGCCCGCGTTTCAAATTGCGCTTGGCGATAACGTCGAGCATCGGGCCCGCAAAGAGTTCACCGATCAGCGCGCCGATCAGGCCCGAGAAGGCAGACAGACCGTTATCCAGCTCGCTGAAGTTGAACGGGGGCGGAGAGAAGATGAGCGGGATTCCGGACGTGATGCCCACGTGCATCATGTAGGCGATGCCGAACCAGAACGAGGACAGAAGCACGGCCCAAAAGCGGAACATGACAAAGGGCCTCGTGAAGACAAAGCAGAAGCTGTGCTTTGTGTCCGGATGACGCTTGGGAATATGGACACCGTACAAGCCCCAGAGAGTAGGCTTGGCCGGAGGGGGACCGTCACTGGAAGCGACTGTAGGCGCGCCCTCTGGATTGCGGATATAGATGGTCTCGGGAAGGTAAAAGATCTGCATGACCAGGCCAGCGCACATGAGAATGAGGGGGATCCATAGCGTCCAGCGCCAGTCAAGTGACTTGTTGTGCAGGATGGCGCCACCGACGATACCGCCGAGGAAGGGCGCCACGACAATGGCGAGAGTCGAGATGCCGACCTTTTTGCCCTTCTCGTGCCGGAAGAACTTGGTGATTGGAAGTTAGTTTTCGCCACTGGTTCCAGTCGCTTGGCCCAGGAAGGATAATGCACTCACGATATCGCCAATACTAGCCGGTCCGAGTGTCCAAAAGGCAGATCCGCCGAGGCCGTGAAGGATTCGCCCGGCCATGCATGTGCCGTACGTCTGGGCGGTAGCCGCGACAGCCGTGCCGACGATGGCGATGGCGTTGCAGAGCAGGAGGACGGGTCGGCGCCCGAGGAAATGGCTCAGTGGACTCCACAACAGTGGTCCAACAGCATACACGACCACCGGCGTGTTGCCCAGGTAGACCGCGGTTTCCTTGGTGACGCCAAACTGGATGGCAAGGGAGAGCGTTGCCGGTATCAAGGACGTGATTGTGAGGTAGCAGACCAAAGCCAGGTAGGAGATTGTTGCCATGGCCATGTGCTTGCGGAAAGATGACCAGTTGAGCGGGTCGTTTGGATCGTCGGAAGGCTGCGGTCTAAGGACGATACCATCCCGTATCTTCAGGACTACCTCTTCAGAGGGCTTCTCATGCTGAAGACTGTCCTCACGGTGTTGCGCATCGACATCGTCTGTGCCGGACGAATCAGTAACAAAGTCATGGCAATAGGTTGATGAAAGTGCTTTCCCTGATGCGACTTACTGATTTGGCCGAGTTCCTCCTTTCCGTCCATATTGACTTTTGACTCTTTGTTGTTTGCCACAGCTTAGGGTTCATCTGAGTGTAGGATGTCGTGACTTGGACGAGAGACAACTGGGAAGAGGAAAAAAAAGGCAGTCTTCCCCGGGCTGGCATTGAACATCGAATCCTTCCATCACAGTACTACCTTGTGTTTATATCCACATAGGCCTTCTTTGAGTCAGCCTGTTCCCAGCACCGTGTTCCCGGTTCCCCGGTTCCCCGGTTTCCCGGATTGCTACCCCGCACGTTAATTGCCCAAACTTCCCCATGGGCAAAACGTTTAGAATGTCGGGTGTGGAGAACGATGGTTCCCCAAGGGGGAAGTCTGGTCCCGCGAATGTTTGTAACCTACCTTGTATGAGCACCTCAGACCCGTGTTCAAGTGGACATCGGGACACCAAAGAATACCGTAGCTGGCACTTAGAAATGCCATCGAGGAACCTGCGATTACATTCATGGCTTCGGCCCCACCGCCGATGGGAGGCTAGTCCCATCCGACCTCACCTTCGGGCCCTTCCTGCTATCCGCGCATCAACCCTTCAAAAGATTAATTAACCTTGGTTCCACCGTTGGACCCTAAAAGCGCAGATGGGAGTTCTTGCGACTTCGGCTCCATCGATCGCAACCACGGCAACGCTACGATTGCTCCCGCCGCATGCAGTAGGGGAGAGGAAAGCAAGGTGCAGGTTGTGGAATTGTGCAGGTGTGATTTTACAATCAAGTGGCATTTTGCATCTAGGTGCCTTTCAGGGTGGCGGGCTGGAGATGGGTGCATGGGAGACAAGACACCTACATTTTATATGTAGCGACGTATCATGTAGCGACAGCTTGTCTAAGAGAAAACCTCCATGTAGCGATAATGAAGCTTGTGGACTAGGTAGGTAGGTAGTCTTCCTATTGGTCAAAGAGATCTACCGCACTCAGCTATCATTGGCCAGCTTGCTATTATGTCCAAATCCGGTAATTCTACTTTTGGTGACAAAACTTGCGGCCACGCCAGAATTGAGAGAGCAACCCCAAGCAGTGCAGTTTTGGAGACCGTGCATAAACCCGGGCAACTGAATGTCCTTGTCCAAACTGTAGGTCGTGTGAAGATGAGGCCGCAACGCAGTGGGTCAAGTGCTCATCACAGTGGTGCTAAGCTGAGGGGAAACTGCACTAGTGAGAAGATGGAGAGGCTGTCCTTGTTACTTCCGACTTGGCAAAGACAAGCACGATGTTGAATCCCTAACTCCCCGATGAGCTGTGACGATCAATGTAACACCATTTCTGCAACAGCGCGAAGGCCGAGTTTCGTAAACGGGTCGTCCCTAACTCCGTTGACGAATCACACCATCGTAGGCAATGTCACGGAGAGCTTGAAGATATAGTACGGCCTGGCTAACGACAGCTGGACATGTGCACACGGCCTTCAACTGGGCTTCGACTTCTCCCGATAGTACAAACCACCGACATGGCTCCATCTTTCCTGTCGAAGGTTGGTAACCCCCCCATAGGGCATAAATGTCAGTCAACACTGAGTAGTCACTAACGTGTATATGCCATAGCTGCGAGACCAGTCTCTCTTCATTCAGAAATGCTCTGTGGACGGACAATGGACAGCTGCACGGTCTGGGAAGACGTTTAACGTCGAAAGTAAGAACCAAAACCTCTGATGGAGTCTTGGGAAACGCTCACAAGTATGACCAGACCCGGCCACGAGCGAAGTGCTTGGCACGTGTCCCGAGTTCTCCAAACAGGACACTGAGACAGCTATAGTTGCTGCTGCCCAAGCTTTCTACTCGTTTCGCACAACCACGGCTAGAAGTCGGGCCAAGCTGCTCCGACAGTGGTACGATCTGATGCTTGAGCATTCTGACGACCTCAGCCTCCTGGTTACCCTGGAGAACGGCAAACCCTTGGAAGAGGCCAAGGGGGAGGTCGCCTATGCCGCGAGTTTCCTCGAGTGGTTTAGCGAAGAGGCTCCGCGTACATATGGTGATACGATTCCTGCCACCATCCCAGGCAATCAGGTGATTACGATCAAAGAACCAGTAGGCGTTTGTGCATTGATCACCCCGTAAGTGACGTGCAATCCACCAGACCATTTCGTTACGACATCAGACCTTGACTGACACCGAAAATAGGTGGAACTTCCCAGCGGCTATGATCACACGGTAAGTTCCTCCCTCTCGTTGAGCATAGGATCTACTTCACTGTCACTAACGCGTTCGATCCGGTTGCAGAAAAGCAGGTGCAGCTCTTGCGGCAGGCTGTACGGTTGTGATCAAGGCTCCGGCGGAAACGCCCTTTACCGCCAACGCACTGGTGGAGCTGGCACACCGGGCCGGAGTTCCCAAGGGCGTGGTCAATGTCATCACCACCGACAAAAACATCGTCGAGGTCGGCCATGCCCTGACCTCATCGCCTTTGGTGAAGAAGGTGTCCTTCACCGGATCTACCAACATTGGTAAACTCTTGATGCGCCAGTGCGCCGAGACGACGCTCAAGAAGATCTCCCTCGAATTGGGAGGCAATGCACCGTTCATCGTCTTCGATGATGCGGACATTGATGCAGCCGTGCAGGGCGCATTGATCAGCAAGTTCAGGTCGTCGGGTCAAACTTGTGTCTGCGCCAACCGTATCTTTGTCCAAGACGCCGTGTACGACAAGTTTGCGAGCAAGCTAGCTGCGCATGTTCGGGACAAGTTCGTCGTGGGTGACAGCCTCAAGACTGCAATGGTCACGCATGGGCCATTGATCCATGATCGGGCTGTGCAGAAGGTTCACGAGCACGTCACCGATGCCGTGTCCAAGGGTGCCAGGATCCTTGCCGGCGGACAGAAAGTTCCCCAGCTGGGCCCCAATTTCTTCCAGCCCACTGTCCTGGCTGGGATGACGGGCGACATGAAGTTGGCCGCAGAGGAGACTTTTGGTCCTGTGGCAGGCCTGTTTCGCTTCAAGACGGAACAGGATGTGGTTAAGCTGGCTAACGGCACAGAGATGGGGCTGGCAGCATACTTCTTTACGAAGGACAACCAAAGAGCCTGGCGTGTAGCCAAGGCTCTTGAAGCCGGCATGGTTGGGCTAAACACCGGATCGATCAGCGATCCAGCCGCACCGTAAGTTGACTGCCCCCAGAAGTACCGCTTTAACTTTGGCTAACGGGTCGGCAAAGGTTTGGAGGAATCAAGTCGAGCGGATTTGGACGAGAGGGGAGCAAGTACGGAATAGAGGAGTACATGACGGTCAAGATGATAACGGTGGGAGGGTTGGAAACCCCGGTTCAGAGTAGGCTGTAGAGGAGTGAACAAAAGCAGACACTTGGAGCATGGAGATACAATAGCCAACAATGCAGATGGCAAGTGATGAAGTAGATAGGATCCTCAGTTTTTTTGGGTGGGAACCGGACCCTGGTGCAGCGAGGCAGCTTGTAGTTGTAGGGTAAACAATCAGATCTAGAGGGAGACCGCCTTGCAGCAGGCAAAGCAACAACTGACAGGCAACGATATCAGCAATGTTCTGTAATATTCCGCTCAAAGTTGAGACTATACCGCATAGGGCTGTGATGGTAGCCAGGTACTTGGAAAGGGCAGAATACATGACAAGGTCAGACGGAAGCTGAAGCTCGATTAAAACGCACGGAACACGCATGACGGGAAGGTTCCTTCAAGTGCACAGGGGTTGGGACCGTGTGGCTGTCGATCTGTTGAACCAGGTTTTGCATAGACGTGGGGACCCCGTGGAGACCCCACTGGACTTCTCGCGTTGTCGGGCAGTCATTCTTGGACCCTTCATGTTCCATTGACATGCGGCGGGAGGCCCTGCCGCTGTCTCGGATCAAGGGCACTCTAGCCCTTGGCTACGATCGGACTAATGCCAGTGAGACCCCGTGGACCCTTATTACACGCAGCAGGATAAATTGGCTCACCACACGATGAAAGTAGTATGACAGCTTGTGTACAAACAGTCGCTTAATACACAACTAAAAGTCTAAAACTGTCCAAACCATGAAAGATCTAACTATCACAACTTTGCCAGAGCGTTATGGCCGTTGCTCTTGCTTGATGCGGGCAGAAACCAATCGAGGTACTTGTCCTGTGTCGTCCTGGAGATTCCGGTCTCTGGGTGGAATGGCTCGCGCCCGCCGTTGAGGTACGTGTCCAGGGCAGTCTCGGCGTCCTGCTCCACATCGTAGCCGTACACTTCCAACACCGTCTGCGGGTCACCGTACAGGTTGCTGCTGCGGACATAGTACTTTCCATCCAACTCGGGCGACATGACCTTGTCCCGGGCCCTCTGCTGGGGACCGTCGGGCAAGTGCCAGATAGCGCCGTTCAGGAAGGAGACCTGTTGCTTCTCGTAGGCCTTGGGCATCCGCCTGTCCTCGTAGATGCGGATCGCCTCGTCTAGTCGCATCTGGCCCTGCACCACCCTCCGCACGCACCTGGCCAGGAAGGCACCGTCCTCCATCGACGTGGCCGCACCCTGAGCCATGTGGTTGACCATGGAGTGCGCAGCATCTCCCATGAGCACCACGTTCTTGCGAGGGGACGACCACGACTTCATGGGTCCAGTCACCATGAGCGGCCAGCGGGACTGGTTAGACAAGTTAGCAAAAAGCCGCATGAACAGTGTGGAGGGATGGAGCAACGAACCGTCTCCTTGATCATGTTGACAATCCTCTTGATGCGCGGGTCAAAGTCCTTGTACTCGTCCCAGAGCTCCTGGATGGGAACATTGTGCTCGGTGGCACGGAGCTTCTCCGGTCGGTGGTGAGAGAGCACCAGGTTGAACATGGTGCCAGCGTTGATGGGGTACGTGATGATGTAGGCATTCTCGGCCATCCAGACTTCCATGGTGAGCTTTTCGACAATCTCCTTCGCAACAGGGTCCTTGCGAATCTGTTCGTAGGGCACCATCGCGCGGTAGGCGCAGTTGGTAGTGGGCGGCTCGGGGGCGACCTCCGGGAAGAGGGTCTTCCTCGTGACGCTGTTGATGCCATCGGCGCCAATCAGGAGGTCGAAGGTGTACTTGTCGCCCTTGTATGTCTCAACAGTGGCCTTCTGCGAAGACTGGTACTCGACACGAGTCACGCGCGCATCGATGATGATTTTGGCGCCCAGCTTCCTGGCAACGTCGGCAAGACCCTCGTGCAGGTGTGCACGGTGGACGACCCACCACGGCCGGCCAAGGCTCTCCTCGATGGTGGCAATCTTGGTGTGGCCTACCCGTGTGCCGTCCTTGCGGCGCATGTTCAGCTCCTCGAACTGCACAAGATTGTCACCAATGACCTTGTCCACTCCCCACCGCTGGAGGAGAACGGAGACATTGGGGGTCATCTGAATACCCGCACCAATCTACACCAGACAAGTCAGCCAGCCATAAGGCAAGTCGTAAGGGGCAATCTTGTCTAGCTCACCTCACCAAGCTCCGGGGCGGCCTCTAGCACGGTGACCTCTGCACCAGCTCGTCGCAGGGCGATAGCCGCAGCAAGACCGCCAATGCCAGCACCTACAATACCCGTGCTGAAACCCTGCTCACATGTAAGTCGTTGTGCTACCATGCATACCCGCCAATGGGTCCACTCACCATAGTGGTCGTCTGGTTTGTGATGAAAGTATGAGCGCAGATAGTCTGATGAGGGAGATGCGGCGAGAGTAGAACCAAGTAGTGTGTTGATGAATATCTCGAACATCAAAGATTGTTTCCTTGTTATATAGCTGAGGAAGATGAGATTAGACGATGAACCATGAGCCGCGGTCTGGAGCAAGTCACACCGTCGGGGAGTTAGGGATTGGCGGATGGTGGGTCGCAAGGGGTTCGGGTCAGTGGACGGGAGGTCGGTTGTGATCACCAGGTCACCAACGTTGTCCCACATCTACCCCAGAGCCCGAGGATCTAATCTGGGGTAAAGATTCCGATGGGTTCATCTCGTCCACACTGTCCGCCATACCTGCTGCTTCTCGCCCTGAAGTCTCCCCCATATCACCTCACATATCTGATACGAAACGCTGTGAATCTTAACGAGCAATCATACGTCCAAGACAATCATCAACAATGGCAGAGCCGATCAACATACTGCAAGTTCCTCACTTGGGAGGCATCGATGTGGGCTACCGACTGTCCAAGTCCTCGGTAGACAAGACAAAACCCACGCTTGTTCTCTTCAACCCCTTCACGGCAACTGCGGATTATTACCTGCTCGAGTTCGAGAACAATGCCCTGAGGCAAGCTGCCAACTTGTTGGCTATCGAGCCTCTGGGCCATGGACGCACCCGAGCCAAGAAGGCCGAGTCGTGGACGTACTGGGACACCGCCATCATGAGCCTCCAGCTGCTGGACGCCCTTGGTGTCGACAAGTTCTTTGCGCTCGGGACGTCTCAGGGAGGGTTCATCGCCGCCAGACTGGCACTGATGGCGCCCGACAGGGTACGAAACGGCCATGCTCTCCGTGCGCTCCCTCGAACACAGCTCACTGACAATGTACAAAGGTCAAGGGACTAATCCCTATCGGCTCGACTATGGACTCGGAGTCCCCGAAGAGTCGGGAGCTGGGTTGCTGGGATGGGCCTGGTGCAACATCTGGCCTCGTTACCCTCGCAGGGAACTTCGCCCCCGTCCCAGACTTCGGGCCTGGTGATGCCTACTATGACTTCCTGATGGAAATCGGCTTTGGCAAGCACATTGACAAGCCCACCAGAGACTTCTGGGCCAAGACTATCAGATACAACTACAATGGTGATGAGGGCAAACGCCGGATCTGCATGGCTGCTGTGACCCTCGCCGGCAGGGATGGACTGCACGGGCGCCTGCCCTACATTCGATGCCCGGTTCTGTGGTTCCAGGTAAGTCTTCATACTCCCGTCGAACTCGTGTCGGCTGCTGAGGGGCTATTGTAGGGTACGGACGATGTCGTCTTCAGTCTTGCCGAGGCTGAACAAGACATCAAACTGTTCACAAACTCTGTGGAGGCGAGGTTGGTTCCCTGCCAAGGCGGCGTTCATTTCCTGAGCCGTACGCACGGAGCCGAGATTCACAAGGAACTCATCCAATTCATGTCAAAATGGAGAGCCCACGGTAAGTCGCTTCTCTGAGTGCGCACTTGGAATTAGCAACGGCTCACCCACGTTAATCCAAGGGCCTGCAGAGTAGGATGCTTACTGGAGGTCGGTCTAGAACCGGTCAGATGGGTGCTTCAGCTTGGGTACGTAAGGGGGCGTGTAGATTTAACATCATTTTTAGCGAACACAATGCCGTCCGCGGCCTGCAAACCTGCCTCAGTGCCAGACGTACATCCTCTCTCTCGCCCGTCGCCTTGAAACCCGTCAATAAACCGCGGCAATGGCAAGGGTACTTTTAACGAAGAAAATGCGACGTCAGTTCCAGGAGCCGGCCGGTGTCGGCAGTCAAGTGCCAATTGTCCCCTGGAGAGTCGTTATTTCCTATTCCCGCCACACATTGCGACAGCGCTAGCTAGCTCCCCCGTCACGCTAGGTCGGTCCCGCTTGGCTGTGTAATTCCCCCGCTTGTCTCCAGGTTCTCTCCGCTTGTTCGCGAGTTCTCCCCGCGTCTATTGGTCACCCGCCAAGCCTGCCTGAGCCATATATTGTTCCCGTCTCCCCGATGGGAATCCCACCCGACGCGATCAGAGCCGTTCGCTCGTCTTATGCGTTCCGAAATGTCAGTTCAGATGGGTACTTCGGGTCGGGAGGCTGATGCAAAGTCCGGCACAGGATTGGCGGCATCCGGACACCCAGGCCAGGGACAGGACAGCCTCCCCCGACCAAACAAGAGACGGAGGATTGGATTGGCCTGCAGCAACTGCAGACACCGCAAGTCGCGGGTAAGTACTGCTGCATGTTACTTTAGTTGAACGTGCGCCCTGTAGCGCCCTGAAGACCCTGTGCTGATGCAACCCCTGCCTGCAACAGTGTGATGGAAACCGTCCCAAATGCTCGCTGTGCATCGAATTCGGCTGTGAATGCGTTTATGAGCAGGCTGGCGTGACCACCAACCTCACAGTCGGACGAAGGTGCGTCAACCCGCTCTTCGACAAGGCCTTGTTTGTGTCTGACGATGGGTTCAGTTATCTGGACGGCCTTGAAAAGCGTTTGCACGACATTGAAACGAGCCTGGCACGGGTTCACCAGATCCAAGGGGTGACTGTCCTCGATGTTTCTACCCCGCCTGAAGACAGCGCTCGAGAGGGCCACAATGGACGGGCGAGACACGGTAGCGTTAGCTCACGAGCTTCCAACGCCGTGGTGTATCCAAACGTAGTGGGCATCGGAGAGGCCGAAGGGGAGCTGGATACGGCCGAAGACTCCATTGATGGCATGGGAGCGATCAAGTTCACGGACGAGGAAGATTGGGGATACTTTGGTAAGTCAGTCAGCGGCGGGAGACTCTCCATGGACGTAGCTCCTAATCCTGGACCAGGGCCGTCATCCAACATCGCTTTCCTCCGACATATATCACTAGCTATGGCCAGGATGGGTGACCTCAGTCAGTCCATGCCATCGCCATCCAACCGGGCTCAAGATGTTGCTGGGGGCATGAGTGTGTCGAGACCACATCCGGTGGAAGACGACAATAACGCCGGGCGTGGCGGCCGCCTTCCTGGCAGCGTCAACATCTATGCGCTGCCCTCAGAAGCCCGGACCTGGAGCCTCATCCAGGAGTACTTCCAAAAGACCGGACAGCTGCTGCCGTTTGTTCACGAGGAGACATTCTGCGCGACGTTCTTCGCCATGAAGCGCAGTAACTTCACCATGGCTCGCAGAACCTGGCTTGGACTTCTAAACATCATCCTTGCCATGGCTACGACGCTTCACATCGATCGCACAATCTCGTCGGAGAAGAGAATCGAGGAATCTGACGTCTACTACCAGAGGGCCATCGGCCTTTGCGACAAGGAATCGAGGCGGAACATCAGCCTTGAACTAGGTGTGTGATGGTGCTCCTTCTACCACATCGAAGGTCCCTGCGAGGTTGACTAACTCTCCGCCAAGTCCAATATCTTCTTATACTAGGACAGTACCTTCAGGGTACCCAGAAGTCTGTCCAAGCATGGACGGTACACGGGTTGGCCATCACCACCGCCTTGCAACTCGGTCTTCAGTCCCCCAAGACAAACAATCGCTTTCCGCCCTTGGAATGTGAGATTCGAAAACGCGTCTGGTTTGGGTGTATACTCCTCGATCGGTAAGCACAGTCCTCATGTCCAACAGTTCTCCGCCAGTGAACCGAGCTAACCTCGTCAACTCCGACATCCAGTACGCTCAGCATGACCTTTGGACGACCGTCGATGATCCACGAGAGCTACATCAAACTAGACATGCCGATGATCAATGTCCAAGTGGTTGGCTCCACTCCGCAGCCCGACCCGGGTCCTCAGATGGACGGCATGTACTACACTGCCACCCTGTAAGCAGCGAATACACTCTTCTCAAAACAAGATCCACTGACATGTTCAGCAAACTTTACAATGTCATGTACCGTATCATCGATACATGCTACGGCCAGAATCTCGGCCTGGAAGAGTGCCGCACAGACTCGGAGCTTATCTCGACCGTCCTGAGGGTTGAGGAAGAACTCGACGAGTGGAAGTCGCAACTGGCCCCGCTGCAGATGCGCGTGGTTGAGACCTGCCTAACCCTCGAAGACCTCGAGGCTGTCAATGTGAACAACAAGATCACCGAACGGTTCCACATTGTGCTGTCTCTCCGCTATCACAACCTCCAGATTCTCCTCCATAGGCCGATCCTGGAAAAGTTCCTCGAAGGCTGTGGTGGAGGCTGCTCCTTGAGGGGTACCACAAGTGAGCGGAGGAAATTACAGAGATTGGGCATCGGAAGCGTCGAGACCTGTGTCAACTCGGCCGTCGCCATCATATCTGTCGTCCATACCATCGTGACCTCGGAGGGTTGGTACCGCGATCTGCTCGGAGCATGGAACTACTCTCTCTTCTACAGTAAGCCTCGGCCCGTAGCTCGTGTCACGGAGCACATTCAAGACTAATGACGGCGAAGCTTTCAACGCAGGATTGGTCATCTTCGCTGCGACACACGTTGCCCGAAACGAAGTCCAAGGCGACCCGAACCAACTATCACGCTGGGGGCTCGTCGACGCCGCCGTACCCTCTTTCTACACGGCGATTGAGGCTCTTCAGAACCTTGATCGTGGGAATCGCGTTGTCGAGCGATGCGTCAACTATCTGTCGCAGCTCACCTTGGTCCCAATCACAACGTGTAGGTGTCTCCTCGCCGTTCTCTCGACTGCATGTCCCCTTCGCGTGTCGCCCAATCTCGTGCTGTGCTGATTACATCTGTGTCCCATCCCAGCCCCTTTGGACAATCCCATTGCACAGGGACACCAGCTCATACGAGGTGTGAATCCTCTCACGACGTCAAACCCTCTACGTCCGATTGGCACGCCGAGGCAGGCGCCCATCGAGATCGATCTCAACGAGTTCATGTTGGACACAGACTTGAACATGCTCAACATGTCTTGGATCACATGAGCAGGATTTTTATTAGGCTTAGAGAAGAGTGCGAAACTCATATTGCTTGGAGACACTTAGTCATTAACCATGAGTGCTTGATCCGTGTGCCTGTAATTAACCGTTTGATATATCAGGTGGCCGCCGATGAGGTTGCTCTGGGACACGATCGGGACCGCGGCCGTGACAGATGTATCGCATCAGATCGACGTCGTTGTGTAAGCTGGTGGGATCGCAAGCAGGTCCCGAACATAAGCACCCTAGAGCTGTACAGCGCAGAAACATTGTAGACTATGTTACCGGAAATGCCGATGTATGATTTGATTATACGACTGTCGCTCGGCTGGTGGGTGTCATTTGACCATTGAGAAAACCTCGTACCACATTATTCCCTGTCAGATCTCCGAACTCTGACCTCTGGCGGACCTAAGCAGTGTGAGAATTCCGTCTTGGTTCCATTCCCCCAATCATTCCTACATCTGCCCCCACACTCATCACTACCTTGCCCATTGACATTGTGACTGTTGTGATCACACTACACATAATAACGACAATACGACCAGGGTAGGATGCAAAGTGACTCGTTATCTTTGAACCGCGAGTGAGAAGCCCGACGAATCGTTGGCGGAGGGCGAATCATTCTTTGGTCCTCGATGGGGTTCAAGTATCCCACACCGCTCTCTTGTCTTGTTCTGCTTCTACTACTGATCCTAGTAGTGTTGTAGCTGTCGACCTGACAAGATCCGATAAGCGTACATTTATCAGTAACTCTTGTTAGCTCTCGTTATGTCCTTGCTAACCCACGTCTGTAACAAGATGGCTTCAGACATCAAGACTTAGCTTCTTGGTCTCCTCGTCGGGGTCGTTGCATCCCGCCTGCTCATATCTCTTGTTCGACGCCCGCCACAACTACCTGCGCCTGGGCCTAGACCGGCGCCTATAATCGGCAACATTCAACAGCCGCCAAGAGCCTCCAGTGGCTTCACCTCTACTATTAGAGCAAGAAGTATGAACCGGTGATGCATCTTCATATAGGCGGCCAACCCCGGATCGTCCTATCCACACACATATCCGCCTTCGACCTCCTGAGCAAGCGGAGCTCGCTCTACTCCGACAGGCCACGCATGGTCATGGCCGACGGGTTGGCCACAAGAACATGGATATGCTTTTACGCCCGTACGACAAGCGGTACAGGCTGCACCAGCAAATAGAGGCGGCCCCCCCCCCCCCCCCCCGGTGCCGCAAGTTCGTACCGCACGCTACAAGACGTCCAGTCGAAGCAACTCCTCTTCGACGTACTAAGCGAGCGGGACCAGTTTAGCGAAAAGGGCGTGGACTTCGACCACCACTTCGAGCGCGTCATAGCCAACACCATCTACTATCTCAAATACGGGTACCGTCTAAAGACAGGCTACGAATAGGAACTCATGGACGGCAAGCGTGTCATAGAAGAGCTCGCCAGAACAGGTCAAGTAGGCGCCTACATCGTAGAATCGTTCCCGTCGCTCAATTACCTGCCCAAGTTCCTCGCGCCCTGGAAGAAGGAGGCCGAAGGCGTACGAGCTCGAGCGACAGGTACACATCGGAAATCTTAACAAAGGATTGGAAAATCGCGACTAGAACTTCGCCAAGCACATAAGGGTTATCCCACAAGGCAAGGACATATCTACTAAAGAACTGGCTTTCGACCTTAGTATTCTTACAAACGCCGGCTTAGACACATCCACGGTAGTATTAGCCGAGTTTATCGTGGCTTGGATTACACGCGGTTCGCGATAGGTTGGAAAAGCACAGGAACTACTTGACGAGGTAGTCGGTATAGATCGGATACCTACCTTTGAAGACCGCCCAAAAATTGGCTTACATTAACGCTATCGCCGAGTAGTCATTCCTTCGCTTGCCCCAGTCTTTCAGAAAACAGGTAGCTGACTCGTCAACAGTTAGCGAAACCCTTCGATTACGCCCGGTCGTAGTCCAAGGCGCGCCGCATTTCACCAAGACACAAGACAGCTATATAGGATACCACATACCGGCCAACTCCATCGTGCTCCCGAAAGCGTTTAACATTACCCGCGACACAGCTATCTTTGGCGAGGACATCAACACCTTACTTCCTAACCAGTAGCTCGCCAAGGACGAACGTAAGGCGCCATCGATAGATATCTATGGCTTTAACACGACCACCCTCAGAGACCTCCCGCACACTAGGTTTGAGTTCGGACGTAGAATATGCACAGGACGGATCATTACACGCAACCAACTATTCGTCCAGATAGCTCGCATGCTCCAGGCCTTTAACGTCGAAGCCGACATTATCGACGAATCTACCAGTAAAAGGCACAAGGTCAACGACATGGACTACACTAAAGGTATCGTAACCCTTCCTTAGCCCTTCAGGGCTGTCATGCGTCCGAGATGCCGATGGGTTCGGGACGCCATCTTAGAATCCGGTACCACTCACGGGGTAGATCACGGCGAGATGCTCAGCCAAGCGAGTGTGCAAACCGGTCTTCAGCTATAAAACCTAAGTAGTCACCATGCATGGACCGTTTCAACTTCGCTTGTCTGCGATGTTGCACTGCTAACATGAATACCGCGGGCGAGGCCGGGAAGCTGGCCCCCGGGAGCTACATTCCATCTCACAACCAGCTCAGCTGGTTCTTACCAATAACCACTATCCACACCTCCCTGATTAAGCTGTTGCTTCTCTTCTATTTTCACTCTATGATCTGTTACACCTTCGAGTTCAGGGGTACGCCATCCGCAACGCCGAGTCGCCACAACACTGGGGTCAAACCAGCCCTTGACCTGCTTCGTCGCCCCGTGGTGCACAGCCGGGGTGACGGTGCCACTCGCTGAGGTTTTGGAGGCGGCCTTGACAGCGGCAGGAGAGACGCCAGTGACGATCTTCTTGCAGCCGGTGAAGACCTCGCTGAAGAACTCGCGCCAGAACGTCCGAGTCTCCCAGATGGGCAGGTACCACACAGCCCAAAGGCGACAAAGATCCACAGGAAGCTGATGACGATGTAGAAGGTGAAGAAGCCCTTGGGGTAGATGTAGTGGCTGAAGAACAGGGGGAGCGGGATGATGACGTCCATGGTGATGGACAGAACCATGGAAACGATCAGGGCCATCATGAACGTGCGCTGTAGGGCTTTTTGGTTCTCCAGGACCGCGGCATCCTCGGCTTCCTCTTTCTCTTCGTCAATGACGGTTGGGAAATCTTGGTTGTGGTGGGGGCCTCTGGGTTCTTCTTCTTCCGCAGGGGGACTCGACCGGGGCCACGCCGTGAGAGCCTGCTGTGGTCGTGGTGGTCTGGTTGGCCACGGTGGCGCCCGCCTTCGGACCGGGAACCACATCGCCGTACAGGGACGAAGGAGCGTTGATGTCGCGCGTGATGGACCACTCGAAGTTGTCGGGCTTGACGAGGGAAACCACGGTCGTCACAATCAACCCGGTCAGCACACCTGCCATGTTGCCTGCCAGGATAGGTGTGGCAGGTTCAAGGAATCGACGCCCACTCTTGGCACCTATTCCAGCAGCTTCCGCCAAGGCTATACCCCTATCAACTCTCACCGCACAGACTGGCGATAGCTTCATCCAGAACCCTCTGGAATATCGAACCCCTGAGATGCCTTAGGCAAGTCCTAGCCACTGTCGTGTATATAGAGCAGCCGCGACGCCCTCACAGAGAACACTTTGGAAGGCCGAGCCGTTCAATACAAATCTGTTGTTCCACAATAGGGTCCGCTGCGCCGGTGGTGGCGATGGTAAATTCTCCGTAATACACCTTGACCTCGACGAGCCAGGCGATGAGGCCAGCAGCCAGCCCGGACAAAGCGCTGGCAATGGCACCTGCCCTGGTTTGATCCTTCCAAGTGACGGCAAAGTCGGCCGGGAACACGGCGCCACCGATCACGAGACCCATGACGAGGAAGAGCCAGCCCAGGTCGATGCCGATGGCGTTTCAGATACAGGCGAAAGCGGCCATAACGAGGTCAAAGAGGCAGATCCATGATGTGCGGCACAAAGATCAAGTCTTTAGGGTTGGCTGTCGGCTTGATATAAACCTTGTAGACGTCCAAGGTCAAGATGGACGACACGGCCATCAGTTCGGACGACAACGAAGACGCTACGGCCGTGAATACCGTGATGAGCAGGGCGATACAGCCGTGCTTGCCCAACAGGGCTGCCGCACCGAACGGAGCCGCAAGACCCGACGAGACCTGAGACGGAGTCATGTCGTTCGGGTAGGTGGGATACGCCGGGTTGTCGGTGAGCGCAACCGCGGCGAGGCCCAGAGTGGCGGCGAATCCGAACGGAATGGCATCCCATGCGAAGCAGCCCATGATGTAGCCTCGAACAGCCGTGGTGGGGCGGCTGGCAATTGCTCGTTGCCAGTAGCCCTGGCCCAGGAAGACGGGGCCTATGCCGGAGCACAGCTTAAGGACACCAAACATCAAGACGTAGTTGGATTTGAGTGTCACGTATGACCCCTCATAGTTGCCCTTCACGGGTCGCAGCTCACCGGCTTGGACCAGGAGGTCGTACATGCGGCCAGGGGAGCCGATCAGGCCATTCGAGGTGTACACCTGCCATTCGACCTTGTCAGTAATACGATCCACACTCGAGCGGACCTCTACCACCTAAGCGGCCGCCACTTACCGAGAACCTGAAGTACAAGATGATGAGCATGACGACAATGGTGTGGGTATAGTCGCAGGGGAAGGTCGCACGCAGACCGCCCAAGACGACGTAGACGGCAACACCCAAGGGGATGAGGAAGATGGCAACATAGACGTTCATTCGCGTCAGCGTAGTGACGACAGGGCTGCCCCCGAGCAAGAGCTGGGAGGCGACAAGGATGTTGGTCATCAAGGTGAAGAAGATGAAAATCCAATGGGCGACCTTGCCGTAGCGGTAGTAGATGTTTTCCAGAAAGGTGTGGCATCGAAGAGCGTTCTGCTTGACCTTGCTCGCCAGCTCCGAGAACATGAAGATCTGGACCGTCGCTCCTGCGGCGTACCAGAAGGGTCCGGAGACACCGTCTTCGTAGGCCACGGTGCTGGCTTGGAGCAAGGTGGCAGCTAGGTCCAGGGTGAGACGAGACCACTGGCAATGAGACCGGGCTTGACGCTTCGACTGGCCGTGTTGAACTCTTCACTCATCTTGGTCGAGTACTTGGTGTAGCGATTCTGTTGAACATGGTGTCGTCAGTCGCCCACCCGCTGGAGACAAACAGCCTGGTCCATTAAGCAGAAACGTACCTGCAGATAGGAGACGCCGGACATGACCAAAGCGAAAAAAGGGATTACGCCATCTCATACGTTGCCTGTCTACTCTTCCATCAGTGCGCTAATAACTGTTCCTGTCGGCTAGCTATTCTCCTTCTCTACGCCGCTCAAGAGTTGTAGGACTAAGGCTTGCTCGTTTCCGTTTGTGAAGAAGGGCCCGTACGCGAATAGAGTGTGGCTAGCGATGCGACGTGCTTCCGAGAGCTTGTTAGAGGCGCAGATCCCGTAGATGACGCGCGTATGTGCGAGGATCTCTTTCTCTAGCTTGCGCCGGTGGCGGAGCTTACCGATGCCGGAGGTCGCGTGAGGTTCGTATATTAGTAGTAGTGTCTGGCCGTGATGGTAGTAGAGGTTGCCGCTTATTGTTGAGTCGTTAGGTTAATGTATGTGTGCTATATCGGAGAAGGTACTTGTAGGCCTGTTTGGAGGGAGTGTAACGTGTAAATACGCACTATGCCAGTCCGCGGTCAGCTAATATTCTGGCTAATACTGGCCCGCGTCCAAATCCCTTTCCCGGTAGTAGTATGGCTCGAAGCTGGTTGGTTTCCGGACGTTCTAGTCGTGTACGAGGGCCCGTAGGTTGTCCTACTTACCGATACTCCTGGGCCCGTTACTAAAGTAGAAGGTAACGATGCGCGCTATTATGGCCATGGCCTATGTATAGTCCGAAGTGTAGGACGTTGAGAGTATAGTCTCTGGAATGGGGATGGAGGATACGCCTACTTTTATGGGCCGCTGATTTAGTATCGCTATGTAGATGTCTTGTCGTAGGTATCCCTAGTAAGCGGCCTTACGAAGACCGTTATCAGATGGAGACGAAGATGCGCAGATTAGTGCGGATGAGCCGACGAGGTGGTATTCCTGGTCGCTCCCGTGTTTAGGGGCTATGAGATATTATGAGCCATAGATTACTCTCTCTCTCTGACTGTCTGGAGACAATAGGTACTAGTATATACCATTCATTTGTTCATATACTCGTAAGATCACTATCGTAGCAAGTAAAGTATCATCTATGGCGTTGCTAGCGTTATTGAGTATTGGAATTAGCAAATGTACTGATTCTTTGTAGTACTGCTTAGCCAGTGAAGGGCTGTAGTCCGAGATGCGGCTGAGATGTAGCGAGGAAACGGCGAGAATAGTATGTAGAAGGATGGGAGAGTGGAGGGCTCGGCGTGGCACATCAAAGCTGAAGTGTCTGTCTGAATCCATGGAGTCGAGCTAGAGCATATAGTCAACTAAACCAGTCTCGATGTCGGGATGCTAAATACCAGTAGGTTGGGGGTCTGAAACTCACGCCAGGGCCCCATTGCTCGCTAAACACTCGCAGCAGATAGGCTTGCTCATGGCTTTCCAACTGTTTCGTTGGTATAGATGACGGGTTCTCCGATAACTTGGGCGTGGTAACGTCTTCCGGCCTGGGCCGGTGGAAAGTTGATGCTGCTGCTGAGTCGAGTTCATCGCCTGCGGAGCGACACTTGGTTGTTCTAATGAACGATGTAGAAGAAGTGACTGAAGCAGTGGACAATGATATATTCAGCGATGCTTGATTGACCCTTATGGTCTGTTCCGCGTCCGGGCTCGGGCTCGAGGGAGCCGGGAGAGTCGATATGCCGTTGCTTTTTGAACCTAGGGGGCTGCCTTCATTGTATAAAGAGGTGACAGCCTCCGTCTCATCCACAAAGTTCACTGTCCCGGCGTCAGCTAGCTTGAGTAGTGAGCAAGAGCATCGGCAAGCTTACAGGCAGTAGGCACATCAACCCATTCCACCCCATTGTCGAACCTCCGGGCTCGTTCGCCATATCGAGGTATCGGCAGCCATGGGTTCCTTCATTTGATACAGCGCAACCGGACGGACCCGTGACAAACGCGGCTTCGATAATGCAGCACCCTGCTTAGCGACTATTATCAAGTATACTGAATCCTAATATACGGTCCCTGCCGCTTCCGATGATTACGCCACAACCAACAAATATGGGACGTTGGCGCGCTGTCCGGACTGACGCGACCTCGTCAGCCTCACACCCAACTACGCTTACTCTCGACGAGACAACTCAGAGTAATCACCAAGCAGTGTCGTTCCAGTTGTTTCCCTCCCAAGGTAGCTCTTCGGCAGAGCCGACATACGTTAAATATACCGGGCAAACGAGAAGCTCTTACGTTACATGTCGGACGAGGGGAGAACGTTACAACCGGCTGAAGCCGCGAGTTAAGCAAGCCCCATTCTGAACCTGCTATTCCGTTACTATATCCTCATATGTTTTGCAGGTGGAGGATGCATATATTACATTACCGAATGCGAGTAGCCCCGATCTACGAGATCACGTTCGGGCCCGCAGCAACTATCTACACAATCACCCTTAGGCTCACAGCAATCGTCTATACGGTTACCCTTGGACTCGGAACAATCATCTAGGCGACCACCTTCGAGGCCAATGTAACGGTCCTTGCAGCCAAGACCACAACCTCGCTATTACATTAACCCTCGAATGCCTGAATAGTTTTTCTCTTGCCTGCATGTTAGAGGCTTAGGAGGAGTTACAGGCGTAAGGCCCCAAATATGCCTCGTGGTCTAGAGAACTTGGGTCTCGTATCATCGATATATACCACGGCTTCGACGCAATGGTGTATCTGGGTCCTTCCCTTTGGACCAGAAATTTGCTCCTTATGCAAAATATCAGGTGCCTTAAACAAAGCTTCTCCCGTACAAGGTTACGAGACTGTGTGTTCCTACTGTTCGAGGCCGGATCCAAGTGGGGCAGCGGAGTCTCGTCTCCGTCTGCGACCCCGCCAACGGCACCAGTCTTGCCCTCCGCGTCGGCGCCTGCTTCCGCGTCCGAAATCACCTCCGTCCCGACGATTACCGCGCATCCGCCTCCCGAGCAGATCGTGCCGTCTGCGCCACAGCGTCCGAACCCCACTCGCGCCTCACTGGACTGCCAGCCCGCAGCGCCGCCCACTGCTTCCAACGCGGCCTCTTCCCCGAACCACGATGTCGATCCGTGGGGCACGGCCTACAAGATATTCCAGCAACGAGAGCCCGAGCTGACGGCAGACTACACGAAGCATCTGGCCTCCTTGCAAGGCGACAACACAGCCGGGACCGACCTTTCAGTGCCGCAGTTAGTCGAGTCAATCGTGATGCAGCTGTTAGAAGACCGGGAGAAGAAGCAGTGGCGAGTCTCGCTTCTGGGCAGGGATATAAAGATACGAGAGCAGGCAGAGAAGCTGGCAAAGTTTCTCCTCTGGTCCGACCCGATCGTCAAGGACGCCCTCAGCGCTCAGCCGTACGCGGCGCTGGCATGGTCCGGTGTTTCGTTGCTCCTCCCCGTAGGTATGTGATCTTCCCAGTTTCTATGCGCATACTTACCGGTTCAGCTCCTCACAAGCGGTACCACCCAAAACGAGGCCATGCTGAAGGGCTTCAATTCGATCGGCGACGTCCAGGTCTCGCAACACCACGTCAGAACTCTCACGGCAGCCAAGAACGCTCATTCCTCCCGTACGCCGCTGTCCAGTGGGCTTCGCACCACATATCGCAGGAAGATTTCATTGCAAACCACTCACAAAAGGATGCGCGAACGCTCTGTAATGTGGCTGGAGCGGCGAGGGTTTGGGTGCCTGTGTACTTCAAAACTAGGTATTAGTTGGCGAGGTTGGACTGATTTGGCTCTGGCGAGCTATCTGGGTCTAAGGCTGGTCATCGAAGATATCTTGGCCAAGGAGAAAATAGATGTCAATGCACAAGGTGGACCCTACGGCACGGCGCTCCAGGTAGCCTCGGCAGGAGGCCACAAAGAGGTCGTCGAGATACTGCTCGGCAAGGGCTCCGACGTCAATGCACAAGGCGGAGTCTACGGCACGGCGCTCCAGGCGGCCTCGAACGGAGGCCACAAAGAGGTCGTCGAGATGCTACTCGGCAGGGGCGCTGACGTCAATACACAAGGCGGAGTCTACGGCACGGCGCTCCAGGCGGCCTCGAAAGGAGGCCACAAAGAGATCGTCGAGAGGCTGCTCCACTACCACGTAGAATGATCGGAATATGCGTTAGTCGTCGTTAGAGTACCAGCCGTCGCATTCTGTCTCACCGTGGGCTGTCACCATAAGCTGTCCTCGGATCTCAACAATTACCTACTCGCTTAGCGAGTTTCTCGTTACGTTAGCATACACATCACCAACCTTTTTAGTCACTGTGCATGTCGTTAGGGTGGCTCTTAATGTTATCCTCTTTATATACGTAAAAGATGTTCTAGAATCTCGACCAAGTATCGCGCCTAGGCTGATACCTGCCTCCTGTTACCGGAGCTATGGTATTCAGGACATCGCGCGGCAAGGCATGCATGAGAAGAAACCAATATAGATAGTAAGACCTATACCTATAACGCACAGAAAAGCAAACAGCACAGCTAGTCCCACTACTAAGCGTTTGCTGTATATGGGTTGAACATCCGCTCGCTATACATCAAACGTTCTCAGTTCGTCCCTACAGACGGCTGCCTCCCTCGCTCAATCGCCTTCCTTCAGCTTCGTACAGTATCGCACCTAGAGAGACCCTACACGCTACTCTCGCTACGGGAAGGCATCTGTGAATAGCTTATAGATGTCCTGCCACGGCAGCCCCTGCTTCTTTAGCTCGACGAGAAGGTCGTCTTCTTCAGGCGTGAAGCGAGCTCTTGTTGATGCGCCTCGCTTCGTGGTAGGACGCCTCTTGACCGGTGACTACATCATCGACAATGCCTCACGACTCTAAGGACTTTGCGCAGCTTGCCATGGCGCAAGAGGTCTTGGCGCAGGCCAGGGCACAGAACCCACCAAAGAACTGGGGAAATCCGGCACCATTGTAAGTCAATCCAATGGACAGCGGGCTCTCTGCCAAATTGTCGACATGGTCTAATCGTGTGTGAACGAGGGCTTTGGCATTTCTTGTCTTGACACTGACACCATTGTCGTGCCAGTTGATGGGCTGGAGAGGAGCTAGCAACGGCTCCGCGACCAACGGTGCCAATTTCTTCCTCGGCGGCCTGCTGCTCTGGCTCGGCGGACTCCT
Organism: Coniochaeta sp. 2T2.1; assembly: GCA_009194965.1. Classification (NCBI taxonomy): domain Eukaryota; kingdom Fungi; phylum Ascomycota; class Sordariomycetes; order Coniochaetales; family Coniochaetaceae; genus Coniochaeta; species Coniochaeta sp. 2T2.1. The sequence continues at coordinate 24,710 of VSMA01000045.1, forward strand.
TGAATTCTTCCTCGCCAACACCTTCGGTTTCGTGGTGTACTGCTCCTATGGTACGTCTTGCTCCAGCAACGAATCTGGATCACGTCATAGCTAACAGCTCCGCAGGCGGCTTCTTCCTGGCACTTGGCGCAACACTGACGCCCGGCTTCGGTGCGGAAACCCCATACATGACCAGTTCAGGCGTCCTTGGGGCGGAGTTCTACAGCAGCTTCGGTTCCTTCTACCTCTTCGTCGGCCTGCTCTCCTTCGTCTTTCTGATCTGCTCGCATCTGCCTCGTCGTGCTGTTCCTCGCATATACAATTGCGTTTCCGCTGCTGGCCGCCGCGGAGTGGACCCATGCAGAGGGCAGGCTTGCTCTGTCCAACAGGCTGACTGTGGGTGGCGGTGCTGCTTGCTTCGTGGTTAGCCTGTGCAGCTGGTGCGCATTGGTAGGCGGCCTGTTGCAGTCCGTTGATTTCCCCTTCAACCTGCCAATGGGTGACCTGAGCAACGTATTTCCTTCGCCAAAGAAGCAGCGTACAGAGGCAGATATTGCGAAGTTGGAGTAGGCCTTGGCCAAGACCTGTTGCCTTTCAGCAGTGCAGGGGAACCTCCATAGAATCCACAGATTAAATAACAAGATCATTCATGATGCGTCGAATCAATGCACCATATTATGGTCAAACCAATCCCTTCCTCAGCGGTCCTGTTGAGAGGCGTCTCACCCAGTCGGCGTAAGTTAGACGTGTAACGATTCGGTTGACGGGGCAACTCGTCGTCGGCAAGATTATCATATGGACCGAAATAGCATGGATAGGAAACATATTCAAATGTGAGCGCATAATCCCATTCGACAGGACGTAGTTGTCCCCATGTCGAGATGCACGACAAAGGGTGTTCGGAGCATTCGCCGGTCGGGCTGACATTATATCCACCAGAGGTCCAGAAGTTTGATCTTTAGACGATAATCCAAGCCTGGGCCAAAAAGTCTCCAGAGTTGGGATGGCTCAACTCTTCGGCCCCAGGGCTTTTTGCTGGGAGAATGTACCAATCATCGCCAAGAAACTTGTCCGCGGCGTACCGCCCAACCTCGACGTCATGCATTTCATGCAACAGTGGCTCCATTGTAACGAAGCGACGGCGACTCCCCATCGCAATCCAGCTGGACGTCTGCGGCCCCTCGGACAGTTTGACCTGGCAGTCTCAAGTAGAAACTTCCTGCGACGGGAACGGCCAGGACTCCTGTTGGATTGGATGGATATATGCATGCGCTACCGGTGTTGCAAAGGTTTTTCTCGGCTCGACTGCGTTGCCTCCAACGTTGTGTACACAAGGGGAGTCTTATGCGGTCAACTGAAGACACTGGCCTAGGTTATCCAATCGCGAAACCATGACCCGCCGGATCTCATCCGCTCAAAGGTGAAGTTCCAGACTTCTGCGCGTCTCGGCCCTTCTGATGACTCGGTAAATCCCACATGCTGAAAAACGCTGGGGTCCAGCGCCCACTTCTTCAAGCCGCGGTCACCCGCGTAGCCCTCGAGGATCATATCGCCCGGAAAGTCGTACGGGGGGAAACGCATAAGTTGGAATATGCCGTCCATCTGACGCCGTGGGAAGACCAGTCCCTGGGCGCAGCACCCGTAGTTGGGCATCTCCCGCACTCCGTGAGCATTCCAGGCAAAAGGGTTGATCCTGTTGGCAGACACACGGCCGGCGAGGAAGTATAAAGCGATCAGGGCCGGTAGCCAGAGCCCAAAGGCGAGGGCGGTGACGTAACGGTATGTCTGGGCCGATTTACCGGATCCCGCAATCGCACCGAGTCGAAAGTACCTGCGTGCTACTAAGAAAAGCACGAGAGACACGGCATAGGCGATGAAGATATAGGTGGCGTAACCCAACCACTCTTCGCTGTTCCATCCCAGGAGGAGTTCGGAGAAGAACAGCCGAAGGTATATCCATTCCTGCTTCGTCTTTGTTGTTCTCGCCTCGACATAAGCGAGTCCCTTCTTGAGACGCGCAAACCAGTCGCGTGAGGCGATAATGTCGTCTTCGACCAGGACGAAGTAGTCTGCCCCGTGGTCGCGACATGTTTCGACGAGAATCGAATGGTCTAGCCTTATATTCTCGATGCGCCCCTCGCCACGTGGTCGGTCTGGGACCAGATCAAAGGGAACGGTACGATATATACTGTTGTTGCTATCGGCGGCGGGTGGATTGCAATAGAGTAGAACCTCGTCGGCGGTATTCTCCAGCCACTCTTGGCCATAAGCTGAGTGGTGGTCGGATGGGCGGTCGGCAAGCAAGACCACAAGGTGGATCGAGGAGCGCTCTCGTGCGGTGAGGGTATCGGTTAGGGTGGCAAGGGTGTGTGGGAGGAACGATTGCGTCGTGCGGTTGATGCTCGGGACGCCGATGCAGAGAAACTGCTGCTGGTCGGGTAGCAGTTTCGGCGGGATGTTACGGAGAAAGGCGTCCGCTTCTAAGGCGCGTTGTCGAGAGTATCGCAGCTGGAAGCCTCGCTCCTCGTCGTAGAAAATGGAGGATGGGTCGTCGTACGAGTTGAACCAACATACGATCAGAAGGAGGAACCATAAGGCGAGAAAGCCGGCGTTGGCCCGCAGGAGCGACATGGCCGGCATAAAGGAGAGAAGCCTTGGCAGGACGCAACGCGATGAGAAAAGATGAGGCAAGATCGATCATCCAAACCACTGCTGGTTGTCAGATGTTGTTCGGCAAAAAATATCCACTCGTCCAACCCCTAAGTCCCAGACAATGTATGGCCTAGTCTATTTACGGATTAGCTCACTTTGATCCCACATTTGGAAATGTAATTTTAATAACTTACCCTATAGCCACTTGTTACGCGCTGTTATTCTTAACGCGCTATCCGTTAAAGATGTTGTACCACCCGTTGTATAGAATTAACCACACAACAAAATCATAACAATGCTGCTCTATAGTGTGAATGCTATTACTTTGTTCTCTATAATATTTTATTATGAGGAAACTACTGATTATCTCTATAAGGGTAGCTCTAAAGCCGTAGGGTTTAGACTCTAGATATCCTGATACTAAACGATGCAACGAAGTCTCATACTGAAGCGTGCAAGTTGATCAAAGATTTCCAAAGACCTCGACGACGGCCCTTGCAGTAGATGCTGCGCTTGCCGGGTTCTGGCCTGTAACTAAACGGCCATCCACGACATGATAGTCATCCCAAACACCAGCTGAACGCGAGTCTGGATAGTATTAGTTGGCAGCTCATGCGGTACACAGGACGGAAGGCTGCTCACACTTGGCACCAAGCTTTGCGGCGAGCTCCTCAACCATCGGGTTACCCCATTTCCTCAACTCAGCCATAATGCCCATGGTGTTCTCTGCCTCCGTAGTGAAGCCGGTGATTTCCTTTCCCTTGATGAGTGGCTCATTGGTAGCTGGGTCCACGACACCAGCAAAGATGGCAGGGCCGTGACAGACAGACGATACGACGCCGCCGCTGGCCCAAACCTGAGAGGCGATATGTTGCAGTGACGAGGCGTTCGGGTAGTCAATCAGGGCTGCATGGCCGGCCGAGGCGTAAAAGACACCGTACCTCGATGGGTGAAGCTCGGAAGCTTTGGGCATGTTGTCGAGTTTCTGACGGAAATCGCTGTTTGGATCATTCCAGATGGCCAGGTCCTCGCCATTGAGAAAGTCGGGTGTTTGCGAAAGCCAGTCAGGGGTATAAGTTCCCGTTTCGGAAGCGAGGTCGACCTCGAACCCAGCGGCGGTAAGAACTTTGTACGGGTGTAAGGCCTCGGAAATGAACAGTCCAGTAGTTTCCTTGCCTTCAAAGAGCGCGGCACTCGCAGAAGTGATGCTAATCAGAGCGCGGCGTGGTGGAGACATGGTTGGTTTCGGTGTTGGGCTAGCTGACTAAGCTGCAGATGTGAATGGTTTTTTAGGAGTCGTGAAGATAAACTGATACTGTAAAGTTGCTTGAGCAGTGGGAGAGGCACAAAGTGGCGAACGAACAAGGAGAAGCGTTTGTGCTGTTGCGACGATGATGTGGATTAGAACGCAAGCTACAATGTCATGGGCAGCTACGTCTATTTATGTCCATTCACTTGATGCCGTCGTGCCCTGGAGCTCGTCCTCAACGGAGTGCTCCATAGCTCGGCTGGCTCTGTCAATGCTTCAAAGGGCGCCTGCTTGGACGTGGCAGTCACACGCAGCTGTTTTGCGGCCTTCTTCTCGTGTGGAGGCCGTTTGGCAAATGCAAAATGCTTAAAGTCCGAATGGGTGCCATGGCTCGGGCTAGGTGGACGTCTCCGTTTGGCCCCATTGGTATGGTGTTGCTGATTCATAATTGTGACAACCTGATCAGGAGTTCTCCGGCCATCGCCAAGACTTCTGAAGAACAGGGCGCGCATTGCCTTGCCCTACCTTATCCAGACTGGAGTTGATCTGCGTTCACATTGCAGAAAATTGTACGCGCGCTCGACGATACCGGCTCTAGAATGACGACATGCGCTTACATGGCCGGGAAAGTGAAACGTTTCTTCCCGGAATTGTGAACGTCGTAGGCAGCAGCTAGATACTTGTGGTTTTTACATTGTAGTGTTGATAGACAACAGGTTCTCCAAATATACTCCAGGTCACATAACGCTATGTCACGCTGACTTTACTGTCATAATTCTCCAACCATGGTTCCATGTAGACATCTCCGCTATGCGGCCATAGCATACCCAGGTCGATCCATTGTTCCACGTCAACAGCCATCTGAAGCAAATCGCCAAAGTTGGCGGATTCATCCATCATACTCCCAACTGCTATATTATTGTTCATGAACGCGTCATCATGTTGGTGGGTGTCTGTCAGCAGCAGCGACGACACGTTAGGCATGGCATGACTCTGGCTGCTTTGCGTATCCCGTATCACCAAGTCCGCTTTGGCAGCAAGTTCGCGAACAATACGCGACGCGCTTGCGGAGACGGCGAAGCTCTGACTGCAAATGTCAAAAACTGTCACGGCCAGATTGATGGCTGTCCTTGCCCTGTCGGTCGACTGGCCATGGGGATATGCAAAGACAAATCCGAGGAGTATCATGGCAGCATTCCATTGCCACTGAAACATCTCGTACCATCCAGTCATGATGCTGGTAGAGGAGAGAACATGATGCGTAATGATGGTGAGCTCAGCAGCGTGAAGGGCGCATTTGTTCGCTGCTTCGCCAGCCGCCGTAGATGATTGAGGAGTGTTGGTGAAGGAGATGAACGGTCTGTAGAGATTGGCGCACAGGTTGTGGTATACCAGCTCGAGAAGAAGGCGTTGCCTCTGAATCCATAATGGTGCAAATGGTTCGATGCGGAGAGTCAGTCCGTCTGTGGCGAAAGGCTGGCAGACTGCATCGCGTTTCGTCGTGAGTGCACTCGGGACCTCTCTTTTCCATTGCTCCAAGCCTGCGGCATGACTGTTCAGAAGGTTGGCATGGGATTCCAGAGCGTCACCGTCGTCCCATATCGTCTGGGTGTCATGGACATAGACTTGACTGCTATAGAACAACCTGTGAATGGTTCGGGTTACCTCGAACAGTTTTGCTTGATGGAGGCTGAAGCTTAGCCAGGTGACGTTCTCTGCAAGTGGAGCAAAGTTGGATCCGGATTGTGCGGCAACTTCGAGACTATCCCCGGGCAGAGACGGCGAGCACCGTGCCGGGGAGACGAGGAATGGGCGGCCCAGCTTCATGCCAATCTTGCTGTCTAGACTCAACAGCGCCCACCAGAGACGCTTCCGCATCTCCCTCTCGCGGAGAGGCATCGTGTCCGGAGGCTCCAAATGGAGGCCCAACATGTAAGCTGCCCGGACAGCCAATCCGCAGGCGCTGTCGGCCATGTTTTGGAAGGTCCCACAGCATAGGTAGATACAGCAGAGGATATGGGACTGCACCGTGGCCATGGTTGGGCTCTCGGATTCGTATACCAGCAAGCTCTGACAGCGTCGGTAGTACAAATTGCCGGCCACAGTGGCATCGTCGCCCACGCCTGGTATCTTCCCCTTTGCTGGCATCTCCTTGGCAACCCCGTACTGCACACATAGAGCCAAGACAATGTCGACCAACGCCGACGGTGCCCGTTGACTACCGTCTGGCGTCCATAACGATCGATAATACTGTTTGAACTCGGTTTCATCCAGGATGGGAAAGAGTCCAGTGTGGTATGACTGCCAGTACAGATCTAGAAAGTATTCTTCCTGAGATAGACTGAAGTACTCGCCCGAGCGAGCTGCCCTGGTGCCTGATTCGTCTTGGTCCATGGTTCGGTTGGAACCAAGCAGCAAGCTTGGGGGGTTTAAGTCCAGTAATGGGTCGGTAGGTTGTGTTTGCAGAAAGCCCGAGTTCAAAAAGGCGGCCATGCGCCCGATGAAGTAGAACAGCGAAGATGGGCCGTACCAGGTCTTGTGCGGAGACCGAGCAGTACCAACGTGTACACCACCCCATACCTTGTGCGGATCACCGTAGCTAGACTCCAAAGTGCTGCCCGGGGTGGAAAGCTCCGGAGGGCTGCCGATCTTAGACGGCGGCTGGCGGCTTGTCGATGGCTCTGGACAGGCCTTCCTGCGCTCCTCCTGCAACTCAAGTTCGAGATCCTGAACCTTCTTCCTCAACCGCTCAATCTCCAGATACGCGTGGGGTAATGAGGTGGCCTGGACTGCATCGTTGCTGCATTGGACACCTCTGCTCCGACAGTTGGAGCATGGGACACTGTTGTCGCATTTGGTCCTATGCAGTCGGCACCAGTCGCAGGCCCTCACCACCTGGCTCCTCTTCTGACGCGGGCGCGTGGGCGCAACAGTCACTCCTGGCGCCGACGCGGAAGCGGATGCAGTTGATGGAGCAGCGCTGGGCAACATGTTGTCGATAATATGAAGCAAAGCATGGCCTATGAAAGGTGAAGAGTCAAGGTGGGGAAACGGAAGATCTAGTCGTCCTACCTTAACGATGGAAACCCCTCATTATCAGCTCGGAGATAAGCAACAACTTCCAGGACAAGTGAATTTAATTTGGCCGCGAAGCTTGTAACACAGCGCCTTTCCCCTTCCCGATATGTTAAATTTGCCTTAAGTCAATGTTTCCCGTCTACCTTGCTTCAAGTGACGTCGCCATCCCAAGTTTGTCTGATGGTACGGATACCGCTTGCATAAGCCACGTTGATTCCGCGCTTTATGTGCGGGTAATGTGTTGAGGAGCTGTCCGGGGTTGCGTAATTGACTGCAAGGAGTTGTCCGCAATTGCCCAGGAGCATCTCCTATTGGCCGATATCGCTGGGCACTCCCTAAGCCTTGACCGTCCGATGATCTGATTACACGGTTCGCAACTTCAGCCAACGCTCCCAGTTACGTTCTCTCATGAGTCGCTTCGCATATTAAGTTAGATATAAAGCCATCGCCGGGACCTGTGTCAGAATGGAGGAACAGAACCAGCATTCACAACATTCGGAGCATTTACGATCACTTCAACAGTTTGCTTTACCATATATCCTCCTTGAAAGAAAAAAACCGTCATCATCTACTATTTACCATACCATGCCTAGCATTTGCAACTCCACGATGCAGCCGAGGTCTTCCTTCACAGTTTTCAAAGGGAGCGAGAACGGTACTCCGAAGCAGAGCACCGTGCTCAAGCCGGAACACGTTCTTGGCGATAGAGTGCTGGTGAGAATCACAGCATCTGGTCTTTGTGGAACAGACCTGCACTATGTCAGTAAACAGTGGTACTAAACTGCAAATATGTAGCGTCTTGCTAATCAGCATTCAGAAACACAATGACATGGTTCTCGGCCACGAAGGTGTTGGGCTTGTTGAAGCCGTGGGACCTGATGTGAAGAAGCTTCGGGAAGGCGACCGTGTCGGCTGGGGCTACGAAACAGATTCGTGTGGGCTCTGCGACTTCTGTCTTCAAGGAGCGGAGATATTCTGTCCCCAGCGTGCCATTTACGGAACCAGTAACTTGGATCAGGGGAGTTTCGCTTCTCACGCTATTTGGCGCGAGGCTTTCCTGCACCCCATCCCCGATGGCCTCAGCGATGAGGATGCGGCGCCGCTTCAGTGCGGTGGAGCTACCGTCTTTACGGCTCTGCACGACGCACATCCGAACGACACTGTTGGGATTATGGGAATTGGTGGGCTCGGCCATCTCGCCATACAATTTGCAGCAAAGATGGGCCTCCGTGTCGTCGTTCTTTCAGGAACCGAGAGGAAGAGGAAGCAGGCCATGCAGCTGGGCGCCCACAGGTTCATCTCTGTGGAAAAGGGGTTCGGAGAACTTGATCCAGACTGGAGACTCACGAAGCTCTTGGTGACGACGTCAGCGCAGCCCCAATGGGACTCCATCCTGCCTCTCATGGCGCCAAAGTCGACCATCTACCCCCTTTCCGTATCGGAAGGCAACCTAGAGATCCCTTATATGCCACTTATTCTGGGTGGCATCAACATCCAGGGGTCACTGGTGGCTACTCGGGCAGTCCACAGAGGGATGCTGGCCTTTGCTGCCCTGCACAACATCAAGCCGATCATCGAGAAATTTCCAATGTCGGAGGCCGGAATTGCGAAGGCTATGCATAAGTTGGAGGAGGGCAACGTGTTCTACCGAGCAGTCCTGATTCCCGAGCTTTGAGTTTGAGGCATTTGTGGAAGAGGTGCGGATAAAGTCTTAATTATTAGAGTGTAGACCGGAACACGGGAAGGGGAGTTGTGCTTACCTCGCTGTACTAGAAATAGATTGTTTTCAGTGATCATAAATTTATATCCTGATATCGTCATTTGGGTGTAGCGTAAGTGCCTCTGCAGCTTGTGGAGAGTCGAGTCACTGGCCAGCTTGCCATCCATTCTCCAGCGTCCTGCCTTGTCTTCTTTATGTATCCCTCATCAGGCAATCCATTTCCATCCTTTGCCCTTCCCATCCATCCAGCGTACTCCAAGGCAGCAAAACGTTGCCCCCATCAACAGAGCCCCGTCCCAGTAGATTATATTTGCATAAGCTGCCTGTCCTTGTTCCGAGCCACCAAGGAGCTGTCCACCAACGGGGGTGCCAAACATCGTGCCAAGACCCCTCAAAAACAGGATAAAGGCGTTCACGGCGGCGTACTGCCGGATACCAAAAACCTCGGCAATGAGGGCGGGGAACAAAGCATAGTACCCGCCAGCGGAGAAGCTGTAGAGTACAATGAACGCCAGCCAGAGGGAAAGTGATACAGAGCCGGCGGTGAGAACACTTGAGAGCCAGAAGGCGAAAACGCTGCATGCTGCGAGAAGCAGTGTCAAGACAAGTGTGTTCTGTCGGCCGAATCGATCGCCGGCGTAGCCCGTCAGGACTCGAGACACTGCGTTGATAGCATTACTTGCCGCGAGAAGGGTGGCACCTTTGGAGGCAGTAAGTCCAAGAACCACGGTATAGGAGGGGATGAAGGACAGCGGAAGCTGAGCGCCGGCCGCCTGTTGAGCATTGGCACGTTAGAAAGTATCCCAGAAAAGTGCAGCAGCTTAAGGTTGCTGCGAAGAGATGTGGAGCGAACAGGGCATGATGTCTCGCACTTCACACGGTTCAACACTTGCAATACTGATAGACCACCAGAATTGCAGCATTCGCAGCGACTTACCTGTAGAAACGCGGCTATGGCAGAGAAGAGAAACGTGGGCTTCAGGGCTAACGCACGCGAAACGTGTGTATTGGGTCTCTCCGGCCCATCTGCGGTCGACACTGGCGCGAACCGACTTCGAGGTACGGCCCACGCAATCGGTAACCCGGCGACCAAGTTGAAGACGGCGTAGATCCTCAGAGTCCATCGACCACCCACGGTGCCAAGTAACGTCCGGATCACAGGCGACAGGACAAGTCCACCCGTGCCACCACCGGCAAGAATCTAGATTGGGTAACGCGCATCAGTACGCGTAGGTTCTTGTATATGTGGTAGATACAGCGCAGATCACATTGACCGACTTACAAATCCCATTGCCGTAGCCCGGTGGTTAGTGAAATACTCCGGGGCAGGCGCTAGAAGTGGGAAGTAGAGAAGCGACATCCCTATGCCAACCAAGAAGCCCTGCGTCAGGAGGAGATGCCATATGGACTTGCTGAATGAGGCTAATGCAAACCCGGTGGCCACCATAAGAACCCCTGAAATGGTTATTGTCCGCGTCGTTAGTAGGCGCAGTATACGTTGTCGCCATTGACGGCTGGAAGGCATCATTGGTGCCCAAGATCCCTGTTCGATGCGTGATATCACCGGGTTCACCAATATCCCTCCAGCCCATGTGAGTCCATAGCAGAGTGTGCCGACGAAGGCTAGTAACGCTGTTGGCGGCGGGACTTGTGATGCTGGAGAGGGAGACAGAACATCTTGGGCGTTGGAGAGGTAATACTCCTGGAAGACGCCGAAGCATTGATTGTACCCGATTGTAAGTGCTATGGTCACAAATGCGGAGAGGAGCACTGTCGCTTGCTTCTTGCGGGAAGTCGGTGGTAGACCATAAGCTGTATCTAAAAGAGACCCCGGGTCGGAGGATGATCCCGAACGGGCACCATGAGTGTCGAGAGACATTGCCTCGATTTGTGCGGCCATTGCGGTCTGTGTTCCTTGACGTGAGTTCTTAGAGATGGGAACCTCGGAATTGAGTTTCAATAAGGTCGGTAAATGTGTAGGCCCCCGAGCAATTGTATCGTCAGCGACTGTGTTGTTGAGCTTTCCATGGAGATGTCACTTCGCCGGACGATTGCGGATTTAGCAGATCCTCACACGGTTTGTCAGCTGCACCTCGGCCATTGGCCGTCGATCGTTCCCCAAGAGGTGACCATCGAGGATATTGCGGGATCACACGTCAAACGTCGGGCGCATACAAAATATCAAGTACAATTTCATCATTTGACTGCCCGTTGAACTGCGCAGATGCTCTTAGAGGTAGCTTAAGCCTTCGCCAATCGCCATGTCTTTTGCCGCTGTCCGCAACTCATTTTGCTAACAGGGTTTTCAGCACGCCACATACAGCATCCCCAACTTCCCTACACGCAGCCTTTCCACCCAAGTCGCCGGTCCTGATTTCCAGTCCACCATTGTCCTTTGAATCGAGAACTTTGACGACCGCCTGCTCGATCGCGGCGGTTTCCTTCTCGAGCAAGAATGAGTAGCGAAGCATCATGGCAACACTGAGTATCTGGGCGACCGGGTTCGCCAATCCTTTGCCGGAGATATCTGGCGCACTCCCGTGAACCGGCTCATAGATGCCTTTGCATAAGCCATGACCGGGCACTCCTGCCAGGCTAGCACTCGGTAGCACGCCAAGCGTGCCAGTGATGCCACCGGAAATGTCGGATAGAATGTCGCCAAAGGTGTTGTCTGTATGGATGGCGCTGTAATTAAACTGCTTCGGGTTCTTGACCATCAGCATCGCCATGCTATCGGCAAGTTGATGCCGCAACTCAACATCGGGCATTTCCCTCTCGAATATGTCGCTTGTTGCCCGTCGCCAGAGGCGGCCGCTGGCAAGAACGTTGGCCTTGTCGGCGCTCCAGACAACCGGCTTGACCCCTTTTTCGCTATCATCCTGGATGCTCGCATGGAGGATCCGAGCAACAGCAGCACTGACACGGGCGAGCCTCTCCACTTCAGACCTTGAGTAGGCCCAGAGGTCAGAAGCGTGATCCGTCTGCTCTTTCTTCTCGCCGAAGTACGCGCCGCCACAGTTCTCTCGTACGATGAACTTGGTGCCGGTAACAAGCTCAGGTCTGATGGACGACGCTCCTACGAGAGATGGAACAAGGATCTCGCAGGGTCGGAGATTTGCGAATGCATCCAGCCTATGGCGAAGCTTCAAGAGGCCCGACTCCGGCGTCGGGTCAGCACCGGCCCATTCAGGCCCGCCGATGCTGCCGAATAGCACGGCATCACTCTCTGCAGCTTTATCGAGAACCGCGTCTGTGACCGGCGTGCCATGCTTGTCAATGCTACAGCCGCCGGCAAGGTCTGTGTCGAGCTGGAATCGTAGATCTGGACGGCTTTGCTCAATCACGTCAAGTACTTTGAGGGCCTCGGCCATGATTTCAGGGCCGACATGGTCGCCAGGCAAGACGAGGATGCGTAGGGATTTGGGGGCTGACATAGCTGAGGTGCAGTGCAGAGTCGCGTTATGGCACAGAGGGAAGACCCGATGTCTTTTGTTGCGAACCTATCGTCACCAACCGCAACTGTGTGATGCTATGTAGAGGCATCACTTACCTCGCATTTCGATTTCGGCCCAGACCACTTGCTGACAACTTTTGTCTATTTAAGCCGCATACTCTGGTAGTAGCTCCCGGGTTGAGTTGCAGCTTTGCATGTCCCCGTGACGATCCGGGTTGCTCCACCTTCTCCGCCCGTGTCCGTGTGTGCCACACGATCGTGCGGGGAGGTCCGAGACAACAACGTCAACATGCGGGATGGCACTATTTAGGACTAGTTGTTCAGAACATCTCAGGATATGTGACTTATAACTCTCACCATGCTTTCAGAAGTGCTAATTTGCACATCATAGGGACGCTGCATTCATTCACAATGACTGGCCGTCTCCAAGGGAAGACAGCGATCGTTACCGGCGGTGCATCAGGTTTCGGCAAAGGCATCGCAGCCAAGTTTGCCGCCGAAGGCGCCAATGTCATTATCACTGACTTATCTGAGGAGCAAGGCCGAGCTGTCGCCTCTGAGTTGAGTTGCCAGTTCTCCCGTGCCGACGTCACGAAGCCCGACGACTGGTGCCGGGTCCTCGACCTGGCCATCGAGAAGTTCAGGAAGCTGGACATCGTCGTCAACAATGCGGGAGCTACGTAACCCAACAAGCCGACCGAAGAGGTGACTGAGGCAGACTTCGACCTGGTTATGAATGTCAACGTCAAGAGTATATACCAGTGCACGAACATCTTGTTGCCGTACTTCCTCAAGGAGAGTCGACCGGGCTGCTTCATCCAGGTTGCGTCAACAGCAGGCAGCCGACCACGGCCGAACCTGACGTGGTACAACGCCTCAAAGGCGGCTGTCATCAACGTGACCAAGACACTGGCGGTCGAATACGGTCCAAAGCAGATCCGCTTCAACTCGGTCTCCCCTGTTGTCGGCAGCACGGGGATGTAAGTCACATCCAGGAGTTTGTCGGCGACGATGCATGGCGAGCATCGCTAACTGAAGTTCCAGGACACATCTCTTCATCGGGAAGCCTGACACGGGGGACAACAGAAAGGGTTTCGTGTCGACGATTCCTCTTGGCAGGCCATCCACGCCGGCCGACATTGCGAACGCCTGCTGCTATTTGGCCAGTGATGAAGCTAACTTTATCACCGGCGTTGATCTCCAGGTATGTTCTCACCTGCTCCTTCCAACGATGAACACCGTGTTCCTCATCGAATGGGACCTAACCGCTGAGCGATAGGTGGATGGTGGCCGGTGCGTGTGAATCCTGACAATGTGGACGCATTCTTCAATATTCATGGAGCCGGATCCTGGATAACCTGTGGCGGAAATAGTCGGTCGCTGGATTTGGCAAGACTATCACAGCGTACGTTGAGCTTAAACTCCGTGTCCATTGTACTGTAGTTAGCCAGTATAATTAGGCCATTACTCTGTGTCTCTTGGATCATGCGACCTCCACGACCAGGCCAGCATCGCAGTTGTGGTTGGCACAGTAGTGGGAATGTCGATGCTATCGTGCCAAGCCATGTGTGGTTGTGGTGTTTCGCAACAGCCCGTCCCACCGCAGTGCGGAGGGACGGGATGGCGGAGGGAATGCGGAGGTGGTGGAGACGCCGGAGCGTACCACCGCCCGGAGGCGTCGCTTCTGAATTCGATCAAAGCTCATCGACCGGGTTTCGGAAAGCGGGTGATATGCAGCAATGGTGGCCTGGCGTGCGGGTGGCGTCATCTTCGACGTCGGCTAGCAACTTAGGTTTGACGACTCGGGCACAAACACGTACGGAAACGTGCCATAGACCCGAAATGGGTTAACAAGTCGCTTGTCATCCAGCCATGAGCAGGACTCGTTCGTTACCTAGGTCCAGGTGTGTCGGCTCGATCCAAACCATCTTCTTCGCAGCCAACGACCTGCCATCGAACCTTGTCATTCAGCTATCAAACTCACAACATGACCGGCTCACAACAAGTAGGGGCGGATGCTCACCATGTGCCATTCACCCTCGACGATAAAGATCTCCTTCAATCCGCCTCGTACGTCGACAGCAAATTTGTAGCAGCCAAAGATGGCAAAACATTCCCGGCTCTCGACCCAGGAACCGGCAAGCAATGGGCGGCATGCCCAGACTGCGCGGCGGCTGACGTTGAACCAGCCGTTGTATCCAGCTACAGCGCGTTCAAGAGCTACTCCAAGACGACACCGCGCCATCGTGCTAAACTTCTGATGAGATGGCACGAACTGCTCCTTGCGGCCAGAGAGGATCTGGCTCGAATTCTTGTCCACGAGACGGGCAAGCCGCTGGCCGAGGCTCGGGGGGAAATCGACTATGCCCTGACTTTTGTTTGGTGGTTCTCTGGAGAAGCAGACCGGGGAGCACACGGCACGACCATGTCCTGTGCCATACCCGGCCGTCGGGCACTCACTATCAAGCAGCCCGTCGGGGTGGCAGCAGCCCTGGTTCCATGGAACTTCCCCATAGCCCTCTCGCTACGCAAGGCGGCCGCCGCCTTGGCCGCCGGCTGCACCATGGTCGTCAAGACATCGCCCGAGACGCCATTGTCTGCAGTTGCTGTTGCGCGTCTGGCCACGAGAGCCGGCTTCCCTCCAGGTGCCCTCAACGTGTTGACGACGAGCCTGGCAAACACACCTCAAGTGGCCGAGGCATTGTGCCTACACCCCCACATCAAGAAGGTCAGCTTCACTGGCAGCACGAGGGTCGGCAAGCTGATTTCGAGTCTGTGCGCGCCGAATCTCAAAAAGACGACCTTTGAGCTGGGTGGAAACTGTCCCTTCATCGTCTTCGATGATGCCAATGTCGAGCAGGCCATGGAACAGCTCATGTCTCTCAAGTGGCGGCATGCTGGCCAGGCGTGTGTGACGAGCAACAGGGTATACCTGCAGAGCGGCATCCACGACGCGTTTGTCCGAGAGCTAGTGAAGCGGACACAAGCACTGAAGCTTGGCCACGGGCTGCAAGAAGGCACGACGCTGGGAGCGCTGACAACGCCGCGAGGCTTAGACAAGGCGGAGGAGCTCTACCAGGACGCTGTCAGCAAAGGAGCTAAGGTGGTACTAGGCACCGGCAAGCGATGTCCGGGAGAAGGGTACTTCATGCAGCCAACAATACTCACCGGGGTGACTGCCGACATGGCCATGAATCACGAGGAGATATTCGCCCC
The DNA here is from genome assembly GCA_009194965.1 of Coniochaeta sp. 2T2.1. NCBI lineage: Eukaryota > Fungi > Ascomycota > Sordariomycetes > Coniochaetales > Coniochaetaceae > Coniochaeta > Coniochaeta sp. 2T2.1. The sequence goes on from VSMA01000045.1 coordinate 40,058, forward strand.
TATCCTGGGGGTCTGTCGGTTTGAAACGGAAGCCGAAGTCGTCAAAAAAGCCAACGATACGCCCCTTGGACTGGCCAGCTATGTCTTCACCAAGGATGTCGACAAGCTCCTGAGGTTGTTCGAGACGCTGGAAGCTGGCATGATCGGACTGGTATGTTAGCCTTGTCTCTCGTCCGAAGGGCATCGTAACTAACTCATTTTAGAACGTGGGTAACAGCTCATCCGCCGAGGCGCCATTCGGTGGCATCAAGGAGAGCGGGCATGGCAAGGAGAGCGGGAAGGACGTTGCCATTGACGAGTTTCTCGTCACGAAGACGGGTACGCTGTCCATCGAAGGACGCTGGTGAATAGGCTGTGATTATTCATGTGATGTTCTTTACGGGAAGGAGAATGGCGTGTCGATGAACGGCGATCAAGTAATCGGAGAGGCTCCTCCTCAGCCCAGAGGTATGAGGATCGTAATGTATCTAGTTTTGGACATCATTCGGTCTGCGGACGACACCGTTCAATAACTGGATTACCTGGTCTGCTCGAGCAAGCTTCTTCAGTCAAGGACAGTATTTCCAATTTCGTGACTTACTGCATAAATCCGCCTAATGTCAACTTGTGAAGTTGTTAGATGTTGTGGTTCGGTTGAAGTTTGTGACCATAATCTTGGCAACAGAATGGCTTACCAACTGGCAAAGCCTGCCAGCTGCATGGATTTGCTTACCACAGTAGGGTACCTTTGTCTTGAGTATCCCAATAAACGGGCCAATCAGGCCATCAGATCTCAGCCCGCATTTCCCCAGACAGCAGATCCACATCCCCGTAATTCCCCACGGGCAGACGAGGTGGCGGACATGCATGATGCATCCTCCCCTTTTCCAGTTACAAGCACTGCAACAACAGTCTCCGTACATCTTAACTCATAGTCTTCACAATGCCCTCGTCAACTTCCAAAGTAAGGCCTATTCCCCTCTGCGAACTGTCTTCGTGAATGCGGATGCTAATGAAGTTGGCAGCGCACTCTTGAATGCTCAGAATGTCTCAGATCCTTCTCGCGGCCGAGCCACCCGAGCCGGCATCAGGCTACTCACTTGATGCCGGCACACAGGGGAACTATTCCGTGTACAAGATGCGATATGGCGTTCAGCAGACGGGATGTTCTGCTTCGACACATGCGTTCTGCGCACCAATTCGAAGGACGCACTCGGCGCTCTGTTCAGAGGTCATGCTTCCGCTGTGTTGACAAGAAGCTCAAGTGCGAGCGAACGCGACCCTGCAGTGCTTGCTGCCGCTCCGATACCGTTTGCGAGTATCCTTCACTTGACGGGTCCGAAGGAGAGCTGTTCAGTAACGGTCGTGGTGGTACTGATTCGGAAGTGTCCATGGCAATACACGATGAGAGCGCGACTGGCCGCTTTTCCGCCAACGAAACAACAACTTTTGCCAGATCTCCAGCGTATGGTCGACAAAATGGCAGCATTGAGACCGGCTTGTTGGGTTCCATGGCGACACCGGACTCCTCAACACACACATCGATGGAGCATCAAGGTGACAGGACGTACGAGGCCACTGGCTCAGCTGATCTCTTCACTGACTTGGACACCGGTCCAGCGATTTCTTCCAGCGATGAGATGGCGTTTCAATCGTTTATGCCGGACATGGATGGCAACTTATACCAGAGCAGCTTTGCCATGGCCTCCTCAGGCTTCCCGCTCATGCAGCCCAGCTTCAGCACTGGTGGTCTTGACTAGCTTGGTGTCCAGGTTGACGATGGTATTCGCGATCCTGGATTCGGCGTCGGAGGAGGTTTCGACTCTTTACATCTTGAATTACCTCAGAGTCCCGGTGAAGAAGGCGCCGGTGGTTCTGCACGCGACGGTGGTGGCGGTCAGCCTCCATCTGGACATGGTCAAGAGTGGGCTATACGCGGCTCTCAAATTCTTCCAGCGCAAAGCGAACAATTGCCGAGCCTTCCGTGGCCGTTTGACCAAGGAAAAGACTCGGTACTGCATCCGCACAGGTTTCCTCCTCTTCGGGAGGTTCTAAGCGAGAACTGGAGGACGAGTCGCCCTACACAGCCCACGCTTGTCGATGGATTCATCCACATCTTGTCGGGTATTCGGCTTCCTCAGCTATCGGTATTGCGAGAGAACGAGCATGTCTGTGCGTTCCACGACTTCCAACGATTGGTGGATAGGTACTTCGCTCAATTCCATGACATTCAGGCCATCATACACAGACCCACGTGGGACATGGTGTCGTGCCCAACAGTCCTCCTTGCAGCCATGGCCTGCATGGGAGCGATGCTTTCGGATTCTAAAACCGATGCAGAGCTCTCTCCAGCACTTAGTGATATATGCTCTGCAATGATCACTTGGATGGTATGTGTACCCTCGCCAGCGTTTTCACTCCTCAGCATGCGCTAACTCCAAGGTCAAGGGTGCCTCCGACGGCACTAACTATAGCGATATCTCATACCTGAATGCTCTCTGCATACACCAAATATATTCACTGGGTTCTGGCAACAGGCAGCTTTATCAGAGCGCCGACAGATCACGCGGCATTTTGATAGGTGGCCTCCGGGGTGTGGGACTTCTGCAGTCCCGTCTGAACGTGAGTTCGGAAGAAGAACCAGAAGCAGTCGCTGCCCCCAGCAATGCTGAGGCACTTGATCTTGAGTGGAGAGGCTGGATCACCAGAGAATCAGGACGCCGGGCGGCCTGGGCGGCGTTCGAGTACGACTGCAGTCTCTGTACTTTGACGAGCCGCCGTGGCATTGTTGACCTCAGCGAGCTACCTGCATTCCTCCCTTGTCCAGATTACATCTGGACAGCGACGACAGCCCAAGCTTGGTATGCCCTGAAGTCCCGCTTGGGCGCGAATAACGTCAGCCCCCGGCTGTCCGAGGCACTTAAGCTTGCGCTGGCCGGCAGAGAGTTGCCATCGGTATTAGGCTTCTGGGCGAAAAGGCTGTGCTCGCAGTTCATTGGGCGCCTGCTATGGGATCTCAAGCAGCTGGAAGTTATGGCCATGCCGGAGTACTGTGGTCTCGGCTCGCTGATATCTGCCCACAGAGATTCCAAGGCATCGCTTCTGAAGGGGCTTAACAGCTTGGTCGAGGCCTTATCCGCTCCATCATCTACCGGTGACCTGATCAGCTACAAGTAAGTTGACGGACCGTTAAGCAACTCCTCCACCCCTTTGAGTTGTCCATAACTGACCGCGGTCATTCTAGTATCTCGGGCCTTCTATGCCATTACTCCCATCTCTACGCGGCAAACGATGTGCTGGATACCATTGTGTATATCGTCCGCAATCTTATCTCCTCCACCGTCGAACATGAAGGGATCCAAGTTGCACGACAACGACTGAGAATGACCTTGGCAAGCGATCCTCGAATGTCTCGGAGGTTGTGCTGGCATGCAGCCCAAATTGTGGTCATTGCCAACGAGTACCTCGTCTCAGCTCCGTGCGAGATCTTGCGCGTCTTTATGGGCTACATCTTCATTCTTGCGTACTCGGCCTATGGCCCAAGGGAGCCGACGTCGCCAGGGGGGGAGGACAAAGGCGTCCGACTAGATCTTCCGGACCGCGATATATCCCAGAGAAAGCTGGTCGTCAAATGGGTCCAGTCCGGAGGACCGGCGAGCTTGGGGTCTGTCAAAGATCTCTGCGCCGGGGGCTGTATCCCCGCCATCAGCCGAGATGCCCAAGCGATGATGCAGAAGCTTCAATGCTGGGGATTGGCAGAAAAGTTCGCGCGGATATTTCAGGTGTTTGAGACGAAGGGATTCTGACAAGAATACATGCAACAATCACAAAGGTCTTTATTCACATTCAGAAAATCGCTATACAGTTAGGAGGGCTGCTTACGCCTCCAGGCATGTTGAGCGGTGCGGAGCAGACGAAGAACTCCCATCTCTTTTCCTCTCTACACAGACGACTGAGATCCTCCAGATCGAACAGCTCGCCCACTGGCATTCCCCACCCCGCAAGCAGATACTCGTGCATGAACAACCCAGGTACTGGGGCGACTCCGTCCCCTCGGACGTACGACGAATGTGGAGGATACACCTCAAAGGAGATGGCGTCACCGGCCACAGCAGCGAAACCTTCGTTCCACAGCCATCTCAACATCTCCTCGGTGCCCTCAACACCGGCGTGCTGGGGGGTTGGATCTTGAGCATATGCGAGCTTGTCAGGCGCAGTCATCTTCTCGTCCCACTCTCTAATCACGCCTATTCGTACGAACAGGATATCCCCCCGTCGGAACGTCGTATTTTGCTCCTTTGCAACATCGAGCAGGACGGACAGTGGTATCGCGTGGTCAGAAAATGTTGTGTACTCGAGCCCATGGCGTCGGGCGTATTCCGCGTAGTCCAGCAGGACGCCGCGACCGCATATCCCCTCCTTAGCCCAGTGCTGCAACCCGATCCGTGTGTTGCTCCTGTTCTGAATCTCGGCACTCGTCGTGCCGCCATAAAAGAGGCGCCGGCCCGGGTCCGACTCGGTTGGCGCAGGAGCCGAGAAGTGGCGGAGCCCGTCCCACTGCGACGACTGCTGGGGGTTGAAGATGTAGATGTCGTCGTACGCTACGCCGCCCATGAGTGGCACAATATGGTGCTGCGCCGGCGCCCGGTTGAAGTTGGCGATGTCGAGCTTGGTCAGGTCCCAGTTTAGCGACGCGCGGCGTCCTGACCTGATGCAAGAAGCGGCAGCGGCAACCACCTCAGGATTCAGGAGGACAAGGCGCCCCAGACCTTCCTCACGAGAGCCTGGGGCACCGGTCCATACACTCTTCGGATCAGGTAGAGAGTCGAAATCTCTGTGGTACTGCAGAGACTCTAGGTCCCGGTTGGAGATGGAATGCAGAGAGCCCATGATGAGTGAGGGCTGTTGGAAAGACACAAGGAGAAAGGGACAGGCATACAACTGAGGGGGATGAGGATGAGGGCAGAACGATCACAGACAGCGCGTGTTCTGGCTCCTCGTCAGACTAGGCAATACTCAAGCCTTAAACTCCCGTGGCCAAAGGCGAGTGTCTGTACATTCTGACCTCGTGGGACGGACAGCATTGTCCCGGACCCTGCCAAACAGAGACGATCCCCCGCCCGGGTTGAGGAAGATGCTTTGGATCTATGGACACCCTAGTCGAAGTTGTGCGACTGTTCGGCCCCGTGGTATTGGGTCCCACCAATGTGCAGAAACCTCATCACATACCAGAGTTCCGGTGCCTGGGCCTCCTCGATATTTCCTAGAGCAATGGCGGACTTCCCGGAATCCTGGTTTGGGTGGTACGCTCCGGGCTAGCGCAACGCCGGATCCCCGCCATGGGGAATCCCGTGTCTCCCAAGCACCTGGAATCCGGGGTAGTGGGGTTGTTGTGGCCTGGCGATGTTGATCATATTGGCAAGTGACAGCTTGGGGGTTGAGACTGTGCGCTCTGGGGACCCTTGTGAGTGGACTGGAGAACATCATACATAATGCTCTTGTATCCTGGATGAGGACAGTCGAACACCGTCACAGGGACACTCACAGGGACACGAGAACTGTCGCCAGTGAAGACTTGAAAAACACCTCCCGAGGTTTCTTCGACGCCAAATCTTGTTCTCCCACACGCGGTTATGGCGAAGCACACGACAGCCTACAACAGGCTGGTCACCATTGCGGTGGCTTTCGGGTCGCTGGTATGTCAGACCCTGCTGGTTCAAATGTGTTGCGGGCATGTGCTGATCGGGTCCCTCTCCAGACATACGGCTATTGCGCGTCTGTTATCGGCAGCAGGGTTAGGGTAAGCTAAGGTTACTATCTTCTTCGTAATTAATAACCTCCTATCGAACTTTATTATTTAGTTATTAAAGTTATAGGATATTCCTACATCAGGTAAAGCGGAAGAGAAACGATCGAGACTTGCTATTCGGATATTGCCAATCTAAATCGCGAGATAATCCAAATTTGACGCCGGAATTGAATCCGGCGACGCCGTTTACCTTACGCTACGTACCTATATCGATCGCGTAACGACGACGTAGTATATAATAGTGGATCCGATAGTCGTCGACGCGGGAACGGGTAGTATCGCTTAGAGCTACCACTACCCGTAAGTAGGTAGGAACGCGTACGGACCGCCCCTAGTAGACGCGTCGTAGACGCGTAGCGAGGACGGAAAGTAATAAACAGTTATTATCGATAAGTTAATAAAAATAATCGCAAGCTTAGTAATCCTAAGTAAAGAAAAAGAGGTAACGAAGGCCTTAAAAGGCGTCATAGGAAAGGTAATCGACGAGGTAAAGCAAACGTAGGCTGAATAACGCCTTAAAGGCGGATTTATATCGAACGAGATAGACGAGATTGTGGTGGCACTGGCTGGTGGCCCACCTTCCTAAGTTCAATTGAATACAGCCGCACTTCAATTGCAAGGCCCGTGCGCCACCACAGGTCACGTGCCTTCCCCACCTACTATTTATACCTCCACGTGTGAGGCGCGATACTTTGTACTCTCTCTTTTTCCTTACGTTCGAGATACCATATCGCAGACTAGATTAATATAGAGCCTTGCCTCTATCAAATCGTTGCACCGTGACACTATCTCGAACGTCTTTTCCCGACCGGGGACGGCATTAAACATCCTAACAAGATCAAGAACGAGTCGCGCGACGACATATTCGACGAATCCCTATATCGCCAAGAGTCTCCCCGCACTAGTATCATCCTGGCGCGCCTGAACGAATCAAATCGGTAGCTGACGTCGATCCACGAAGAATCTACCGACGAAGACTCCCTACAGGGGGAGGAATCGTTTGTCAGTATATCCACCCCGAGTGGCAATAAGGATAAGGGCAAGGCCCGCGAGGTCGCGGCCGACGCCATTCGCGACAACGCCAAGAGGCAGGTCCGCTTCGACCTCGAGGACCTCTAATACATCACGAAGCCCGGCAAGGTCCCCACGAAGATCCGTCGCCGCTCCGAAGAGCTATAGCGCCGCTACATCCCCGTCGATCAGACGGAGGACACTGCGGCTATCGGGTACGACGACGATGACGAAGAGTAGCACGATCTGTTTGGCGAAGAGCTTGACGACAACGGCAATATAGTCTTTACTTCGATCATTAACTTCTATAGATACAGGCTCTGCATCCGCGGCGAGTTCTCAGACTTCGACAACGCCGTCGGCGAAGAGGTTGGCGGTTTCCTCTTCGGCCTAGCTCAGAAGGACCTCGACGATGACTTGCGGGCCCGTATAGACGATATCGCGTCTCGGTGCATTACTAAGGATGGAGTGGCGATGCCATTCATGCCCATGACCGAGGAGGGTAAGGCCGTGTTTAGCGTAGAGGGCCTAATGACTTTCGAGTCCTTTAACGCCAAATACACTATGGAGCCGATAGCCCTCTATAACGAGATAAAGTTGCGCGCTATTATAATGGCCGCGCGTTACTAGTAAGCCGAAGACTACCGCACCGTTACCAAGCAACTAGACTAGTATGTAATTCGCTCTCTCGCTTGAGCCTACTACTTTGGTCGTGGACTTGAATTAATGAAGGAGGAGCTCTAGTAGGCTAGGGACTAATAATAATAAGCTACCCTAGCCTCCGATGCCGAACACGAGCGCGTACTCGAGGAGATGACGTAGCTAATAGGCATACGAGACCGCGAAATCGCTACCCTTAAGGAATAGAACGATACTGTCACGGGAGTGTCAGGTAGGGAGCAGAGTAAGGCTTATGAGATAATATTTGCTACGGACAGACTCGATCCCGTGGTTGCGGGCAGGCTGAATGACAGGACGTAGCTCGAAGAGCTATAAAACATAATGGACAGAATCAACGTAAAAGATATTTCTTTGTCGCGGGTCCGCACTGGGTCCGCCACGTGATAGGGTCACGTGGGTCAATTTCCTGCGGCCTCGGCGCCGTGACAGTACTCCCCTCCTCTAGGGCGGAGCTCCGACGACGCGGTTACGGTCTAGGCTTGTTCGGGTACCGGCGGTGAAAGTTGCGGACGATCTCCTGTGCGTTCTCCAGGTGCTCGGCGGGTGCTTCGGTGGGATCGTCGTATCCAACCCACTTGACAGTGTACTTCAACCGAGGGCGACCCCGGCCTCTCCTCTCCCAACGGGAGTCCAGGATGTCCTCGACCTCGAATTCTTCGATGCCATCCACCTCTACTGGAGGGGGAGGGGCGTGGCGCTGGCCAGGCAAGGGATCGGTGGCAGCGGGCCGGAGCAGGCTGACATGGAAGACAGGGTGTATCCTCATAGACGCAGGCAGTTCCAGGCGGTAGGCATACGGGCTGACGACTTCGGTGATCCTGAACGGTCCGAGTAGTTTCCAGTCGAGCTTCTTCTGCGGGCGGCCGGTCTTGATATGGCGGGCGTCTAGCCATACTTCCTGGCCTTCTTGGTAACGGCGGGCAGGTCTCCTTTTCCGGTTGGCGTATTCCTCCTGGCGGGCTTGGGCAAGGCAGATCTCGGATTGCAGGTACTCGTGGATCGTTTTCATCTTCAGGACCAACTCCTCGGAGTCGCGAGCGGCGCGCCGTGGTCCAGGCTGTACAGGTTCGAATCCCAGGCGGGGGTGGAAGCCGTAATTGGCGAAGAACGGTGTCGTGCCGGTGCTCTCGTTGATGGCGTTGTTCAGGGCGAACTCGGCAAGGGGCAGCCATCTCGACCAGTCGTCTTGGAGGTAAGAGACTTGACCACGCAAGTACTGTTCCAGGAAAGCGTTCGCGATCTCGGTCTGGCCATCTGTCTCCGGGTGGTATGCAGTCGATAGCAGGGCTTGGATTCCTAGGCGGCGGATCAGGTGCCTCCAGAACGCGGACACGAATTGGGCTCCGCGGTCGGAAACAATTGTCTTAGGGAGGCCGTGGATCTTCCAGACATGCTTCGTGTACAGGCGGGCGACTTCCTCGGCATCACAGGTTCCTTTACAAGCTATAAAGTGCTTCATCTTCGTCAGACGGTCCACTACGACAAGGATCGCGTCGTACCCATCGCTTTCGGGCAGTTGTGTGATGAAGTCCATGGAGATATCCTGCCAGGCTCGGTCGGGGATCGGTAGGGGCTTGAGTACCCCCTGGCGTGCTTCTCTGGAGACGGTGATTCGCTTACAGGTGTGGCAGTTTCTGACCCATCGCTCGATATAGGATAGTATACCCGGCCAGTAGTATTCTCTCGAAATGGCCTCGTAGGTTCTCGCTCGGCCCATATGTCCGGTGACCGGGCTCTCGTGGTACGAGCGTACAAGCTCAGCGAGCAGCTCTTGATGTTCAGGGACGTACAGCCGGTCTCGATAGTACAGGTATCCGTGTCTGTTCTCACACTCGGCCAGGGTGATACGCGGGTGGCGGGCGTGGTTCTCCTCTAAGGCCTTCAGTATAGACCGTAGTACTTCGTCGGACTCGTACCCTTGTTCGAACAGTGCTTTCACCGGTGGGGGCAGTAACGGAGCAGTTCTCTCTCGTAAGCGGACGGGGCGGACTGGTTCAGGGTCTGGTTCCGTAGCTGCGGTCTCTGGTCTCCTTGTGCTTGAGCGCGTCGTGGCTCTTAGCTGTACTGGTTCCTCGAAGTTGTAGCTCTTCAGTACTACCTGGCTCTGGTGTAGGAGGCGCTCATCTCCCTCCTTCGGGAGGTCCTCTGACCTCCTGGTCAGAGCGTCAGGCTTCGCTCCTTGTTTGCCGGGACGGTAAGTGATCTTGAAGTTGAACCTGGAGAGGAAATCGGACCAGCGGGCCTGTCTGCGGTTCAGGAGTTTCGTCGTTGTGAAGTATTCTAGGTTCCGGTGGTCTGTGATGACCTTGATCGGGGAGCTCGTTCCCTCCAGTTCCGGGCGCCATTCCTCGAAACAGCGAATAATTGCCAGGAGCTCCTTATCGTAGATCTCGTAGTTGCACTCCGTTACTGAGTGCTTCTTTGAGAAGAAGGCAACAGGCCGTAAAATGCCGTCATCGCCGTACTGCGATAGCACACCGGCCGACACGAAATCGGAAGCGTCGGTTTCCAAGATAATCTCTCTTTCCCAATCGAACGGGGCCAGGACGGGAGCGGTCGTGAAAGCAGTCTTCAGTCGGTTGAATGCGTCTTCGCAGTTCTTATCCCAGTTGAACTTCACCCCCTTCTTAGTGAGGTTGACTAGCGGGGCGATGATATTCGAGAACCCTTGGATGAAGCGTCGGTAGAAGTTCCCGAAGCCGATAAAGGCTTGCACATCGGTCAGGCAGGCGGGCGTTTTCCAGTTGACGATCGTCTCGATCTTCTTCGGGTCCATTTGGATTCCTTCTCGGCCTACGATCACTCCGAGGAAGGTGGTCTTATCCTGGAAGAACTCGCACTTCTGGATTTTGGCGTACAAGCCGGCTTCTCGCAGGGCCACGAGGACCCTCCTTACGTGAGCGATGTGCTCCTTTCTCGTGCGACTGTAAATTAGGATATCATCTAGGTAGGCTGTGCAGAAAACGTCTAGGTATTCTCGTAGGGTGTCGTTAATAAACCTCTGGAAGGTTGCTGGCGCTGCGGTCAGGCCGAACGGCATAACGAGTGACTCAAATAGGCCGAATCGGGTACGGAAAGCCGTTAGGTATTCTTGTCCTTCCTTAATGCGGATGTTGTTGAACGCAGAGATAATATCGATCTTCGTGTAGTACATCATCCCTTTCAGGTTACTGAGGGATTCCTTCGTTAGCGGCAGGGGGTAGCGGTCCTTAACGGAGATGTTGTTCAGCGCACGGTAGTCCACACAGAAGCGGAGTCCTCCTCCTGGTTTCTTGACGAAGAGTACTGGTGAGGCAGCAGGAGACGAGCTGGGTCGGATGAAGCCCTTCTTCAGGTTATCCTCAAGCCATTCCTTAAGGGCCCTCAGCTCGTCGCGGGACATCGGGTATAGAGGTCCAAAGGGCGGTGTCGCTCCCTCAATAAGCTTGATCTCGTGGTCGTACGGACGGTGTGGCGGTAGTTTGTCTGCTTCCTTCGGGGAAAAGACGTCACGGAAGTCTCGAAGCTCTGGTGGCAGTAGTTCGTCCAGGTCCGGTGCGTCGTGTTGGCTAAGCTGTTGTTCAATGTCCTCTATAGTGACAGAAAACATCTGGTAGTTCCTTCGGGCGTACGCTGAGCAGGCTCGCGTAGAAACTCTCGCGATATCCATGTGTTCTAGTCCGGTGGGACGGGGCGGTAGGTAGCTCGGGCGGTCTCTTTTCGGCACGTCGTGCAATGCTCTGATCTTGGACGGGCGGGCCGGGGTGTTGCAGTTCTTCTGGCAGTACCGGCTGTCAAAGGTGAAGGTATGGCTGGCGAACCCGACCCTCGGGTCGTGTTCCTTTAGCCATGGCATTCCTAATATGACGGGGTAATACGCTAGCTGCGTGACGTATAGTCTAATCTCTTTCTCAAAGTGGTCCTCAATCCTCAGGCTGGTGGTGATATAGTGGGTGACCTTCCCACTCTCGGATTCTCGGCCGTCAAAGACCTCCAGGGCGAACGGTCTCTTCAGTTTCTTCAGTGGAAGCTCGTGGCTCTCGGCCCAGCTCAGGTCAACAAATCCCTTTCCTTCGGCGCCAGAATCGGCTAGGGCATAGGTGGGCAGTTTCCGGTCTTCTAATTCCAGGGTGACGGGTAATATCATCAGGTGGGATCTCATATCCTCTTCTTCGCGGACCGAGAGACCCTTGGCGGCGGCAGCAGAGATCCTCAACGTTCTTGGTGCGCGGTTCGGTTGGTGACGTGTTGTGCGCTCTGTAGGAGCCTGTGTGCGACTTAACGCAGGCTCGCTCCGTTTACCGAGACCTCAATGCTCGGCCGCGGGCTGCGGGATCTGGACGAGGACGAGCCGGCGGGGGATCCGGGACGGGCCACTCTGGCTTGCAGGCGGGCGCGAGTATCGGGGTAGGGGCAATCGGCAACGCGGTGGCTCTTTGAACCGCAACGGAAGCATTCTCCTCTCTCTCGTCGGCTCCCAGGGACGAACCGTGACCCTCGCTGCGTGCTAAGGTCCATGGGCTCGCCGTGTTCGGCCCTCGTCTCCGGTCCCTTCGCGGGTGGGGAGGTGGTCCGCGGCCGGTTGGCGCTCGGGGCCGCGGCGGTGTAAGATCTTCCGGGGGTCAACATGGGTTAGTTAAAGCGTTGACGGCGGTTTTCTAGATTCTGCAGGAAGGCGGCGTACTGGTGGTACTCCCGACTGGGCGGCTCGTGGTGAAGCAGCATACTGCGCAGTTCCCGGGAGATGGCTTGTTCCAGGAGCGTCGGTAGGGCTTCTTCGGATATCTGTCCCTCGAGGGCGAGGCGCTGGAATTCAGCGAAGAACGTGCTGAAGTCCTTGTTTGACTGGCGCAGGCGGAAGAGATCGTTTCGGGCATTGTTGACGAGGTTCGGGTCTCCAAAGGCGCGGTCCAGCTGGTCCAGGATCTTGTCGTAGTCAGAAAGCTGACAGACGCCTTCCTTGACGTGCGGGAGGATCTGGGCATAGGCAGGGCCCTTCAGCCGGTTGGTGACGTAGGCCATACGGCTCTGGGGTGTAGGGAAGCGGTCGCGATTAGCCTTCATCTTCTCGTGTATCTGGGAGACGAAACGGCGTAGATCCTTGCGTTCTCCTTCGAACTTGTCCGGGTCAGGGAGTCTCTCGGACAGGCGGTGGGAGCCATTTGACTGTGTGTCGACGGGGGTGTTGGTTCCGGGAGTAGTGACGAGTGCCGGTACGGTTACGGTAGCGGTCTGCGACTTAGCTCGGTGTTCGGCGAGGGCTCGTCCTGCTTTGGCTTCGATAAGAAGATCCCGGAGCTTATCCAGTTCCTTTTCCTGATAGTTGACGACTGCGTTGGAGCTCGTTAGCTCCTTCTGTAGGCGCTGGGTTTCCTCTTCTAGTTCCAAAATCCTCTGGCCTTGCTGTTCGATCTTGGCGTAGACTTCCTGGTCGTCGGTCTCCTTCCGGGCGATGTAGTCGTAAGCGAGGCGGAAATACTCGTACCATTGGGAAATGTGGCCAATCACGTGGGCGGCAAAGGACTCGTCGTCTTCCGGTAGGAACGGTGGTAGCGGGCGGTTCGCCATTGCAGCAGTAGTAATGGCGGTAGTGGTAGGAGCTACGTAATGTCACGGGAGTGTCAGGTAGGGAGCAGAGTAAGGCTTATGAGATAATATTTGCTACGGACAGACTCGATCCCGTGGTTGCGGGCAGGCTGAATGACAGGACGTAGCTCGAAGAGCTACAAAACATAATGGACAGAATCAACGTAAAAGATATTTCTTTGTCGCGGGTCCGCACTGGGTCCGCCACGTGATAGGGTCACGTGGGTCAATTTCCTGCGGCCTCGGCGCCGTGACAGATACTCTACGCTAACGCGCCCGAGAAACTACTCCTACCTCTAGTACTTTTACTACCGGAGGGTCCTCGAAGACTACTAAGTAGCCAGATCCTGATAAGTTCACCGGTAAGAAGACCGATAACTTCGAGTACTAGCTCCGCGTTATTACTAATAAGCTGAAGATGAACGCCGATCACTATCCCTCCGATGAGGATAAGCGTATATATATCGAGTCTCGTATTAGCGGCGACGCCGCCGATGACCTCGAACTATACTTCGACCCCGATCACCCTGATTACATCACTACGAGCGTAGAGTTGATCGAGTACCTTATTAACTAGTACCGTAACCCGAATAAGAAGGAGGACGCATTTACGGCTTACAATTAGCTGAAGATGAAGAATAACGAGGATTTCTACAAGTTTAAGAATCAATTTGTTCGCCTCGCCGGACAGCTCCGCAAGCCCAAGTCGGAATGGAAGTTCGAGTTCAAGTAGAAGCTCTCTACCTCGGTACGAACTGCCTATGCCTCGGTACGAACTGCCTATGCCTCTGAGTACCTCGACTCTAAAGTCTCCTTCGAAGCCTACGCCGTTAAAGCCGCGGAGATCGCTAACGAATTCCGCCTCGCTCGCGAGGAAAAGGCTACTAATGTAACGGGCTAAGCCCGATATGGCCCTCGGTGACTCTCGGCCAGCTCACGTACGAGCACGGTCCACTAAAGCCCCTGGATGAAGCTATTCCCACATCTCTATATAGCATACTGAATATTCTAGTAATGCGCTTAGACCATCGCACTTACGAGGATAAAGAGGCCCGCGAGCCGCTAGAATATCTCGTATCTTTCCTTTTCTTCTCCAAACTTAGTATACTCGTAGAGTCGTTATTAGATAGTTACAATATACTCCTAAGACCGTTACATTATACTAAGCTTCTCTCTTTCTTAGTCAATTGCGAAGGAGGACATTGGTTCTTGCCTACGTTATCAACGAAGTAACGAAGCGATATTATTAGTTTGGTTCATATCGTTAACAAAAACGACCGAATAGCAACGGAAAAAGCCCTCGCTTCGCACGAGGCACTCGAGGCCGTCCCTCCGACTACATAGAAGTCGCAAACGGCAATACACATAGCCGCAAGACACCGGCGCATCAGACCGGTTAAGCGAAAAGCAAGATCTAAGCGTTACTAACCGAATAAGCTACGACGTTGCCCGGCTATAACCTCGGTCCGGAGAGCCGAGTAACTAGACTACCGGAAACAACCCACGATAAGCACGATCTCGGGTAACGAACCGAATGAATATTTACGACACTATCGACGGCTATGTTAACGATTAATAATGGAGCGGAGGGCGGCTAGACGGCTACCCAGATGGACCAGCTCATGCAATTCTTCTCTGTACGGTTGGGGGCGATGCAAGAGGAACAAGCCAGTCGCCTTACAGAGATAGAGAACCGCTTGGCCGCCGAAAGAGAGGCGCACGACACGCAGATCAGAGCGTTGCAAGAGAGCATCGCCTCCCTCCGTGGAACCCCAGCTGAAGGCACCCCACGAGCATCATCGCCAGCCAGCCCGCCTCAGCGAGCGCCTCCACCTCCCTCGGCACTATCAGTAGCAACAGTCACGTCGAAAACCATGAAGAAGAAACCGACCCTTCCAGACCCCCCGCGTTTCAATGGAATGCGGAAGAGATTCCGCACTTGGGAACTCGAGATGAGGAGCAAGTTGCGGGTCGATGGTCCAGCAATTGGCTCTTCGTCTGATCAGTTCGCCTATATATACGCACGGTTAGAGGAAACACCACAGGCCATGGCCGCTGCATTCTTTACAAGGGGCGGGCCACACGGCAACTTCGATCCAGACCAGTTTCTCGCTTACCTGGTGGCGTGTTACGGCGACCCGAACACTGAACAGAGGGCCCTCAGCAAGCTAGAGTCAATGACCCAGGGCGAGAGGGAGAGTTTCGCTTCCTTCCTCCCGAAGTTTGAAAAGGAGCTAGCTGATAGCGGTGGCGCTGATTGGAGCGATGTGGTGAAGATTAACCACCTAAAGCGAGCCATCAACCATGAGATGCGGACCTACCTTACTGGACAGCTAAGTCTGCCAAAGGACTATCCTAGTTTCGTCAATGCATTGCAGAACCTAGGCGCCAACCTCGATGACCTACGCTTTCACACCCGAAAGAGGAGACCTAGAATCGGATCACGATCTCCTTCCCCTGTTCAGAAGACTAAGTCCAATACCATACCTGTCAAGGGGGATGAGATGGATTAAGAACCGACGAAGATTAGTCGGGTAATCCGCCAAGCAAACAAGGAGCTAGAGGGGAAACGTGTAAAGTAGGTGGATCGGGTAAAGATAGATCGTCGTCGGAAAAAAGGCCGTTGTTTAAGATGTAAAAGAACGGGCTATAACGTAGCCGAGTGCCCGTTACTCCCACCTAGAAGGCCGTTACAAGTAACGAAGGTCTAGGCTAGGAGGACGAAGCCGGTTCTCGACGCGGTTATCGATAAGGATAAGGAAGTAACGGATAATTCCTTATACGAAGTAGATGAGGAATCGGGAAAAGAGTAGCCCCTAACGGAAGTCGTCGTCAAGGGTACGAAAAGGCCCTAGTAATTTAGAAAAAGACTAAGAAGAAGATACATAGCGAAGCAATCTATATTAATTTCGGTATTAACGGAACATTTTACACCAAAGCGCTAATTAATACTAGTTACTCGAACTACGGTACTATTAGCGAAGCCCTCGTTAGACGCCTACGCTTCCTACGTATTACTATCACCCCCCGAAATCTTAAGCAAGTCAATATCCTTATAAAAGAAGCGATTACCTATATAACCTACGTCGATATAGATATCGACGGCTATAAGCAAAAGAGAGTATTCCTCTATATCATCCCCGACTAGAAGGACGATATAATCCTAGGGCTGCCATAGATAGACGCTAAGGAAGTGTTGATTAATCCGGCCCGGGGAGAACTCTACATCGGCACCTCCGGGTTAGTAGTTAAGGAGCGGAGCCGAAATCAAGGGACCGACTACCCAGTCAAAGAGCAGATCGCAAGCATTTTTGGAACGTTAGTTAAGAGGATCAGAAGGCATCGCTCTAACCAGAAGGGGCTCGCTCGGATATTCGTAGCGAGTCTAGCAAATATAGAAAAGGCACTCGCCCCAAAGAAGCACAGTAACCCGCGTCAGAAGCTGCCCGAGCATTACCACGACTTCCTCCCCTTATTCAACAGGGCACAAGCCGATCAGCTACCTCCCCATCGGCCAGGCATAGACTATGAGATTCCCCTAGAAAAGGATACGAACGGCTAGGATAAGGCCCCTCCCTAAGGGCCGCTATACGGTATATCGAGAGAGGAACTAATCGTCTTACGGAAAACTTTGACGGAGCTCCTCGATAAGAACTTCATCAGAGCAAGCAGTTCCCCAGCATCTACGCTAGTATTATTTGTCAAGAAGCTAGGCGGTGGTCTTCGTTTCTATGTCGACTACCGCGGTCTAAACGCTATTACCCGCAAGGATAGATACCCGTTACCTTTGATCGGCGAGATATTACGATCCCTATCGAAAGCGAAGTGGTTCACGAAGTTAGACGTGATCGCTACCTTCTACAAAATCCGTATTAAAGAAGGGGAGGAGTGGAAGACAACCTTCCGTACTAGGTACGGGCTCTACGAATAGATGGTCACTCCCTTCGGCCTAACCGGCGCGCTAGCTACCTTCTAACGGTACATTAATAATACGCTACGAGAGTTCCTTAATGAATTCTATTCAGCCTATATCGACGATGTTCTCATCTACTCTGATGGCTCTTTAGCCGACTATAGGAAGAAAGTCCGGAAGGTTTTGAAGAAGCTCCAAGACACCCGACTTCAGATCGATATCGATAAGTACGAGTTCGAGGCGAAGAGCGTCAAGTATCTAGGGTTTATCGTCGACGCTAGTAAGGGAATCCGCGTCGACCCGGAGAAGATCAAAGCTATGGAATCATAGGAGCGCCCGAAGACCGTTAAGGGAGTTCGTGGGTTCATCGGGTTCGCCAACTACTATCGGGAGTTTGTGCCAAACTTCTCGACCGTAGCGATACCCCTTATAGCGTTGACTAAGAAAGGAGTCCCGTTCGTCTGGTTAGACCAGTACGAAGAAGCTTTTAAGCAGCTGAAAACCCTCCTTATCAACGCACTAGTCCTTACCTAGTAGGACCCAAATCGGAAAACAGTTGTTGAAATAGACTTATCCGGCTACGCAATTGGCGGAGCCCTCTTATAGTACGACGACGACGGAATTCTCCGCCCAATAGCCTTCTTCTCGAAGAAGAATAACGCGGCAAAGTCGAACTACCCGATCCATAATAAAGAGCTACTAGCTATCGTACGATACTTAGAATAGTAGGATACCGAACTACGAAGCGTGCCGTCATTCGAGATTTGGACTGACCACAAGAACCTCGAGTACTTCCAGAAGAAACGACAGCTCAGTGAACGACAAGTCCGTTGGGCAGAGATACTTGCCCGGCACAACTTTACGCTGAAGTACCGGCCGGGGAAACAGGCCGTGGTCCCTGACGCCCTGTCTAGAAGGGAGCAAGACATGCCCCAGAGTACCGAAGACGAGCGATTGACAGGCCGCTGTTTCCAGTTGCTAAAGGCTGCGAGAGGCAGGGCACTCCGTGTCAATCGCGGTACGGCTCTAGTAGTTCGAACTAGCTTTGTCAAAAATGGCGACCAGGACGGAGAGACGGACGACGTGGCGGAGAAGTCAGACTTACCAGAGAACCCATTCGTAGATGCCCCGTTAAGGGACCTCTGGAATCAAGGGCTGGAAACGAATAACCGTTACTGGCTCATCCGTAAGATGGTTCTTGATGGTGATCGTCAGTTTCCAAGCCAGTGGGGATTGCCAATTTCGATCTCGGAGTGTTCTATCGACGAAGGAAAGCGGCTTTGTTGGAGAGACCGCATCTGGATTCCCTGCTTGGAGCCCCTACGCACCCGGATCATCCAAGAGACCCACGACTCGACTCTCGCCGGCCACCCAGGAAGAGATCTTACTAAGTCTCTGATCGCTCGGAAGTACACGTGGCCGGGACTCAGCCAGGATGTTCGAAGGTTTATCCGAAACTGTAACGTTTGTGGAAGGGCTGCTATATGGCGCGAGAAGAAACGGGGGCTCTTGAAGCCCTTGCCTATCCCCGACAGGATATGGTCCGAACTATCGTTGGACTTTCATCACCGACTTGCCCCCCTCTGGACCCGACCAAGCGACGAACATCATGGTGATCACCGATAGGCTATCCAAGAGCGTGGTTTTCGAGCCGATGGCTTCGATCACTACAGAGTCGGTAGCAGAACGCCTAGTTGTCTCTCTGATACGTCACCATGGTCTACCACGTGCGATTGTCTCGGATAGAGGACCGCAGTTCGTAGGCCTGATGTGGAAACGGATCTGCGAGCTGCTAGGGATCACTAGAAGACTATCAACGGCGTATCACCCAGAGACAGACGGAGCAACGGAGCGTATGAACCAGGTGATCGAACATTATCTCCGTTGCTATACTACATACTGGCAGGACGACTGGGCTGAACTACTTCCAATGGCGATGCTAGCAATCAATAACCGTGACGCAACGTCGATAGGAATCAGCCCCTTCTTTGCAACGCATGGCTATCACGTCGACCTCCTAAGCACTCCTGCTGGCGTTGAAGAAGGGGGACCTCTCCGCACAGAGGGCCGGTCACCAGTAGCGAGAGGAGAGGAGTTCGTGGCACGGTTGAGGGAGGCCACGGAGTTTGCTCAAGCAGCGATGGCTTCCGCGCAAGAGCGGCAAGAGGAGTACGCCAACCAGGCACGGCAGGCTGCAGAGCGATTCTACGTGGGAGACAGAGTCTGGCTAAGGCTGCAAAACGTCAAGACCGACAGGCCGTCGAAGAAACTAGACTGGCGTAACGCCAAGTACGAAGTCACGGAGGTGGTCAGCTCGCATTCTTACCGACTAAATACGCCCCCTGGGATTCACCCTGTTTTTCACGTCTCTATGTTGAAGAGGGCTGCTGACGACCCGTTACCCTCGCAAGTTCAGGATGACACGCAACCTCCAGCCATCATTGCCGAAGACACTGGGGAACAAGAATGGTTTGTAGAGGAGATCCTCAACGTGAGGAAAAAGGGGAGGGGCCACCAAGTGCTGGTCAAGTGGGCAGGTTATGTCCAGCCAACATGGGAACCACTGAGCGTTTTTCTGGACACAGAGGCTCTAGATAAATACGAGGCTGCCCACGGGAAGGTTAGTGACTGATAACACCCTAGGAAGGGGAGGAGGGGAGTATTGTAACCGGCTGAGCCCGATATGGCCCTCGGTGACTCTCGGCCAGCTCACGTGCGAGCACGGTCCACCAAAGCCCCTGGATGAAGCCATTCCCACATCTCCACATAGCCCACCGAATATTCTAGCAATGCGCTCAGACCATCGCACTCACGAGGATAAAGAGGCCTGCGAGCCGCTGGAATATCTCGTATCTTTCCTTTTCTTCTCCAAGCTTAGTGTACTCGTAGAGTCGTTATCAGATAGTTGCAATATACTCCTGAGACCGTTACAGAAGGGGTTATATCGACAACTATACTTAAATACTTACAAGAAAACCTTCCTACTATTTATAAACCGGGTAATATATTTTACTAAGATAACACCTTAATGTATACGGCAATAAGGGTCTAAGAATAACTTACGGAATAAGCTACGGAAAACGGCGTCGAATTAATTATATAGCCAGTATATTCACTTAATCTTAACCTTATCGAAAAGGTATTGAAATTACTTAAGGAAAGGATCTATAAGGCTTACCTAAAGCTCTCTGATATACCGAAGAGCTAGGCCTCTTTAGATAAGCTTATATAAGTAGTTATTTATATATTCTACGAGTTTAAGGAGGAGCTTCTACAGGGCCTAGTTGTAACGATCGAGATCCCAGACTGGTCACGTGGTCGGGTGACAGGGTAGTCGAGGATAACTGGATACGGGGTTTCTGTTGACAATAGAGTCAGGTGCGTACTGATAGTAAACAGTGATCGTGTCTAGCCAAAAGGTAGACCAAGTACTTGAGAGAGGTGTTAGTAACTCAATGTATTGAACTGTGAACCTTAATCGCTGCCGAGCGATTAAGGCTATCTAGCTGGTAGAGGCTGTAGTTTATATATCTGCCTTTCGCCCCTACTAATCCCCTGGATCACTGGATCGCTGGATCACTGGCGATCCCACGATCCCAACGCTCCTGGAGCGCTGGATCACTCTTTGTCGCGTGATCCCGTGATCCCCATTGTCGGCTGATAGTAATGCCGTTCCGATGCATGCGAGTGATTCCTCCAATGACGTTTGGTTCGTAACACGATGTCCCTCCTCCAGGTCTTCGTCCCGGAGACCAGATAACTAACAAAACCCTGTTGGCGCCCACGTTGAGGTAGGTCGTCGTTGTCCTCCTAACATCACGCCGACCATGCTAACAAAATGTCTGGTCGCGTAGAAAAACGTCCTAACGAAAAGAATCGATCCAAGAAAACCTGCGAGCGCAGCGCACTAGCTTCCTTTATCGACGAGTTTGGTGTTCCCGCCGATATGCCTTGCACCTATTGTTTCCGAAACAATAAAGCGTGTCGAATGAATGGTGATTCTGCTCGATGTAGCGAATGTGTCCGTCGAGGCCGGTCCTGCGACGGGGTGTTGGTGGCGTCTTCTCGTGCGGTCCTCCGCCACCCTTCCTTGTATTCTTTGTTAACCGTGTCCCTTTTTAGTAGCTCGCTTGTTAGAGTCCCGTAAGAAGCTTGAAGGTGACGAACAGGAGGCCGAGGAGGCGCTGTTCGTTCTTCAACAACAATTTTCCGTCGCCGTCAACCGTTTGACCCGGATTCGCAAGACCCGGAAACGGATTGAGGAGAGGAGTAAGGAATTGGTCCAGCGGGGTATGCAAGAGCTGGATTCAGAAGACGGGATCTCCAAATCCTTGGAGTCGGGGGATCGTTTTATCGTTGACGACCTCCGGGGGATGGGCGTTTCTGGCGAGGTGGATTGGTCCTCCTTGGGCCTGGGGGACCCTTCCCTCGACCCCTTGCTGATGGTTGGGTCGGGTTTCGACGGTGGTAGTCTTCAAGCATCTGGTGGCAGTGCTTCAAATGCTTAGCCGGTTCCCAAGTGTTTTCTGATTCGTTATAACCTAGCCACTTGATTAGGTACTGTGTGACAGATCCTTTTTTTCGTGACTTCAGGATGGCTTCCACGTCGTATTCTCCTTCTGGCGCTTCAACCTCAATCTTTTCTTGCAGCCTTGCGTTGGCTGGTGCCGCTTCGAGTAGCGAGACATGAAAGATTGGGTGGATTCTCATGGTGTCTGGTAGGCGTAATTCGTAGTTGGAGTCTGATATCTTCCTGGTGACTGTGAAGGGTCCAAGTTTTTTATGGTCCAGCTTGTCGCTTGGTCGCTTTGTTTTGATGTTTTTTCGTAGAAGGTAGACCTTGTCTCCCCTCTGAAAGGTTGGTCCCTTTAACCTTTTCTGGTTGTAGTATTTCGCCATTCGCGTTTGGACGAATGCGATCTCTTTTCTCAGTTTGTCGTGTAGTTCCCTGAGCTTGCTTGCTGCTTGGAATGCTCTGGGCACTTCGATTCCGTTGTGTGGTGTCCGATGGATTTCTGGTTCGTATCCATAGTTTGCGAAGAACGGTGAACATTTAGTGGTGTCGTTGGTCGCGCTGTTGTAAGCGAACTGAGCTAACGGTAGCATAACAACCCAGTTGTCCTGCTTATAGTTGACGTAGCTCCGTAGGTACTGTTCGAGTGTCTGATTGAGTCGTTCGACTTGTCCGTCAGTTTGCGGGTGATAGGCTGTAGTCAACTTGTGATTGACTCCGAGTTGTGCCGTGAGTGATCTCCAAAATTTCGATGCGAACGTCGTTCCTCTGTCGGAGACTATTTCATCCGGTAGTCCGTGGTTGCAAGCAATGACCCGTAGGAAGGTGTAGGCGAGGTCTTCTGCTGAGCTCTCTTCCTTGTAAGGGATGAAATACCCGAACTTGGTGAGTCTGTCGGAAACAACGAAGATGCTGTCGTATACTGTTCCTGTCATTGGTTCCTTCGATCCTGGTAGCTTGACGATGTGGTCGAATGCAATGGATCCCCAAGCCCTGCTTGGTACCGGGAGTGGTCTCAACTCTCCGTATGGTTTGTGTCTGGACGCTTTGTCCTTCGTGCATTCGCAAGTTCCGACGACGTCTTTTACGACCTTCCTCAGTCCCGGGAAGTCGTAGGTTCGCTGTAGTCGTTCGGTGGTCTTGGCGATGCCCTGGTGTCCGTGCGCTGGTGTCTGATGGAATTCCCTGACGAATTCTTCTTGTAAGGTTCGTGGGATATAGAGTTTTCCGTGATAGCGTGGCACCTCTTGACTGTCCTGGTCAAGGATTGTTTTCTCGTCCTGGCCTAGGGAATCCCGGATTCTCCTGGTCCATTGTTCATCGTGTTGTAACGTGAACATGACGTTGAGTTGCCGCTGATCTTGTTCAAGGTCTCCGTCCTGGTTGACCTTCAAGATTGTCTGATGCTCGGGTGGTTGTGTCTGCTCGTGGTCCACCCTTCGGCTAAGAGCATCGGCTCTTCCGTTCTCATTACCCTTCCGGTAAATGATTTTGAAGTTGAACTCTGATAGGAATTCCGCCCATCTGGTTTGTCGTTTGTTGAGTTCTTTCGTAGTGGTGAAGTAGGTTAGGTTCTTGTGATCCGTGTAGACCTTAACCTGGTGATTGGTTCCGCTGAGGTGAGCTTTCCATTCCTTGAATGCCTCGATGATTGCCATGAGCTCCTTGTCGTGGATCTGGTAGTTGAGCTCTGGTCCGTTGAGCTTCTTTGAGAAAAAGGCGATAGGGTGCAGTCGTCCTTCCTTGTCTCGTTGTCCAAGTTGTCCGCCGATCGCAAAGTCCGATGCGTCGGTCTCGACTTCGAACTCTTTCTTAGGGTCTGGTATCGCTAGGATTGGTTCCTCCGCGATTGCCGCTTTGATCCGTTGGAAGGCTTCTTCGGTCTTATCGTTCCACTGGATCTCTCTGCTTGTTCCTTTGGTGAGGTCCGTAAGTGGTGCTGCGATTTTGCTGTAGTCCTTGATGAAACGTCGGTAGAAGTTAGTAAATCCTAGGAATCCTCTGACTCCTTTGACGTCCGCCGGTCGGGGCCAGTCCTTGACTGCCTCGATCTTAGAGTCTTGCATCTTGACTCTGCCTGGTTCGATCATGAATCCCAGAAATTCCGCTTGTCGCACGTGGAATTTGCTCTTTTCTGGTTCAACCTGTAGCCTTGATTCTTGTAGTTTCTGGAGTACTTGGTGTACGTGTCCCTGGTGCTCCTCAAGCGTCCTTGAGTAGATGAGGATGTCGTCGAGATAAACGATCGCAAACTGATCCAAGAATTCTCGTAGAACATGGTTGATCATGGTCTGAAACGTTGCTGGGGCGTTAGTCAGCCCGAATGGCATGACTAGGTACTCAAAGTGTCCTTCTTGAGTCCGAAACGCCGTCTTCCATTCTTCCCCTTCTTTCATACGGATGAGGTTGTAGGCTCCTCGCAGGTCTAGTGTTGTGAACCATTTTGCTCCATGCAGTTGGTCTCTGATTTCCGTAATCAAGGGTAGAGGGTAGCGGTTCTTGATCGTAATGTCGTTGAGCTGTCGATAGTCAACGCACAGTCGTAGTTTCCCGTTCTTCTTTGGGACAAATAGGATCGGATATCCTGCTGGCGATGTCGAGGGTCGTATATGTCCTTTCTTGAGTCCATCCCGGATGTACTCCTTCAATGCTTGCCGTTGAGTTTCGTTGAGGGCGTAGATTTTTTGGAATCTAGGTTCTCCTCCTTCTTTCAAGGGTATCTCATGATCCCATTGTGTGTGTTCGGGTAAGGTTTCCCCTTCTGGCTGTTCCCTGAACAGCTCGGTATACTTGTGGTAGATTTCCGGTATTGTCGTTGGTTCGTTTGACTCTTTAAGATAGTTGATTTCTCTAAAGGTCTGCGTCGATCCATACTCCAAGTTCCCATCTTGAGTGCTTGATCGCGGTGGCTTGCTTGAGGGTCGTTGCTCTTGACGCTGCTCAGGGGCTAAGTCCGATGTGTTGGTAGGCTCGTTTGAGGGTCCGTGTCTAGGACTCTGCTCAGTGACTGAGTCTCGTTCTGCGCTTGCTGATTGTCGTGAATCCTGTACGGGGTTGTCCCGATACAGCTGGCCAGTGATCCAGTCAATCTGTGGGTTGTGCTTGCGAAGCCAAGGTATTCCCAGAATAACGTCGTGGCTTGCAGTTTCTGTGATATCTAGGGTGGTGATTTCCTGCCAAGGTACTTCCAAAGCAACCTCGTTGTCCCTTTGCCCTTTGATACCAAGGACAATAGTCCTTTTGTGGTTTCCGTATGTTACGAGGACTGGTGTTGTCTCGTTTTCGATTCTTCCGTCTCCGTATGTGACGGGTGTACCTTCCACTGTCGTGAGTTGGTAAGGTTGTTTCTTCCTTTTCCAATGGATTCTGTACTGATTTACCGCCCTGGGCGAGATAAAGTTCCCTTGTGCTCCACTGTCGATCATGGCTTCGAGCCTGTGTCGTCCGATCTTGATTCCCAGAATCAGGTGTCGTGTGTCCTCGTCTGCAGTTGCGACTGCTAGGGACCTAGTGTCGTGGGTCGACTGTAGTCCCTTTACAGCCGATCCTTCTCGTTTTTTGTCCTCTGGATCTGTTCTCGCATGGTTTTCCAGACCGTGGGGTGTCGTTCCCGCAACGTCGCTTCGTAGTCCTCAGGAGGTGTTTGGGGTGTTTCCGGATGGTATTCTATCCTTCGTCCTGTTGCGAGTTGTCGCTTCTTAGGTTCCTTGGGGAACCAACCGGATCCCTCCTTGTCTGATTTGTGGATGTGGCAGCTGTTATCGTAGCATGTTGTCCAGCTTAGTTTGTTGTGTTGGCTCGGGGTGCAACCACTGCGTCCGGCCATGTTGACTTGTCGGTTGGGGTAGGAGGTCCTTCCTTCAGGTACCTTCCTAAAACTTCGCGGCTGGTTGCATTCTCGAGCGAAGTGCCCTTCCTTCTGGCAATTGAAGCACTTCAGTTTCTTCCTGGCGTCTTGCCTTTGGGCGACGTCTAGCTCCATAGGGCCGCTGTGCCAACCGGTTGCCGTGCTTCGGTGATAAATCTTCTTCGCGGTGTTAGCCTTTGCTGTCGGATTTGCCCATACCTTACCGGGGGCGCGTTTTTCCATGCGTCTCTCATACAGGCGATTGTCGATCGATACTGCTATTTCGACGTAGTCGGCAAAATCGTTAGGTCTCTTTTCGCGAGCAAGGTCGTCCTTAACCTCCTCCTTGAGTCCTCGATAGAACCATGCCATTAGGTTCTCGTCTTCCCAGTCTAGTTTTGACGTGATTTGGCGAAAACGGGAAGCGTACTCGGAAGCAGAGCCCTTCTGCTTCAAGGTCTCCAGTTTCCGCTCGGCAGATCTTTTCTCATCCGGGTTTCCGAAGGTCTTCTTGAGGTCGTCGGCGAATACCGTAAAGGAGTTGAAGATACGATTGGTGGCATCATCACGGTCGTCGTAGGTGTTGTCGGAATAGTCCCTGAGTGTTGGTTCAAACCAGTCTAAGGCGCTCCCCTTGAGTAGGTGCGCTGCATGAAGGACCTTGCGTTCGGCGTCCGGAAAGTCGTGTTCGTTAAAACGATGGTAGGCCTTGAGTTGGGTGAGGAATCCTTGCAGGGTTCCTGGGGTACCATCGTAAGCTTCCGGAGTCCTGACCTTGAGTCGTGTTCCTCCTCCGCCGCCTCCTTGGAGTTGGGCGACCTGGGCACGAAGCTGCGCGAGCTCGGCCATCAGGGCCTGGGGAGAAACGTTCGTTCCCCCAGCCTGAGCCGCCAGGTTGCTGTTGCTTGGGCGAGGAGTGTGTGAACCGGTGGTCGACATGTTGCGTGTATGTACTGTTCCCTTAGTACGCAGGTAATCTAGTTGAACAGGAGCGATTAACGTGTAACGATCGAGATCCCAGACTGGTCACGTGGTCGGGTGACAGGGTAGTCGAGGATAACTGGATACGGGGTTTCTGTTGACAATAGAGTCAGGTGCGTACTGATAGTAAACAGTGATCGTGTCTAGCCAAAAGGTAGACCAAGTACTTGAGAGAGGTGTTAGTAACTCAATGTATTGAACTGTGAACCTTAATCGCTGCCGAGCGATTAAGGCTATCTAGCTGGTAGAGGCTGTAGTTTATATATCTGCCTTTCGCCCCTACTAATCCCCTGGATCACTGGATCGCTGGATCACTGGCGATCCCACGATCCCAACGCTCCTGGAGCGCTGGATCACTCTTTGTCGCGTGATCCCGTGATCCCCATTGTCGGCTGATAGTAATGCCGTTCCGATGCATGCGAGTGATTCCTCCAATGACGTTTGGTTCGTAACACTAGTAGACTTGATAATACGTAAGTTAAAGGTAGTTATCGAAGCCGAAAGCTAGTACACCAAATATTAATTATACTTATTTAAAGCACTACTTTAGAGCTTCCTAATACACTTAGATTTAGTACGACTAGTACTATATTAATATAGCGGTCCGAATTAGAAAGAAGTGTGTAATATACGTGGTGCTAAGGATATATATAGGCTAATCGGTGTAACGGTCTCAGGAGTATATTGCAACTATCTGATAACGACTCTACGAGTACACTAAGCTTGGAGAAGAAAAGGAAAGATACGAGATATTCCAGCGGCTCGCGGGCCTCTTTATCCTCGTGAGTGCGATGGTCTGAGCGCATTGCTAGAATATTCGGTGGGCTATGTGGAGATGTGGGAATGGCTTCATCCAGGGGCTTTGGTGGACCGTGCTCGCACGTGAGCTGGCCGAGAGTCACCGAGGGCCATATCGGGCTCAGCCCGTTACAATCGGAACTTATAGGAAGTCACTGTACTTCTCTAATACAGCCCTTAATAAGTGAAAGGCCTAGATAGTATCAGAGCTTTCACGAGCTTGCCTCTCTCCTTATTTCTTCGTCACCACCATGTTCACTCTTCGGAGCTTGCTCTCCTTGCACCGTTGTCACATCGACGAGCTAACAGGGTAGACACTGATAGACGTAATTCCTCTCTGTGTGATTGTATCTTCTGGAGTGGTGCTCGTTTGGAACGACTCTATCCAAGCGGAGTGGAGAACAGCATCCTTGTGCAATTGCCGTCAATGGGCAGCGCAACGTTTGAAGCACATACCCTCCCGGTGCGTTGTTTGACTCAGACTTGACGAGTCGAGACTTAATGCTAATTGGTTTCTTGGGAGAACATATTTGCCCTGTCAATGGTCGGCCTGAGTGTTATGTATCGCCAAGCAGTCAGCCAGAGACGCACAGACTTTGGGGGCTGACGATCGGAAGCTGCCGAACTGCCCGATACGGAAGCATACACGGAAGCCGCATCCATACGAAGTACCCCTGGCGATGATGGCTCCAGTGTCGGCACTATGCCGACCAGCTCACGGCAGCTACGCTCCAATTTCTCCATCGCCGCAGAAAGATTCGCAGGGGAGTCTTTGTACCTTACTGTTTCGGGTTTTCTTCGTTGGATAACAGCAGTGCGTTTTGGGCGTTCTGCACAGCCACGAGGACACCACCAGACAACTCTGGGGTGTCGAGGAAGACAATCGAGGGTTCTGCGCTTCCAGCACACTCCGCAAGCCGGCGCCTTATGAGTACGTTTCCGGCGCGATCCTGCTCCCAAACAAACTTCATTGAGTCCGCTTACTATGGGTCTCAGAAGGAATATGCCAAGGGGTTTGGTAACCGGCGATAATCTCACTGGTGCCATCACCAAACCTTATATTATCCATTTCTTACATTTGCACTGATAGAAGGCGGGTGAAGACAGGGACCATTCTTCATACAAGTCTCTCCTTGCCCCTCAACTTCTCAGAGGTTCCTTCAAATCTGTGCCAACTTGGTTTCCCCGACAAAACGACCCCCCAGACTCAATAAAGCCAGAGATGACAGCAACGGACCTGCCGGACGGAAAGAGTCAGGAGACTAGCTCGGAAAAAGAAGGCGGGCATCCGAGTACCGTTGAGGTGATAGAAAAGGAGGAATGGAAACCCGACTACCGATTCTGGTTGATCTTTGTCTCCCTCACCATCTCGTGCTTTCTGTGTGGCCTGGAGAACTCGATAATCGTCACGCCACTACCCTTCATCGTCCGGGATCTCAATGTTGGATCAAGTTATGTCTGGGTTCGCAAACATCCATTTCCTGACGGGGTAAGAGCATCGGCGGAGAGGAGACCGTGAAAAACACACGAGTGTTCCATTCGAAATCTGTTTCCGCTGACTTTTGACACCAATCTCAGTGCGGCTGTCCTGCCTATCCTTGGGCAACTCGCTAATCTCTTCGGTCGTCGGCATTTAACACTCTCTGTGCTGTGTCTGTATACCCTGGGTAGCGGACTGTGCGGCGGTGCGATCAACGCGGTATGTCTTGCCACAAGAAAGAGAATCCCGGCCGTTGCGCCAGACGTCACTAAATTCTGATCCATCTCTATACAGGCCATGTTCCTCGTCGGTCGTGCCTTTCAGGGCGCTGGCGGATCGGGGATCATGATGATGACCGAGATGATCGTCGCCGACCTGGCACCAGTGAAAGCCCGCGCGGCATTTATCGGCATGATCATGGGAATTGCTGGCATCGGCTCGATTATAGGGCCATCTATGGGCGGTGCTATAGTGCAGCATGTCTCTTGGCGATGGGTAAGTTATCTTTGCCCTTCTTTCCCCACGGACACGCGAAGTTCTACGACAGACGAACTTCTGACTCTGACCCACTCCAACAGGTATTCCACCTCAACCTTCCGATATGTGCTATTGCCATTGCGGCCATCTTCGTCTTCCTCCGTGTGAAGTGGAACAGGTCGGAAACCATAGCTGCCAAGCTAGCACGCTTTGACTGGGGCGGCAACGTGATCATGATGGCCTCAACAATATCGGTCACAATAGCATTCACATGGGCAGGATCTGTCTATCCTTGGGCATCAGTTGAAGTCCTGGCGCCACTCATCATCGGCCTTGTCGGACTCGCCGCCTTCCTCTCGTACGAAACGCTTCCCTTTGTGCGAGAGCCGCTGCTTCCACTTCGCCTCTTCAACAACAGGACATCCATTACCATATTCATCAACACGTTCCTCAGCAATGCTCTTCTGTACTACACCTACTTCTTCATCCCCGTCTACTACCAAGCCGTGCTCCGGTCTGAGCCAATGCGGGCCGCAGTCCTGATGTTGCCTCTATCTCTCCTCTGCGTCCCTACCATTGTTCTTAGCACAGCTGTGCTATCCAAGTACGGTCGCTATAAGTGGCTGCACGTCGCTGGTTTTGCAACATGGATCGTCGCTTTTGCTGCGATGTCGTTGCTGGAGGTCGATGACTCTCCCGCCAAGTACATCTGCGTGCAGATCCCCGGCGCTCTAGCCGTCGGTCTATTGATCGCAACCATGCTACCAGCATTTCAAGGCGCCGCAGCTGAAGAAGATCAGGCTGCTGCGACAGCAAGCTGGACCTGGATCCGGGCGGTCAGTTATGTCTGGGGTGTAGCAATCGCGTCTGTCATCTTCAACAAGTTCTTGGCAAGCGCTGCACTTCAGGTGGAGGATCCAGCGGTGCAAGCAATGCTAAGAGACGGTGGCGCCTTTTCTCTCGCAACCAAGAGCTTTGTTGATCAGTATCAAGATCCTGTGCGCCTGCAGATCCAGGTTGCTTTTAACACGGCTTTCAAGAAGGTCATGCAGGTGGCCATCGCATTCACTGGCCTCGGGTTCTTCATGGCCCTCATCGAGAAGGATATTGCTCTGCGGACAGAGATCGAAACCGAATTCGGGCTGGAAGAGCGAACAACGAAGCTCACAAACGCTTAATACTTGGGGTATGGGAACATAGAGACGGGGGAATTTGTTGCTCCATGTTGAGCCTGCCTAGAGTTAAAGTAATAGCATGTGACCCCAAGCGAAGACTTGCTTACTACCTTACTTACAAAGAGACCCCAGAGACTTTTTGAGGTACGAAAAGTGAGCTGAAGAGTAAACTCACTTCCTTACGTCGTTCGCGGCCAAGTCTCCTGAGATTCACTCACTACAGCTGATAAGTAAGCTGTAAGGAAAGGGAACCGGAAGTGATTTATCTTCCATAGCCTCTGTAGGCCGTTCGGATGGTGTTGTTTAAGAGGGTGACTTCCTCATCAGTCCGGATAGTGCATCTTGCTAATGCTGCATTGTTGCTAGAGATAATCACGGAGTCCTGGCGCGGAGCCCGGATACGAAACTCAGTGCACAAAGAGCGACCGTAAAGCAGCCTTTGGATACGGGTTACAACCTCTTTCGTGATTTGAGAGATCGATTCACTTGTTCCGGGAGTTTATCAACGAATAAGCATTTGCGATGTGGCCGCCTATTGAAGAATCTACATAACATAACCCTTCCTCGATTGCAGTTCTTAGACCTAACCGTTAGATACAGCTTAGGACGACATCAGTCTGAGAATCTGCTGGTTAGGAAACAAATCGAATAGCTCTGTAATGGATCTCGGCTGGACTTGCTGGCATTCTCGAGATGAGACTATCGCCCCCTTGTGTCGGAGGTTGAATAACCAGATGGAAATTGGCTCGGAAATCCCGACTCATCTCCTCGTGTGATGGTTCACTTTCCGTGTTCTGAATCCTTGATGCCACTCCCCAGGAATGAGAATGGACAATGTCCCAAGAGCCAGCTGTTTATTTAGTGTTTACCTTATTGGTCGCTGGCAATCATCAACTCATGAAGTGCATTTTGCGAGGACGTGCCTGTTGGCAGTTAAGTTGAGGCCAGCCTCAGTTAAGACACAAGGGAAGCCTTCCTTCTTCGATGCTTACAACTATGTTGTATCCCTTGTTGACTGCAAGTTATCAGGAACCTTCATCCTGGTTTCTATGGGAGGTGCATTGTGATTCCAAACATAGTTGCTGAAGAGAGTGGCGTGTACACTTCAGATCCGGGGATGATCGTGAAGAAGGTAGGCGACCGCAGTTTGTATCGAAACATCTCCGTGTTTTGTGGCTAGTTAGTGCAACGCAACACAGGCAATGGTGCACATTGGTGGTGCTGCCACCCGTCTTTGGAGCCAAGACCACACATTTGTCCACATTACCTGGGACCTAATGCGGAGGAGAGCCGCGCTAAGAGTGAGGGGAAGACAGAAACTGGGGTACTGCAGACACATGGAACCCTTATTCTCGATCATTCTTCCACAATTCCCACTTACACCAGCTTTTCTCACCAATCGGCGGACACAGAGGCTGTTTCCTGACGAAGAAGCAGTTGATCGGGTACAAATAAGCAAACTTCGAAGCCAAGCAAGCAACGTGTTTACCCCGGTTTTAACATCCCCTGTCTAGCACTCGAGGTGCACCATGTCTGCCGAACCAAGTCGTCGGGTGCGTCGCCCAAGGGATGGGCCGCGCGCAATGCAGGCATGTCAAGCCTGTGCAACCTCAAAGACCAAATGCGACAACGAGAGGCACTGCAGACGGTGTCGGAAGAGAAACGTGCCCTGCATCAGGCAGATCTACCAGGAACAGCAGTCGCCACATACAAATCCATCACTCTCGAGTGCCTCTCCTAGTGCTGCAGTGGGGTCATATCGCCGGCACGACGATGCAGAGCTTCGGGCGACAGATTTTCTAAGCCGCATGCAGGCGCGTGGTCATGATACCAAGCAGGAGTACCAAGTGCCAGTGCTACATTGTCAGGCGATTCCGATATGGAAGTGCAACTGCCCTTCATAAATGTCGCAATGAAGGACTCAATCACCCTCGAGTCACTGCATCAGCTGACGGCACCCATGAAGGTGTCCCATGATGCGGTGAGCCTACCAGACGAAATACGACGAGCTATATCATATGCCGATTGGGACTTGGCCATTGTGCAGGATCAGTTTAACTTCGGCGAGGGCAGCGAATTCGAACACGTCAACTTCCTTTAACCCCTTCCCAACTTCCTTGACGGATATGCAGTCCGCCCGGATATGCACGAAGTCGCAACTACAAGAGTCATATCGACCAGCCCGGTTGTTGACGAGACCAAGTCCAACGCGGTTATGGACGGATTCCGGAAGGCTACGGGCCGGTGGATGCCTGATGCCCCGGTAAACTTACAGGCCGAGGAGGAGAAGAACCTTACCGCGTCTTAACCATAAACTATGCCGACTAGGGATCGGACGATGTTATATTTTGACTCGTTCGGCACCTTACACGAAAGTAAAGTTTCTGGGTTCTGGGGGGAGTATGGTCGCAAGGCTGAAACTTAAAGAAATTGACGGAAGGGCACCACCAGGGGTGGAGCCTGTGGCTTAATTTGACTCAACACGGGGAAACTCACCAGGTCCAGACACAAGTAGGATTGACAGATTGAGAGCTCTTTCTTGATTTTGTGGGTGGTGGTGCATGGCCGTTCTTAGTTGGTGGAGTGATTTGTCTGCCACCCACGGAACAGATATCACGACTGACACCGGCCATGCGGGCCGATGGGACTTCCGACTGCTCCCTGATGACTTCCTTGCTGCGGCAAGGTATCGACTTCTGGCGATGATGGCAACTGCGTGCCAGCCGCTCGACGTACCGAGGGTGGCTGCTACTTTTCCTTCTTCCGATGGTCTCAGTCGGTTGGTACGGTCTTCCCTTGCGTGGCATATAAGTCAAGAGGAAACGTGGATACATGTTCCGACGTTCTCCATCTCCGACGCACGAGTGGAGGTGCTGGCTGCCATAGTCGCAGCCGGAGCAGTAAGATCACCAAACCGAGCTGTCCAGAAGTTTAGTCTGGCCGTACACGAGATTCTACAAATGCAGCTTCGAAACGTGGTAAGTACCCGACAGATGCACCTGCTAGCCATATTACTCTGCTAACTTATTCGCAAAAGGGCGCAACGATCAGGTAATCTTACTCGAGACTTGCAATATCTTCAAGCGTACGCACTCGAAATTCAGACCGGACTATGGAGTGGCAACAAGCGAAAAGTGGAAATGGCCGGAGGTAGCATCGGCAATGTAGTCAACGTAAGTGTATCCGTTCGGGCCGGCCTTGGCGTCCGCACGCAACGCGGGACTCACCCATGTCGACCATACTGACGAATGAGGCCGGCTCCAGATGATCCGTTCTGCGGGCTGGTTCCCTCGAAAGACGTACTTGTCTACAGATCAAGGATCTGATGCTGGCTAGTACGACCCATTTCATTGAAGACTTCTTCCCCGCATTCTTCGCGGCATTCCATGGCGGAAAAAACGTCCCACTGGGTTTTCGAGGGGCACGGCTCGTGCTCGTTCCACTTGGCCCGGAAAGTGTTATATCTGGCTTGATGTAAAGCCACGGACGCCAACGCTTAAGGGGTTGGGGGGGGGGGGGATATTGGGCTCGGAGGCACCGGCCCCTTGGGTTTCCAATACGCTTAACAACCCGACCGAGACGTCCTCGCAGTCCGATTTCCACCG
Organism: Coniochaeta sp. 2T2.1; assembly: GCA_009194965.1. Taxonomy (NCBI): domain Eukaryota; kingdom Fungi; phylum Ascomycota; class Sordariomycetes; order Coniochaetales; family Coniochaetaceae; genus Coniochaeta; species Coniochaeta sp. 2T2.1. Next base: position 73,892 of record VSMA01000045.1, read on the forward strand.
AAGATATATTTCGTCACTAGGACAGCTCCCCGACGTCAATTACCGAGGCTATTGACAAGGTTACGAAGGCGGCACGGAGAACATTTGCTAAGTACAAAAGTCTGTGTGTGGTTGGTTCTTAGCAATTTGTATGGGAAAATCGCATATCTAACTTTAAACATCTACAACGCCCGCCACAGCGAATTTCAAATAAAGTCTTTGCTTTAATAATTACTTGCCTTGCTAATCTCTCTTTAGGGTTATTTTTATTATATTTTAGAAAAAGACCTGAAGCGAGTTATATAGAATCAAAGAAGCCGAGTTTTCGCAATTTTTGGTGGGAAAGTGGGGACTACATACAGACTTTTGAAACATAACTTTAGGTGCTTATAAGTCATCTATTAGCGGAGTGATCAAATTTAAGCAATGAGATTTCTATAGTAAGACGGCGGAGGGGACTGGGGCAGAAGAAGACTCCCGGTCAGGGCGCCTCTCACATCGTGTCGCTTCGACTTCAAAATGAGCAAGAATCCATGTTCCTCCTTAGATAGATAACGGATCGGTTAGATCCACCCCGAAATCCGTCGGCAACTCGGGACCCCAGACTGAGAGAGGTCCTGCTATATCGCGGCGAGTTGGAACGTCCTCGTTGACAACATCACCATCACAATAGTGCTCAATCTTGAAGCCGCTGGCATCCTTCCAATAGTCGAAGATTTGACTCCCTAGGATGTGCCTCCCAACACCCCAGAGACTCTTCCAACCCTTCTTCGCCATCCATTCATGCCCCAACAGCTGGGTATCGAAATCCGCCACCTCGTACGAACTGTGATGAAGGAATGTCTTCTTTACTTCTGGTGCAGCACGTTGTAAGAAGAAGACGTGGTGGTCGGAGTATTCATTCCCAAGATCGAGGTGAAGAAATGCAAGCACATCTACGTTAGAGAACTGTGGGTGATAGAGGATATCGGAAGGCACAAAGTTGAAGTTGGATGTGTAGAACTCGAACTCGGTATCGAACTCCTTGCAGACATACCCGAAGTGACCGATCTTGTGGATAAGAGCCGGGCCGTCGTGGTAGCGCTGAAACTGACCTAGCAACATGGGTTAGGCGTGGAAGCGATGTTCGCGGGATCTGGGCTACCCACCAAGTCTTGGCTTCTCAAATGGTGTATTATAGGGGCCTTGGAATTCATGTGTCTCGGATGGGATCTCCGCGTCAACCTGCCGATCCTCTTGGCCGAAAATGACGTGGAAGCAGGTGCCATTCGGGCGTGCAAAAGTGATGATCTGCCCACCGCCCGGTGCATTGATCTGCATAGGAGCCGACGCGCCGGGGATTTTGGCCGCCTTCTGGAACTCCTCTTTAGACGCTGCGACGAATGCTCCCCCACCACACCTGGCTTTTCCATATTTACTCTTCAAAGCGACATAGATGTACGGATCTTTGCCGTAACCCCGATAGAATATCGTTTCCTCGCGTCGTGTGACCTCCACGAAGCCGAAGTCTTTGGCAAAAAGTTCGAACTTTTTGAGATCGGGGTGCTCAAAATAGATGTGTCCTAGCCGACTGAGCTGCACCTTGGATGGGCTGTTTGAAACAGGGGGGATGAGCATGTCTTCCATGACGAGGGCTTTTTCGATTTTGTGTCGTCGGAATACTTGAAGTCAACGGAAGATGGAGAAAGTGAATCGTATCGCTCGAACCGCCAACTACAAAGATGTCCAGATTCTTGTGAGGCGCTTTGGACTGAGTTGCGGCGATTAATATTATATAAATCTAGGAGCTTGGTGGATCGACAATGATGGATGTGCGGGAGACGGCGTGAGCTACATCCTCCGGGCCCCGCGGGATAAATGGGGCTCAGTTCCTCCGGGGAGGATCTCATGCTTCCGACAGTCCGGTCCGGGAGCTAACGGAGGATCGTCGCAAACGGTAATTCCTCCGCCATTCTTTACTTGGGCCCCTTGATTGGCCCAAATGTTATTAAAGACTGATCAATGGCGCGCTTTCTCGAGCAACCTTCCGTATCCCATTATCTCGCTATGGAGAACTCACCGGTTGTCATTGTTGGTGCGGGGCCTTCAGGCCTGATGCTTGGGCTCTCTCTTGCGAAGCATGGAGTCCATGTACGTCTGACCCTTCCGATCACGCCGCTTTCACAGAGCTGATTTATGCAGTCAATAATTCTCGAGAAAGAGCAAGCCATCACCCAGGATCCCAGAGGGGTGGCTTTGAGCGGAGACGCCGTCAGGATCTTGTATGACATTGGCATAGGTGATAAGCTGGGAACAATAGGCCATGGTAGGAATGGATGCGCAGAACCTGCTACCTTAATGCTCTAATTTCCTAACACTTGCTCTACAGACGTCGAAAAAATTCTCTTCCATAAAGCAACTTTCAAGAACGATCCATTCTTCTCAATCGACACTACCAGAGATGCGCTCAACCAGGCGGTTCCGGAAGCCATCATGCAAGTTCAACCAAGGCTCGGTACGTCAGTCAAGCACCGTGTATGCGGTTGAGATATGTCTAACTTAACTCCAGAGCATGCGCTACGATGTCTTGTGTCAGAATCTGCATTCTGCCACCTGAAGGAAGGATGCGAGGTTACTGCTCGTGAGGAGCAGACTGACAGTCTCAGGGTGGACTACATTGATTCGTCAGGTGTCCCTGGACAGATCAATTGCAGGTGGCTCATTGGGGCGGACGGAAAGAGAGGCATCGTTCGAAAGCACTTTCTCGAGCCAACGGCCGATGTCAGGCAGGAAACGGGCCTGTACCGGTACGAGGCTACATGGCTCGCGGCAAACCTGGAAATTCGACCACCGACCCCTGAGACGCATCCCGAGTTCCCACTTTGGAAATTAGGCTTCACACCAGAGGAAGTGTACGACCTTTTCTGGCCCAAATTCTGGCACTTCTGCAGCCCTCCCGGTAACCCAACCGCCTGCGGCCGCTTTGGCCCCCATGAAGCAAGGCTTTGGCGTCACGAGATCGCCTTGCGGAATTGGGATGAGTCAATGGATCCCAGCGGCGTGCTTCTACAGCAGCTACTACCTTCGCTGACGCGTGATACTGACAAAAGCGGACAGGCCCTGTCTTGCGGCGCCGTCTCGTTTCCTGCGGAATGCATCAACATTCTGCGGTGTCGACCCTTTGCTTTCGCGCAGAAGGTCGTCAATAAATGGTTTCACAACCGCACCATCCTTATAGGCGATGCCGCACACGTCTTCCCGCCCTTTGGCGGCCAGGGCATCGCTTGTGGCATCCGGGATGCTCATGGGTTGGCCTGGCGCCTCGCTTTGCTCGAAAAGACAGGGCCCTCTCAATCACTAGCCAATAGGCTCCTAGGTATCTGGGCGCTGGAGCGGAGACAAGGCGTCGACGATTCCACCAGGTTAACGATGATGAATGGCAGCATTTGCAACAAAGAGGACACTTTCACATCGTGGCTACTCCGCAGCGCAGCGGTTCTTCTCAAACGCATCCCGGTCTTGTCGGGCGCCCTGTCTCCAAGCATCCAAGATGACCGACTTGGGTACAAGCCAACCAAGGGCGGATTCTATCTCGCAGGACTTGGCGGTGGCGGAAAATTGGCCCAAGTCTATGTTGCAACTGGTGATCAAGGCCTATTGCTCTCAGACAAGATCCTGGTCAGACATCCAATCCTCACACTCCTTATCGTCGGACGGGGTGACGCAAACGAAGAAACTAAGGTCAAGAAAATTCTTCGCGCTGCGGATTTGCCCACTGCTGTACTTTCAGAAGAATCTGTTGTCTTCCTTGATCCAAACCCAAGCACCATCGAAGCACCTACTCAGCCCCAGCACTACTCAATCCCTCGCAAGCAAGACCTTGCTTGTGTGCGAATTCTTCCCGGCTATGACGAGGGCGCATATATGACCCGACTGGGGGTTTCGACCAAATTTGCAATTATCAGGCCCGACACGATCATATTCTCGGCAGTACAGACACTTCCTCAGCTCGAGGAGTGCCTTGTCTTACTTAAGAGACTTTTGGATTATTAACAAGGTGTGCATGGGGTTCATCAATGAGCATCCTCGTAAGGAAACCATGGAACTACACAGACGTTTGCGCTCCCACATGTTTTTATTAGGCTTATCAAACAGATAGCTAATGTTACAACTGAAGAAATGTATGTATCTTTCAAAAGTCAATGGATTCTGTTACTTGACCAGTGACAATCTAGCCATTCAATCGCGTGATTATTCCGAGACCTTCACCCTCCTTGAAGACATCAGGATGTGTAAGCGCCGAGGATGTAGGACTCTGCTTCATCTGGGCGGACGTCGCGACATTCTCGACAAGTCACAGATACAAGTTCTCCCTAGAAAAGGTGAAAGCCTTCTAAAGACGCCGGAGCCGTCAATGCAATGATGGACTTACCTCGTAGTCTGGCAAGCTCGCTGCGCAGTATTTGTTTATCACTATATCCTCGTCTGGGTTGGCCAGAGATGCAGCCGGCTTGGTCCACAATTGAGGGTGTTCCGTGACAGGACGCTGTATCACACTATCTTCTTTCTCCCTCCTGGATCGAGAGTCGAAGCACGGGTTCAACCAGGCAGACTACTTGGCGTCTGCGTATGACTTGTAGTCCAAGCAAATGCAGTAGAGTGGTATTCCAGTTTCGGGAACCGGCGCAAGGATCTGCAGAATCCTGGTCAGAACCCTTACCCAATCCGTAACTGGTCCTAGCTCAGCGCTGTAACCTAGCTGGGTGCCTACCTTTCCAACCGTGACGGATTCGCCACCATCCTGTCGACTAAATCGTCGATGGAGACATAACCCTCGAGCTGTAACCCACAGCCAGCGCTCTCGATGCCATCGATGCCCACGTCAGCAGGATGCAGCTAGGGCACAAAAACTTTGTGGTCGTGGTATAGATATGTGTCAGCGGCGCCTCGGCAAGAAGACGGAGAAAACTCTTTTTAGAGGGAAGGGGCTGGCCAAGCCACCTTGGCGTAGAGTTACTCCTCGGTGGAACTCCAAGAAACTCTACCGCCGGAAGGCACGGAGTTCGGCGATCTACAAACCCCGCCTTCTAAATGTTCGGATGCCGGAGATGCGCGATCACCCTTTATGGTGTGGGGTCGTGCCACTTAAAGCATTTGCTTTAAGATTTCACAAGATCCCTTTTGTCCCTTGGAGTGAGACCATGAATCAATGCGTACGTCTACCTGATACCTACCTGGTTATAATCACTGTCTGTGTGTGTGCCAGGAATCATCCCACAGCAATATCTCCCGAACCATGGACGATGCTCTTGAATTCGATTTTCCTGGCTCTATCGATACTGTAGAGAGCTCGATAGCGGCCGCGATCGACCTCAACTTGCCCACGCGAATGTCGTGGGGCAATTCCCTTCCCTTCCTCAGCGACCGATCTGCGCAGGATGGGCCTCTGAGGACTCGCGTGTGCGACCTATGTATCTCGTCTGTACCCTCGAGTCTCAAATTATTGTCAAAGCTTGCTGACTGTACCAAGAAAAAAAGTCAAGTGTTCGTACATGCTTGACCCCGCGGCTTCTGAACTTCTCTAAAGCTATGTAGGCGACATGAGGCGGCCCACGTGTTCCCGCTGCCTGGAGAGTGGGCGGCTCTGTCTATACTCCATGGTGAGGAAGAGACCCGGCCCAGTAAGGGGCTTTCGCGAACGTGCTGGTAAGATGTTACTCAAGAGAGCCCGGGCGCCTTCTTCCTCTTTTCTAGCTAACATTATGTATTCTCTAAATTATAGCGGCACGATCCTCTCGGTTACCCGTACCAGACAACTCTGGTAAAGCCATTCCATGGACTCTGCATCAGGTGTCCCTTCCGGAGCTTGATAGTGCGTGTCTCGACGCCATCTCTAGTCCCCAACATTGTCTTGCGGAACCAACATACGACTTTCTGCAGGCGTTAGGTTCTTGGCCGACTCCGGTTCAAGATCAGGCAAATGCCTTTCAGGCTTCCTTGAACTTTGAGAACGAGCGCGAACTGTAAACAACCCCCCCACCCCCCACTTCTCCCTTCCTCCCCACGCCAGCCCTCCTGGTCGACACATCTTCTAACAGGGACGGGTGGCCTCCCAGGCTAAATAATTTCTTCGATCATATCCATTCATCCATGCCTCTCTTTCGCAGAGACAAATTTTTCCAGCAATTCGAATCGGGCGCTGTGACTAGAGACCTTCTTCTCGTCATCTTTGCGCTGACTGTCAAGATACTTGGCCGACGCGAACTCAGTACCGACCCACGCCTCGACGAGCGTTTAACCCATCTTCAGGAAAGGAACCGCCTAGACTGGGAAGCATCAGCAGCGCGGTGGTCTCTCGATGATTTCAGGCAGGCTTGCCTGCTCGCCTATTATGAGTTTCATGAACACCCAGGGGAGAGGGCGTGGTTGGGAGTTGGCCACCTCACACGCAAAGCTTACTACTGCGGACTTCACCAGCTTGATAACCACGACCTCTGTGACGATAATGCTGATGATGATGATGACAAAGATGAGTGGAGATATGTCTGGTGGAGCATATTCTGTCTCGACTCATATTCCAACATCACTGCAGCGAGTCCTTTCGTCATTCATATCGAAAGCATCAAGACGTCTCTCATCACGAACCCAGGGCGAGAAACGGGCTGTAAGGCCCAAATATTCCTTCCTGGTCATCCAGAGACGTTTTGGCAGACGGTTGAGGCAATCGCAACACATGGTCATAATGTCAACTTCAACCTCCATATCGTAACGACCGCTATTCTCAGGGAAGCCGCCACGCTCTACCGTCTATGGTGGCAAAACCCTTCCGACCGCCTGCAGGACCGTCTAACAGCGCTGGAATATCATCTCACAGAGATACGGTTGGCGTTGCCACTCCGATATCTCAATATTGCACGCGATGCTTTGCACGGAGAGTCTCATCGTGCATACCACGCTCGGTTGATTTGTGTTCTTCACTTGCATGTCTCTCGTCTCCTCACCTGCCTGCCTCTGCACTCGCAAACATCAGAAGAGAAACGACAAGGTGTGTGGAATCAGACACTGGAGTACTGCCAGGACATAGTTGCAGTTGTCAAGCAGTGGGACAACCAGCACTCGCCGAGCGTCGACCCAGCCGTGTGCTTCATTATCCACACAGCACTGGTAATCCTTCATCTCCACTCTAAAAGCATGAGCAGTTCCAGGCAGGGCTACTCAGCTGCAGTAAAAACGCAAGAAAACATTCTTCGGCTCTTCTTAGAGCAGTTTGCAACCTTCTGGTATCTGCCAAGACTTCTTATCAGTAAGCAGACGCACAACCCTGGCATGGTAGGATTGTATCTGATCAAAACAAAATGCAGAAACCTTCGACAAGTTTTCTCTCGTTTCACACGATGCTGTCGGGCTGACAGACGTGGTAGCCGTGCTAAAATACTTTCAAGCCCCGTTGCATCGCGGTTGGCTGAAGTTTCTCGACCCCGAGCACGAGTTTTGAGCCTCTTCGCTGCACAAGATATAGGTCAAACTTTATGGAACAAAACTGGGGTTTCAATAATCGGCAAGCAGCTTTCTAAGTTTCGTATCAAGGATGTTGGTGTTAGAAGAACTGAGGCTTAACTCAGGATCAAGATTAGAGTTTGAAGTGCTCCGGTACGATCAGGGTTCAAAGTCCTAGACCGGGATCAGACAATGATATAAGGCCCCAAAGGACCTCTCATGGCGATTATAACAACTTAACCGAGAATAATTACAATCATTACAATAAGATCTAACGTACATGATAAGCGAGCCGTACAGACAAGCGAGCCGTATACTTTCTACCACCTCACTACAACTATCCTGAATAATTCTACAACCACCCTATGAAACAACAATAACTGAATTAGAAACAGATGAATCAGACAATTCTGTAGTCTCTTGGCACGTGCGTGTATTATGGCCAGGCTTGCCGCATATACCATAGCACCGAATCTTTGTACGAGACCCCCTTACACCACCACCATTTTGCTGTGTTTCCTGGGCTACCTGCTCCCCCACAGCTTTCTGATCTAGTAGATCCTGTGCCTCTTATACAGTAAGTGACCCTCCGAGCCGTACACGTGTTTTTTTGGCTCTCCGTCTCTTACTAAGCCCCTTATTGGCCTTTCGGAGTGAAGAGACCTCCGACCGAAGGAGAGCCACCTCGTGTATTACAGCCATTATACCCTTGGTAAGCTGGTCTACAGCAGCTAACATTGAAGTCGAGGAGCTATTCTAATGGTTGGCAATGCGAGTCTTAATGAGCGTTAACTACGAATTAGCTTCTCGGGGGTTGCGTGGTATTTGGAAGACCCAAGGTAGTACCGTGCCCGGCCTTAAGGCTAGTGGTATTAGGGTCCGAATACGTATATTATCGGTTATTATAATACGCCAGGTAGCCGGAAGGTTGTACTCTTGATACTGTTACGAACCATTTCATTGGATAAGAAGACCCACCCTCGGAACGGCATTACCATAATACGGGCACCAGCTGCTTACAGGTGGTTACGACCGACAGTCCAGGGACGACAGGACGACAAGAGCGTCCCAGCGTCCAGGGACGACAGGACGACAAGAGCGTCCCGTCGTCCCGAAAGGTGGAGCGACGGTTACAGAACGTCGTCCCCAAGTCTATATAAGTAAACAGTCCCTACAGCTAGATAGTTAGTCTTAATCGCTCTCCAGCGATTAATGTTCACAATTCAATACATTGAGTTACCAACACCTCTCTCAAGTACTTGGTCTACCTTTTGGCTAGACACGATCAACTGTTTACTACCAGTACGCACCTGACTCTATTGTCAACAGAAACCAGTATCCAGTCTATCAGGCAACCTCGTCACCCGACCCCGTGACCTGCCTGATACCTCGATCGTTACAGATACCAGTTAGCAAGGTAATATTGCCTAGCTAAGATGATAAATGGTGAGATGGCTTAGCCTAAAGCATTCACTCCTTAGATAACTTTAGCCCACTCCCGATTGCCAGGCTGGGCCTATTTAGCCCTACTATAGCTATTAGAGGTTATAACTACCATAGTAGCAATGATTATACCCATTATAAACCCAGTCTCGTCGAAGTTATACGAATCATTATCGAGGATACCGTATTTGATTTTAATATTATATACAAGAGTAAACCACTCGCGAATAACATTTGGATCTTCGAATTTGGCCCTCTAGTAGTAGTATTTACGCGTAAAACGCGTACGAAGTTCTAGCTGGCGCTTGACGAAGTTATGAGCCCATCGTACGCTAATAGGGGGCGCGTCGCGTTCACGGAGCAATCGGTTGGCTATATCTTCCACGTAACAAAGCCGAGGATGAAATGCGCGCGCATATAGCTCAATTATGTATCGAACAATCGTTTTCTCTTCTAGATCGGTAAGCTTGCGTAAGTTGGCTAGAATATCGCGTCGTACAGGCCGACCGGCGCGTCGGTTAGAGAGGGTTATTAGCGGTACGTTGTAGATTATAGCTGCGCGTCGAAGACTAAGCTTTGGGTCGTTTTTAATAGCTTCGAGGGCTAGAATAACCCGAGATTCGGTTTGAAGCGAATCCATAGCGAATTGGTAGTAGAATTAGTGAAAGAAGTGGAAGGTCGCGTCGCGCTAAGAAAGTGTACGGCTCGCTTGTCTGTACGGCTCGCTTATCATGCACGTTACTCTATCAATTGTACTCAGCGCCCCTGCGTAATTCAAAACAGTTGGTCATTCTATCGCGTACACAATATCAAATGTTGTTTAAGGCAGTGGGTTGGAGGACTGAAGCTTGCTCCATCAACATTTAACAAACGCAAAACACCAAGTTACTCCGAGGAGCGGATGCGTAAACAGGACTATCTTGCACGTTAAATAATACTAGGCGTCTGATCAGCCTACTTTAGAGGTGCCGAGCGGTAGAGTAACACCTAGGTCGATGTGTGATGAGTAAGGCTCCGGGCAGCATTTGCCATCCCCCGCCCAGTCCCCCGAGAGGTGAGAGTTGTACCGCGGTCAAAAGGAAACCCATATCGACTAGCTGAATGTGTGTCTGGTGCTCCGCCGTGTACTAGCTCGTAAGTTCGGACGTGACCTTACTTAAGCCCTTACGCAGCCTGTTTCTCAAGCTTCTCATTTATGCCGGATAAGGACTCGGGTACCCAAAATTGGTAATTCGGGGCAGTCAAAGAAAATGATCCACGAAAGATATATGACCCGCGAATATCTCTTTTCATTGGCAAAAAAGACATGCTAGGTGTCACATGCCTAAAACACAGTAGTTCTAGCCTTTCTCTAGGTCGTATATATTGCGATCAGTGATATTTATCTACAGTACATTAGATTCCCAAAGCTCTAAACAAAAACATAGAGTTGCACTGTAAGCAAGTTTCTCCAGAAAAAGATTTTTGGGGGGGGGGGGGGGGGGGGGGGGGGGGATCCATGCCCTGATCTCTTATGTCCAAATTTCATGTCCACCAGGTATCACGCCTCACCCTCTCGTTCCCTTTCCCCTTTTGCTTTGGAAATCGCGCAATTACCCAGCCGTATCAACTCTGCTACAAAATCATCCACCATCTTGAGGTGTTCAATTTCGGATTCTGTTAGCCTCCGTATTGGCATGTTTCTGATGAGATCCGCTGCAGAGCTAAGAAGCTGAAGATCAAGTTTCGCTTGCGTGTCAAGCGGGTTTAGTAGAACGCTGAAGAATAACGTCATTATTGCAGCTGTGGGATAGAAGACAATGATCCTGTTAATTGACCGTTAGAATGTTCTCGTGGATGATTCGGTGGGCTTAGGTATCTTGCCCTGCTCGGCTTAAAGAAGATAAGTGAACGAGGGGAGAGGGAGCAGAAGGGGAGAGTTACGTTTCACTTACCAAAAGGCTTCACCCGCGAGTCCATTAATCGCTGCTTGAAGATAAAACAGAGTCGATCGACTCGCCTCCAAGGCCAGCGCTAGGCTTGACTCGACAGCCCCGCTTCTCTCCCCTTCATGAAAGCTCGCGGCTGGACTGATAGGGTAGCATCTGCCACTTGCTCTGTGAACCGTCGCCATGAGATGATGGTACTCAAGGTGCAAAGCGATGTGTTGCATGCTCTGTGGTAACTTCGTGTCTGGTACTAGACGCGAATGTTGAGAAATTGAAAGCGCAGGGCGAAATTCGAGTGGAATCGACAACCGCCAGGTCTCAATCTCATTGTCCAGCACACGGATATCATGGAGTAGTTCAGTGTCAGACTTCCCGTGGGCCTGAACCGAGTAGAGTAGTCGAAAGGTTTTTTCCTTTAATTGAGCAAGACGTAAGTCTCCAGGAAGATAGGGAAATAGACTCTCGTCCGCAAATGCAGGTGACACTATGTCGTTGCTCAAGGCTGGAAGAGAAAAGCAATTCTCCGGGTATCCGTCCGGCAGCGTGAGGTCACAGTGTTCTTGGCACATGATGGGGGGTTGGCCAGTCCGTAACGCGTTGTCCTGATCGAATATGTAACAGAGCCAGAAGATCATGCGGATATGGCGGATCTCTCGCTCCTTGCGAGTGACTTCTGCTCCGTAAGGCTTGATATTCGTCTGCGTATGTCCACCAAGCATGAAGATGATGCGGCAGGCAACCGCATGTAGCAGAGCGGCAGAGTGTAAGCGGCCGGAAAATATTTGATGCATGTGCTGTTATCGCAGAATTAGCTATCAGCTTGTCGACCTATGCTTGACGGTGATTCGATACTTGCCAGCATGAAGATGGTCTGGAGGGTCACTACACTAGCGACCTCGACCATATCGGATAGTAAATACTGCGCCTTCATAGCACATGCATCACTATCCACAATGGGGCGCCATGTCGAATCCCCATTGAAAACGCACATAATAGAGAGAAAGGCCAACACACAGCCTTTAGCGCTAATGCGTTCTAGCGTCAGCGGCCCTTCCCAGGGCTCATAGGCCAGCCTGACGCTCTCATGAAAGAGAACAGTGTCAATTGCAGGAAAGACCAGTCTGAACGCAGAATTTTGGAACCAATATATCCCCTGTTCAACGATGCTCCTGTCTGGTAACTCATAAAGCTGCTCGAGAGAACCGTGAAGTTGCGGATGTGACAAGGTGAGTGGTCGGACCTGCTGACACTTGTTCAAGGCTTTCAGTTTCTGAAATGCAATCGCCTCGCCAGTTCGGGAGAAAATCCACGCCTGGCCTTCCTCGGAGAACAGCGGAATCCCATCGTGACAGGTAATGTGACCCAGGTGACATCCTGCAAGGTGAATCTGTCCATTTGAGATGTTGCTAGTGCTCAGCGTGTCAGGGGATGCAATATACCAAGGATGATTCGATTCGTAAGCGGCAAACTGTTCGCCAAGGCTCGAGCAGTATTCATCCGGTGCCTCGGCTGTCTTCGATGAGGATGGCGTTGTGGCACCTGTCAACGAGGGGTCTATGCTGTTGCTGAGGGCGATGCTCCTTGCCAAGGCGGTCTCGATACGCTCAATGCGCTCAACCAACTTCTTCTCTGACCCGAGGCTTGGCCTAAGCCGGACGGAAAAAGGAGTGTTAGAGAGAATATAAGCCGTGTGTACACTGAGAAAGTTTCACTTTATCAGAGGCTTTCACTTACTTGGTGTTCTTGGGCTTCCTCCTCGCTCTTACTCGATTAAAGGTGCATGGAAGGCCGTGATGGTTACACCAGTTGCATGGCGCGTCTGCAGTAGGAGCATCACAATAAATCTATTCCCGCCAAGCAGTGAGCTAATGTATGTGATCGGGGTGTCGGTCCCCACGTTTCTGTATTGAGGGTTACTGTGGTATTGAAGGGGGGGGAAGAAGTGGAGTAGTGGGCCGCCGGTTACGGGAGTGGACGCGGCGCCAATTGGATGTTGGCTTCAGGGTGGGAGTGGGTACCTTTCTTCTATAGCAGCCATCGCAAGCCCGCTTTTGCCCCATGTTGGGTAATCTGGATCTAGCACCAGCTATCAGTAAAGGAAAGATAGGGATGCGAAGCGAGCGCACAACCGCGGGCGTTTGCTCACAGGTGAATGGGCGAAACCTCTCAATTGAGGACAGGCAAGACACGTAGTGGAGAGGGCTCGGGGACTAATCTAGGAGCAACAAAGGCAGGATATAGGGAAAAGGACAAATTCAAAGCCTAGCTGCGAGGATTATTAACTTAAAGAAAAAGACTGCCATGAATCAAATGGCCAAATATCGAGACAACAGGTGGCAATCTAGACCGATGTTAGCCCAGGTCATCAACGATCCGGAGGTCGAGCTGGGAACTTCCGCTGACCATGCAGAAGATACTCTGACACAGGAATAACCCATCGGCTAGCTCCGAGCATAAAGCTAAACGACGAAGCAGCTGACCTTCTCGTGGCATACGATGTCAGTAGCTGCAGTGCGGCCCCAGTTGCGTCGTGGCTGCGCGCCAAATTATTAAGGTTATGGGCTGCCGTGAAAAAACTTGCACGACTCGCCTATAACCCGGCAACCACATGTCGAAGGACGCCGCCCAAACCAGCGTTGTCCGGACGCGGACACACCGGGGGCTGTTTTACATGATCAAATTGTCAGCTAAAAGTTGCTGATGGTTTAGTTCTTGGGTCTTCTGGGTCAGAACCCGAGGTTTGTACACAGACAGATTTATTTAGCGAGGTCAGGAGGTGCAAATATAACCGGAGGCTTGAACCATATTGTGGCATTTCCATTGGGGGCCTTTGCCTCCAAGGTTCGATAGTCGACTCATGTGACGATGTAACTTTCCATCAGCGTTCTAGGCCCAGCAGGATGGGAAGTGTTCGCAAGCCTCAGCTCCCGATGATCGGTCAACCCTATGGGGCCCTAAATCGGCATGCTTACACAATGTCATCGGCAGCCACACGCTTCGTATGACCACTGCCCAAGCTTTGTCCACCGGGATAAATCGAAACGGCCAGTTAATCGACAGGTCTTGGACATTACTGATCCTGACTGTTAACAAATAGCAATCACGTTCCAAGATTTACGGTTGGGCAACCCATTTCGTCACAAGTCGTATGGGATGAGTTCCAGACGAGGGCTCTTCCAGACTACATACACAGGGAAACTCTAAATCACGAATGGACGACGCTACGTGAAATGAGGAGGAAGTGGATTGGCCAAATTAAGGTGACGATGCAGCGACTGCATGTAGCCGGCATTATCTGGGGTAAGGTGGCGCTGGAGGTCATGGTCAACGCAAAGAGAGGAAAAGTGGTAATGGGCTTCTGGTTGGGAGTAGGTGTTAAGCAGAGGGCAATTCATAGAGAGGGGATGAAGTGGTGTGATGTTGGGCTACGAGATCCAGACACTCAGCCGCAGGAAAAGACTGGGGAATTAATTGTTTGATGTGATGATCCTGGTCGGTGCAGAACTTGGGTGGCAGGAAGGAAGCTGTGATCAGCCATCTTTGTTATGCTCTCTAGCAGAAGTGAGATTTCTGCGAGATCAACATTTGGAGATCAACGAGGAGTTTTCTTGTCCGCCACCGGGCGAACAATTGACTTTCTGGTAACCTTGGTCCACATTGAACAAGCGTCGCACTGGCGAGAAGCTGCTGAACCTTGCTTCACGAATCCACACCCGATTAAAAGAGGATCGACTCTGTGGGGCCATTAGTCTCGCACCGCGTGGTGCAAGGGGTTTACACATATCTTTCGAAGGACGCGAAACCGCACTGGTGATGGTTAATCTTGGTCCTTGGGTCCTCGCCTCCTCAAGCGTTTGAGTGTATCGTCATGAAGTGGATTGTGCCTCTATTGGTGGCCCTGCTGCCTTGTTGGGCGACGGCTGCCGATATTTCGACAAAAGAGCTGCTCTCCGAGCTGCCCCAGTGCGCGGTTCGCGTCTCCCGAGCTTTGTTTCGGATCGCCATCGGATCAAGCTAATCTGCCAAGTAGAGATCTTGCCTTAGCGATGCGATCTCCAAATCCGACTGCGACTCCGACGACAGCAAGTGCATATGTGCCAGTGAGAAGGTCTTGTCGGTGGCATCAATATGTGTGTCCGAGGGATGTTCAGTCAAAGAAGCTTTAAGTATAATATTTATCTGCTTCGTAATGAACTTAATGCTGATTGAGCAGTGACTCAAAATTCAACGCATACCTATTGCAATGACCCCATCCGCGACAAGACGAGCTTATTGATTAGGCTCATAATTACCCTCGGCGTGTTCTCGGGTATCTCAATTCTTTTGCGCATTGGATGTAAGGTCTTTATTATGCACTCGGACCTTGGCCTTGATGACCTTTTTACCATTCTCTCATTCTGCTGCTGTGTTCCGTCGATAGCGATAACTATACACGGCACGGCTCGTCACGGAGTAGGAAGGGATATTTGGACACTTAAGTTTGACGATATTACTACATTCGGATTCTTTTTCTACATCCTCGGAGTCCTTTATTTGCCCATGGTCTCGCTACTGAAAATGTCGCTATTATTCTTCTACCTTCGGATCTTCTTTCTTGGACTCGCGCAAACGCTTCTTTGGGGAACCATTATCTTTAACGCTATTTACGGCATTATATTTACGTTTATAGGAGTATTCCAATGCACTCCCATTAGCTATACCTGGACGAAATGGGATGGGGAACATGAGGGAACATGGTATGTCAAGCTGACTTATATCCTCTTCATGAGCTCTAACATCTTTAGCCTGAATATCAATGCGATCGGCTGGGCGAATGCGTCTATTAGTATTGCCTTGGATCTATGGATGTTAGCGATTCCTTTATGGTGCTTGCGAAGTCTGAAGCTACATTGGAAGAAGAAGATTGGCGTTGCCGCGATGTTTATCGTCGGAAGCTTGTGAGTGCCTCAAGGCAAGATTACTCCCGTAACCGCTAACCTCTATAGCATCACGATAGTGAGCATTATTCGATTGAAATCTCTTGTCAACCTTGGCTCTTCTAAAAATCCAACTTATGACCAGCTGGATATCTCTATCTGGTCTACCATCGAGATCCATCTTGGCATTATCTGCGTGTCTATGCCAGCCCTACGCATTTTACTTATTCGGCTATTCCCGGTCCTCGGAGGTTCATCATATGACTCAAGGGGGCATCTGAACTACAAGGAGCAATCTAGACATACGTCAAGAATTATAAGTCGAAGCCATGCTCTCGTGGAACTCCCTTCTCGAGGGGAATCCTTATCGAGGCCAGAGCACGGCAGCATCGAGGTATAGAGGACGTTCAAGGTCCAGTATTCCGATGGAGAAGAGGCAATGCTAGTGGCATCTGGGAGATTTGACGAAGGAGAGGGAGTAAGCACCGGGCCAGGTACCCACAGCATGGGTGAGGTATCACTATAACAATAGTAACTGTTGGTTTCACCAGGGTATATACGTAAGGACGTATATTGCCTCCCGTAGGGAGGGCTTCACACTGTTGGCGCACCAAGTTCAGGAGTCCTGTACTGTATATTCTGATACGCCTCGTAGAAGGAAGGAAGGAAGGTGGGTGGGTGGCCAGCCCTGTGGAAAGAAATAGGGGCTGGTGGAGTCCGCAGGTCACGTGATCTGCGGACTAACTCAGCCTCCGGCCTCCGCAGAGCCTCAGGGGGACTCCCTGAGGCTCACCACACCTATCCTCCACTACCTACCCTGGGCTTGCGTACAGGCCTGGCGTATATATTCCAACAGTAACTAATAAATTATAACCCGCTGCTGAGAGCACCGAAGGACTTTGACACACCGCGTGAGGTTTGTTGTTTTGTTTAGCTACATAGTGATTAGGGTAAGCTTTAGGATTCAGGCAGCTTTTGCTAGTTAGCGCCTTTAATATTCCTGATCGGCGTCTGCTAGCTCTAAATACGGGCAATATTCCTCCTTTTCTTCTTTCATCTTAAATAACTATTATAAGTAAAAGTAACGTACTTCACAAGTGAGTGGATCACCCGAGTGAGTGGATCAAAAATCCCTCCATCTCTCTCCTCACCTCAACCTTAATTCCTCAACCCACAAAACATGCCAGAGCCAAATCAAGAGTCAAATTATCATTCTTGCTATTCAAGTCCTTTAAAAGACCCAAAACTAAGAACATCTCACAACCGCCTCCCCTCAGCCGTCGTCCTCGTTGTTCTTCTCGTGAGGATGAATTGTCCATTCTAGGAACCGGACCTTTGTCGGAAGCAAGGGCTTCCCATGGCTCGACCGCTTTTACTGGCTCAGATTGGTCTGAGGATGGACGAAGTAGAGTCGTCGACCAGCCGGCTTATTGTCAATATACTTTCCGAAGAAGAGGAGAAGCTGTATTTACGAGCCCCGCCTATCTGCCCAGACTCCTTGCTGACAAAAATGTGCGACAACCGAGCGCTCAAATCTTCTCGGACACCGTTTTGGATGCTGTCCCTGAGACGATGATAAGCTTCCGAAACTTGTCTGTCACCCATCATCTATCCTTGAGCACCCTCTCCTCGAACGGATGAAAAGATTGCGCACATTATCTTTCTTGCGTTCTCTCTGTTCAAACAGGCACATCTTCGGCGATCCTAGTGAAATTTGGTTCGCTCGCATGCGCCGAGGGGAGGGAGAAGCGTCGGTTTCTCATACGTAAGATAAACTAGGCCTCCAAGATAGGTTGAAGAACATGCTTTTTAGGAAACAAAGATGATACCCACCTCTAGCTGGAAGTCCTGGCTTGCAGGCTGCGGTCTGAACAGCTAGAAGATTTTCCTTCCGGTCTGATCAATGCTGACGCGGAGATGCTGTTCAGGGGCCTCGTAAAAAGAAAAACTTGGCAGGAAAAGGGTCACGTGTATAACACTTACAATACTTAGTCAGGGGTCTCGATTACGGGGGCGGAACTTAGGGAGGACACCACTCTTTTGGCTGATTAAGAAGCCCTTAATATCAAATATACCCCCTTTTCCTTCCAATTGATATATCAATCCTTTTGTGAATATGTGATCACGTACTACTTATACGCTCTCCTTCCTACCTTAGAACCGCTTCGAGGTACGCGCGCCACCCTGATCAGGCTATTCCAGGCGTATAACGCTAACACGGCACGCAGGCTCACCCTCAGGCTCGAGTACAGATTCTGCCTGGGGTTGTGTTTGGCGCCCCGTCTTCAATACATAACTTTTTGGTCTGTTGGACGTGGCATCCAAACTATCTAAACCATATCTGAACATGCGGATATCACAGGACCAGTGGCGCAAGACAAATCGGCACCAGCACGATCTCGGTCAAGCTGCATAAGCAAATCTACAAGCATACAATCCCGAGCGGACTACACATTTAATGACCGTTTCATACTGTTCGGCTTGCAGTATCATAGGCGAAAGATGCTGCCGCTTCAGGCTGGGGGGAGTAAGCAGAAGGTCCATAGGGGGGGACATGGTGGCGTCCTGGAATGGGACATCATGGAAGGGATGATTCACAGGTAGGGGACTTACTAACTGAGTCGTCTTTGTTGTCCAATGGGTGTCCGCTTTTCGGTTGCTCCGGTTCCCCCGGTGCAGCTGAAAGTGGCTTGCTCCGCCGGGTAGGAAACGCAGGTGGCGATCCAACGCGAGACACGGCAGGCGAAGAAGAGAATCGGAGGAATTATCTTAGATAACCAGCTTGACAAACAGTCGCCGGTACTCTGCCTCTTTCTTTTCCTCGTAATTGAAGTTTCAAGCTACGTTTGCATCCTGCCTGCATATTTTGTCAAACCAGCCAAAACGAAGCTGCTTGTGGTGAGCCTGGTGGCAGATTCAAGTAAAGTCTTTCGTAGACCTGGTTGGCAAGATGATCAGGATGGTCGCAGTTGGACGCTTTTCTTTTGATTTGAAATGTCAAGGAACAGACCACTTGAAGATGACCTGATTCTGTACTGACACCCAGTCGTGACTCTACCACTGAATTGTGAGGTACGTGTGGTGCATCGGCCCTCGTGGTAGTACCACCCTCGATGTGGCTTTTCTGTGCAAGCCCGTAGTTCCACGATTGAACGTCAACAGAGTGGTCTGACGACTGAACCTCACAAAAGTGGTCTGACAGCACCTTTTAGGGTCTCGGAGATTTTCACTCTACGCGACATGCAACCGTCTCATGGTCCATTGGGACCTAATAAACCGGTACATGTAGCAAACCACCCCACCTAGACTTGTTACGTCCGAATTGAGAGACCCCGATGTCTATATTTGTATACTTATAACATTAAGGTGGGAAACGACTTTATTCGCGGCGTTTCTGGTGGAGAGAGAAAGCGAGTGTCTCTCGCTGAGATGGTCCTCTCCGGTTCGCCTTTCTCTGCTTGGGATAATAGTACTCGTGGTCTCGACTCCGCTACTGCTCTCAAGTTCGTCTTTGCATTAAGGATGGCTGCCGACATGGGTGGGCGTGCTAGTGCTGTGGCAATCTACTAAGCCAGCTAAGTTATTTATGATCTCTTCGATAAAATCATTGTGCTTTACGAAGGCCGGCAGATCTACATTGGCCTAGCGGAGTAAGCCAGGGGTTTTTTTTCGAGAGATAGGCCTGGTATTGTCCCTTACGTTAAACTACTGGCGACTTTCTTATATCGGTCATAACCCCGACCGAGAGGAAGGCACGACGTGGAATGGAAAACAAGGTCCCGCGAACTCCGGATGACTTTGAGCAATATTAGCGTGAGTCGCTTGAGTACCGCGTGTTAAAGTAGGATATCGAGGCGTACGAGGTTGAGTATATAGTTGAACGCTAGGGACAGAGTATCGCCCATCTTCGAGAGGTTACAACATGCTGTAGTCTAAACACGCTCGGCTAAATCGCCGTATACTCTCAGCGTCTTGATGCAGGTCTAACTCTGTACTAAGCGGGCCTATCAACGTATTTAGAATGACCTCTTGGCAACTGGAACGTAATGTTTCGTATAGTTCGTCATGGCTCTCATTATTAGATCCATCTTTTATGGAACGCCTGACGCGATTTTTGGATTTTACGCTAAAGGCTTGGTTTAATTCTTAGCTGTTCTTCTTAGTATATTGACGTCTATTTCGGAGATTAGTAGTCTTTATACTTAGCGACCGATCATAGAGAAATATACTTTATTTACTTTGTACTAACGTTACCTTATCTTATTTATGAGGCTGCCGTTAGAATCATAGCCGATATCCTAACTAAATTTACTATTGTGTTAGTTGTAACGATTGAGGTATTAGGCAGGTCATGGGGTCGGGTGACGGGGTTGCCTGATAGACTGGATACTGGTTTCTGTTGACAATAGAGTCAGGTGCGTACTGGTAGTAACAGTTGATCGTGTCTAGCCAAAAGGTAGACTAAGTACTTGAGAGAGGTGTTGGTAACTCAATATATTAAACTATGAACATTAATCGCTGGAGAGCGATTAAGACTAACTATCTAGCTGTAGGGACTGTTTACTTATATAGTGTTGAGATATCTCGCCAGACGCAGTGTCCGGGGTGGAAGCCAAGGCGGTCACGTGACTGAGGGATGGCAGAGGTGTAGATACCCTCACTCTCAGACCCCTACGCCTCCCCGGCTTCCACCCAGATACAACAACAATACAGCCACCACTTGAACCACAACTTGCAGCGCAGCCTACAGAGGCCTGCGCCCCGTGGACTAAGTACCGGTACCTGTGAATCCAACATATAGACTTGGGGACGACGTTCTGTAACCGTCGCTCCACCTTTCGGGACGACGGGACGCTCTTGTCGTCCTGTCGTCCCTGGACGCTGGGACGCTCTTGTCGTCTTGTCGTCCCTGGGCTGTCGGTTGTAACCACCTGTAAGTAGCTGGTGCCTGTATTATGGTAATGCCGTTCCGAGGGTCGGTCTTCCTATCCAATGAAATGGTTCGTAACACATATAGATATACGAAGTTAAACTAGGGTATGAATTCCGATAATCGTCGAAGCGATTCAATCAGTGATAATGGAGCCCTACAAACCTCTTCCCGGAACACAAGGCGAATACTACGGTCTCAGGGACCGAGTGACTAAAGACGTATAATTACTATCTTCGGGCGTTTGTACTAGAATTCTATAACAAGTCCCACTCATGATGCATTTAATGCAACCTCCAATGGGCTAGGACTATGTTATCATCCTTGGAAGTCCCTTGTGTTTGGTTAAGACGTACCCTATCTCCGGAGACCTGGCCGCTGCCGCCCTGTTTAACACCTTCGCAATTCCTCTCATTGCTGAAAACGCCGGCCATACACCCTCGTCACTGTTGTCGAGCCTCCTCGGGCGGGAACTGCAGCCACTGATCGACGTCAAACTCGGTGCCAGTGACGGCGTTCCAGTCAAACGCTTCCTGCCCTAGTGAAGAGATGAGACTCGGGGAGCTGGCCTTCTCGGCCTTGGCCATGGCCGAGGATGTAAGGGCACCGTTCGCCGAGTCGATGTCTTGCTCCGCTAGCGGAGTTTGTCCGATAAAACGTGCCCTGGCGAATTTGAGGTGCTGGTTGGTGACGCCTGCGGCGGCTAGCTCGTTGATGTCGATACCAACCTTGCGCAGAGCGGCGTCTAGGAAGGTAATGATATCGTCGGCGGCAACGTAGATCTCGCGCAGCTTCTCCATGACGCACATGCACTGCTGGAACCCGCGGGCTGCAAGATCACGGGCCTGTGGGGCAGGGTTTTTCATCTCAAGGAGCTGTATCATCATGGTGGGCAGGATAACCGTCACACCGGTGATTGGGAGAAACCTGTCAAGTCGGAGATGGTGTAGCTCCGATGCCATGCGTGTGATATATATGGTGGCGTCCCGGACATATAGGCGGGATATGTCCTGGACTATGCGGGGGGTAGTCAGGGCATGGATGGGCGACGGCTGCAAGAGCTGCGGACGGTGCAATGTCAAGACTATGGTATAGTACAACATGTGTAGCAAGGTTCGCTGAACCGCGATAGTCGAGTTACCGCTCTTGACATCGAGCGGCATTAGAGGGGTGTACCGGCAACACTGTGGCAAGGCGTCAGCCCAAGCCACAAGTTCGAGGTCGATGGATAGGAAGCTTTCCATATAATCAATCTTCTTATTCGGAAATAGCATCCAAGTGCTATTAGTGGTGTTCTCTGGGTGGACCCTATCCCGCATGTTGACTGAATATAGAGAATTTAGCATGTGGCCGATGCAGATGCTTAGCTGAAATTTGGCGATGCATAATGCCGCAAGCACCTGCTGCATCGTTATATCTCGGACGACGGTGCATTCAAGTGGAAGAATGTTATTATCCTCGGGAAAGACTTCAATCTCAAAGTCGCCCTCCTCCAGCATCGGAACATCGAAGTCCTCGTCGTGTATACGGCTAGGCTGCCGCATACCTAGCGCGATAAGGCGATCGCGCATGAAGCATGACCACCATATTCGCTTCCCCAGCTTCTGCCTGGATGTAGACACACTCATGGCACCGAGTTTGCGATGGAGACCCATGGTGTATGCCAGCGATATGGCCACACCTATCCAATGCCAGGCGTCTTTCTGGTCGTCCGAAGTCTCGTACCAGTATGTCATCAGGAGTAGAGCCTGCACAACCACGAGCCGATCGGATTCGCAATCGAAATCATGCAACAACTACAAAATCAGCGTTCGTCAGCCTCTGGAGATTTTGGGATGTGAGATGGTCCACTTGCTCTGGTCTTCTGGAAGAATGCCTTCCTCGCAGCTTTCCGGGTCGCATAGCCGGCTTCCAGCAGAGCCTCTATATCGACAAATGCCGTGGCGGCAAACATGATGGCCTGATACATCAGCAGGCTGACCTTCCCGGCCCGGCCATCGCCGGCGTTCACGGCGTTCAGGAACGGAAACAACTCCAGAGGCATATACGGGTGGACATATTCCACGTAAGCCTGGAGCAGAGCATTCTGTAACGGCGCACTGGGAATCGACAGAGCGCCCTTGGACTGGAGATATCTGATCTCTTCAACAGCAAACTTGGTCGGAAGAGGCTTGAAAAAGGCGGGCAGCTGGCCGTACAGGTTAGGCTCCTTGAGAGAGCTCGGTGACTGACTACTACTCAAGTCGCCAAACGGCGATGCCTGACTGAGAAGGTTGGATAATTGTGTATTGTCATAGTTGAATTCCGGATCGTTGATCTAATTGGGGAAAGACCACGAGCGGCGTGGTCTTGTGGTCAGTCTCAAGTCTGGTTCTTGATGCTGAAACATGAAGAGTGAAATTTTGACAAGTGAATGTGGTAACTCATGTCCAACACTACTTACAGATCAGATGAGGAACATGGCCGCCTGAGGCTTGGTGCACCCTGTAAGATTTCCCTTGCTGCGGCCGCCTCTCTTGGTGCTTTATTTGCGGTAGGGCCATGAAACGAACCGATAGAAGCACCCCTCGACATTCGCACCTCTGCGGCGCTGTGGATGCTGGCTACGTTGGCCATGGGGGGATTCTGTACTTCAGCTCCCGCAACTTTGTTGGCGATGAAGACGTGGTTTCTGGGGGGTGAATAAATGTCAGCTCGATCAATCTCTTGGACTGCAACGTTCGCCTTATTCTCGTTGGCTATTAATGAATAAGAGAACTGGGAGATGGATGGCAAGAACTCACATTTGCCGGCGACTCTGTTGGATAATGCACTCCACTTTGTCCCATCTGCAATTCCCGCACGGCGTGCCGTACGTGACGTCGCAGCGCACTTTGCGCGCTCGACAGCGCTTGCATGCCCGTGCTGCCCGCTTCTTGACTTTGGCGGGCGGCGCGTCGGCCGCCGAGCATCTCTTACTCTGGTTTGGCCATGTGATGCCTCTGCTGCTGCTGATGTTCGCCTCTGTTGTGTCTTTCGTTGCAATTCCTCTGTTCGCCGCGTTGGTCGGAACTGCGGAGAGCTCGGACGTGCTCATCTTCAGGTGTGATATCCGTATCCTGAGGTCCTAGAAATGGCGCTGAGGGGCGGGACAATGACAATCGTATGCCTTTGGATATCTTAACAGAAGGTGTGATTACCTTGCAAAGATGCAACTCGTCTAGTCGATTCGGTTTCGGGAGCCCCGGTATATGGTTCGAAGAGCTGCATGGGGTAATCTTCCGACTCGCAGATATATGCTGCTGACTTAGAGGCGTGCTGAGGTCAACGACGAGATCCGAGGTCCATCCAACCACGCACTGATCACGTACAGTAAGCGGCGATCCAGTCCCGACAGTCCGCGTCGTCCGCACCAACCTTACTCGCAAGCCATCACATTGACGCCGTCCCGATGCCGACCTCTAGAATTTAGTGGCGGATTTTTCCCCAGTTCTTCCGGCTGGCGTCGGAGGTTTGGCAGCGCAAATGAGAGGCCGGGCTTGTCGATGGCCCACGTTTTCGGCGGAGCTTGTGAGTTGCTCCGAGGAGTATCTCATTTCCCCCGTAGCCCTGGGCTATCGCACCCTCATAAAACCTTCTTTGTTTCTCAGTAAGATATTCATCCATCCCCTCCTATTCTTGACCAAGTCTTCCGTGCTTCAACTTCCACTCGGGACCACGTCACTCATCGTCATTAGCAATGCCGCCGTTTCATTGCCTCGTCCGGTTCCAGTCTGCCGACGACAACCTGATATACTTTGCTGACCTGGGCGTTAATGGCCAGGAGCAGCTTGGTGTCGTATCGCAAGTCGATGGCTACGCCTCCGTTGATGGATTAATAGCAAGAGATGGCGGAAAACCCGTCAGACTCGGAAAGGTAGGCGGTCAGTTTTACGTAATGACTTGGTCCTAATCAAGACAGATCCTTGCACCTGTCCCTCAAACAGGTATACCCATCTACTGCGTTGGCTTGAACTACCAGTCGCACGCGGAAGAAGCTAAGGTATGTCACTCTACATGTTGGAACGTTAGCGTCGACCGAACACAAAGAAGACTGACACTGTGTGTCGTTCAGCTTGCGGCCACACAACACCCTCCGTTATGGACCAAGCCAGCTGCAGCTTTAGCAGATCCCTACGAGGACATAGTGATGAACAAATTCTGCGCTTCAAGTCTCCCGGACTACGAGGTATATCACTTCAGCCGTCTAACATCAATCTCCTGCTAACAGCCCACTTTGGTTCTAGGGAGAACTCGTGTTCGTGACTTCTCGGGCATGTCGCGACGTGAACGCGAAGGAAGCCCAGTCATGCATCCTTGGCTACACCGTGGGCAATGACATATCATGCCGCTTGTATCAGCTTCCTGAGCAGTGTGGGCGTCAATTCTACTTCGCCAAAGCCTTCGACAAGTTTGCCCCAATCGGGCCAACGCTTGTACACCCAGAGGTCATTGGGCAAGGGCAAGGCCTCAAACTCATCACACGTCTGAATGGAGAGACTGTACAAGAGGCAGAGTTTATGAAAGACCTCATATGGAAGCCGGCCGAGATATTGAGTTGGATGAGCCAGGGTATGTCGCCAACTCGTGCCTTCACCGTATTCTCCCCTGCATCAGCACTCGACTAATTGGCGTTTGTGATTAAAGGCACGACTATCCCTGCTGGGACAGCAGTCATGACTGGTACGCCGGCAGGTGTTGGAGTTTTCAAGAACCCTCGCCGTCTCTTGACGGATAGCGACGTTGTCGAAGTGGAGATCCCGAATGTGGGCGTGTTGAGAAATAAGATTGTCTTTGAATGACAACTGGTGCATGCACTAGCCTCCAATCAGCAACACATAGGGAGTGCTGGCTAGACGTTGAAATGGCATTCATATAAGCCGGACGTATTCCAATTCAGATCTTAACAAACCCCAAGGTAGACTAGATAGCCTAAGAATATGACTATAGTGCTATGAGGAAGTATTTAATAATAAGTATCAAGTCTTAGACGCGAGGTTGTGAGGCAAGCTCAATCGCCTAGAGCTTCCCGCGATATCAATATCATCGGGGGGTGTTGGAATATCTACGCCGGGCGCAGTAGAATATGGGGGGAAGGATAGATGTGGTGACGGTTAGGGAACCCTATCCCTGAGCCGTCTCTACGAGGCTGCGTCACGTGATCTGCGACGCAGGCACGCCGCAGGGCGTAGCCCCTATTTCGCGAGGGCCTCATCTCCTCCCTCCTTACCACTTACGCCAGTCAAGAATATACAGCCGTTTTGACCACCACTTTGCGATGCCCTCTACAGAGGGCACCTACACGTATACGTGTATCACAACCCTGGTGATACCAACAGGGGGGAAAGCCGATGGAGAGGAGAGTGGGACGATTCGATACTCTACAGGATTGACGTCCGAGCGAGGGTGATGGTGGGTTGTTGCCCATATTGACATCGGCGTGATGAGAGTCCCCGTGCTGCCCATATCCATGCCTACCTATCAGATACTACAGCTTAAAAGGCCATTCACATATACCATATACATACCTCTGAGACGTATTCCACGCATTACAATAGCCAAGCTACCAAGCTCAGCACCCAGCTGTAATATCATAATTGCGGATGAATCGGCATAATGAGAGGCTCTTGATTTGTATCTAATGAATGGCTGAAGGTCGGTCTTTCATAGATAAACAGCTCATCCCGATCCGGATCTCCATGGGCGGCTTAGAGTTAACCCCATCTCTCCGCTGTAACATAAAACTCCTTTACGTCCTTCGCCACTCACGCAAATGCCGTCGTCCTTCTCACCAACGTCTTGCTAAACACCCAAACGGGAACCACGAGGAGGTACGACCCCCACAGTACGCCCGCCATGGTGGAGAACTGATTCACCGGGCCCATCCTCCGCAACCAGTCCACAGCGCCATACGACACAGCAAACCCGATACTGTTCTTCGTCACGTTGGCCAGGGCGCCGATATGTGCGGCCCGCGTCGGCAGACAGTCGACAGCATATGTAAGCAGCACGTTGGCCGAGCTCGTAAGTCCGAGACATAGCATGCCCCAGCCCACGCATACCACAATGTAATTGCCCGGGTCTCGTAGCGCAAAGCCCATGACTACGCAGCCAGCAGGGCTGAGCAAGGCACCAGGCAACAGGGCCGGGAGACGGGTCGCTGGGTTGGTCACACCAATGGACCGTCGGGTTGCGCGGTTGAAGAGCGTGTCGGCGAGGGCACCGCCGATCGGGAGGCCAATGATAATACCAACGAGCGGCCCGGCGTTGAGTAGACCGATAGACAACGGGCCCCAGAGGAAGGGTGGCTGGGTGTAGATGATAGAGATGAGGATGGAAGTGATGGTATACCAGCCGATGGTCAGGCCGAATACGAGAACAGTGACGAGGACTTGGGGCAGGACGATGAGCTCAAAAGGCTGGAAGAAGGAGATGAGGGAGGCTTTCCAGTTCAATTCGACGAAGTGCAGGGAGAAGGATCGTCGCACATATTCCATCTTCAGCGTCGGTTGTTCAACCGACGATGAGGTCTGCGCGGTGCTCGTGGTGTTCTCGACCATGCCCTCCTCAGCTTTGCACTCCGTCTCCTTTGTCTCCGCCTCTTCTCTCTGCCCCCACAAGACCGTCCCTCCGCTCAGGTCCATGCCCTCGTGTGTCGTCTCCGGGAGCATGATGATGCTGAACACGAGATTGACAGCCACGGCGATAGGACATGACCCTCTGGAACCATCTCCATTCTCCCAAGCCCTGGGCTATGGCACCCGAAATGATGGGACCAAGCGCTGCTCCAATGGCAAGGAACCCGACGTAGACCACCATGGCCCTGGCTAGCTGGCGTTTCGGGAACGTCTCGGTGACGATGGTCGGGGCGAGAGCCTCGATCAGGCCGCCGGCCATTCCACCTAGGATGCGGGCGCTCCGAAGGGATTGGTAGGACTGCGCCTCGCCGCTCCAGATGTTGGCGGCGAGGAAGACGACGAGAGAGACGATGATTGTGTAGCGCTTGCCAATAATGGAGGCCAAGGGGAGAGCAATGCAGTTCTGGGCGACGTCGGTGTTAGTGCGAATCGAGAGAGAATGATGAAGGATTGCCCATGCAACACGTGGAATGTTTCACGTACCGAGAGACCCAAGGTAAGCAAGACGTACGTGCCGAGCTGCGATACTTCATTCTCGGTGCAGTGAAACTCCTGCATAATGAGCCCGAAGAGAGACGATATGCCTGCACCGAAGACGTTTCCGATCATATTATAGAAGCTAATGTTGAGGAGGATTAGAAGGCGCCACCAGAGTGGCCATGACTACGAGGTTCAGTATGTGGGCTTGACGGAACTGGAGCTTTAGTTTACATACCCAAGGAGACAAAGCCATAATGAAGAGACTTAATATGACTTGATTACGATATTCAAGCAGTCAGCAGGCGGTTTATATAGTCTTCTGTCGATCTTCTCGGTTTATACAGCGATCAAGTCTGAATTTAACACCGTCGCCTTGGTTAGTCTTATATCTGGAGTCGAGGATACAAGATTGCCCTGTAGGGTTACACGACCCCAACCAACCGCCATGTAGCCTATCTTCAACCATCCAACAGAAATAGCGCCGGAGGAACCAGGGCAGAGATGTCCCGCGTTGGGGATGGTCTAAGCGCTAGGTTAGTCCGGGGCCGTGGTGATGAATAATGACACGTCCACAACGCTCCGGCCCCGCCATCTTGTGGCCCGCTAACTGGACGATGGGGATGATCGAACATGAATCTCAGCGAGAAGTCCATATTTTCCCAAGAGCAGGAAGCCGTCGCCCACGCTACTGTGAGTATCGACAGATCAAGCAAATCTTCCCCGACAAGAGAATCCTTCCTAATATTGAGCACATGAAGAATGAAGTGGCTGCGAGTTCACGACTACATGTGCCCTCCAGAGGGTCCTTGGTCTCTTAAATATTCCGCCACAGGCAAAATGCTCAATGATAAAGATACTGAGATTATGAGTGCAATGCTATCGCAGGTATCGATGGGCCATGAGGATCAAATGAGCGCTTGATTTTCTATTCAAAGGAGCGACGAGAGTCGGTCTCTTATACCTGTGTTCAGTCTGCCGATCTCATAGGCTGCAGGCTGTTGCCTGACGCTAGGTACGGTGTAAAGTTCACGCTGACCGTGAAGCTATTCACGATGATTGTGATCCTTGCCCTCGACAAATGCCATGCTCTGATTTTGCTTGGTGTATTCGCCCAATTACATCTACCTGGGTCTCATTGTAGCATTCTGCTCTATGATATCTCTGCACATGGTTCCGCTGCAACCCCGGCTTAAAGCTTGGCCTTCTCTTCCACCAACGGCAGATGAAGATAGTGCTCGTACTCTTCCAGGCACTCCGGGTTTATCGCCGTGCCGCCGACCCTGACCTTCTCCCCGCACACTATGGCTCTGACGAGATTCTCGATCTTCTTCCCGTTCGACGTGTATGGGATGTCCCGAACCTGAAACATAAGTGCTGGAACATGCCGCCCACTCAGGTCTTCCCTGATGGCCTTTGCGATATCTATACGCAGGGAGTCCTCTAGCCGGGTATTGCCGCTCATCTTAAGGAAGAGGAGCACGCGCTCGTCGTTGTCCTCGGGCCGGCGCTGCCCGACAGCAATGCAATCCTCGACTTGAGGAAACTTGTGAACGACGTTGTAGAGATCGGCCGTGCCAAATCGGACACCTGGAAATGCCCATTATGGTCAGTCTACGCTGTGCTCGACGGATTTATTCCGCATGAGATACCATACCTCCCGGGTTTAACACTCCATCACTCCGACCGTGGATGACATAACTCTGAGTTTTGAGATCCTTGGAGATGAAGTCGCCGTGACACCAGATACCAGGGAAGACATCAAAATAAGCCCTGCGATATTTTTCATGACCTCCTTCACCCCAAAATGTAGACCGGCATGCTGAAGAACGGCTTCGTGATGACTAGGTCTCCTTTTTGGCCCGAATCCTCAATGTTCCTGCCGTCCTGGTCCCAGATCTCGACCTGCATGCCGAGGGTCGGAGCGGCGAGCTGGGGTCCGTGAAGAGGAACGATGGGGTTGCCTCCGACGACTGCGTGCCCGCAGGCAATGATCAGCAAGTGCAACTAGGGGCGTCGGCGATATTGGGGGCTATGCTCACTGCCTGCAGCAAGATCCGTACCCCCTGAACTGCTTTGCAAGGCGACTTGCTTAGGGAACACTGAGTAGAACCAGTCGCTCGTCTCCGTTGGAAGGGGTGACCCGGACACAACTGCTAGCTGGAGACTCTGGAGCTGAGGCAATGCGTCAGGAAGACTATGCCTAAGCGCCGTGAGGAATTTTGGGCTTGTACCCCAGTGGGTGACACTTCACAAGGGCATATCAGCGATCTATTGGTGACTCGGAAGGGGAGCAAAGAGGTTCGGAGGATGACTCTGTTAGACGTACCCCTGCTGCTCGAGAAGTTGGACTTGGAATGCCGGCGACGGATGGAGCGGACTGCCATCATACAGGACGATTCTGGACCCAATGCTCAGAGCAGCGACCAGCATGTTCCACATCATCCAGCCAATCTGTCCAAGTTGTTAGTCAGACTAAGCGTATTGGCAGGGAAAAGACTGGCCCGTGCACTTACTGTGGTATACTGATAGTAGGTCGAGTCTTCTCCTAGATCGGCACCAAGAATCAGGTCCTTTTTCTGCTGAAGGAGGGCAGCCCCCCCAGCATGGCAGATACCTGCATATAATATCAGTAGTTGCCGGTCAACATGTCACTACCTATCTCTTTATATCCATTGAAGCCATAGAATCAACGAGTGCCAGAAGCAGCCTACATTTTGGCGGCCCGGTGGTGCCGGAGCTGGGAAAACATTTAGCTCAATCTATACGGTCAAGAGCGCCTGTAGACGTACGAGTAAAGGATGTAGATGGGATGGTCAAATGGAAGCTGGGTGAACTCCAGTGGTAGGAGGTCAACGTTGAGGAAGTCATTCAGGTGGATCCTGGGTCTACTGTCAGTAGAGCTCTTCGTCTGGATCAAGGACTCGCGAAAGCACACTTACACGCCTGTATCATCCCAGGCCGGCCCTGTCATGACAACAACACGCTCTAGCTGCTTTACCCGTTTCTTTAGCTCTCCAACGGCCATCTTGAGCTTTTCTTGTTGGTCCTGCGTCTTTCCTCCGTACAGAATTGTGGATTCGAGAAATAGGACTTTGGGTTGGATTTGAGAGTATCTCTCAATGATGCCCTTAGCTCCCATGTCCGGGGCCGTGGACGAGAAGATGGCCCCGACGGCGCCTGCCGCGAGTAGAACGAGGAGCGATTCGATCGAATTTGTCGCCACGGCTGCACAATTCGAGGTCAGTTTCAGCTTCAACTACTAGCATGTGACGATTGTTGCCCAACTTACTCGCCACGCGATCCCCTTGCTTGACTCCCGCTTGTCTTAAGGCACTGGAGTACAGGGTGACTTGCCGCCGGAGCTCCATCCACGTTAGATGGCGCCATCGCGTTCCCGCCTCGCGACACGCCGACACAGCGACCGCGTCCGGGTGGGCGGCTAACCCTTTGATCAGTACGTTCTCTGTGTAGTTAAGCCGGGCATCCGGGAACCATCGCGGCCGCGGCCACATAGATTCGATGCCAACAGCGATGGCTGTCGGGGGTTTGGTATAGACCATGCCGCAAAAGGTCCAGATCTCGCGGCAGAAGGACTCGATCTCGTCAACGGACCACTTGTGGAGCTGGGTGTAGTTGGTCAAGTTAAGTCCGTACTTGCGGTTGATAGATCTTCGGAATGCATCTAGACGCGTCAGGTGAGGGCTGGGGTGCATCCATGGACCCTTTGGTGCTACTGCTGATGATTCCGGCATCGATGCTGCGTAGGGTTTCGGCGGTGGCTCGAGGAGGTTAATGAGGAATGAGATCTTGTGAATAATCTAGATACCTGAATATATAATCGGCGTACTTTGCACGATCGACAACCGTACGCTGCTTTGTAGACGACGCAGGTTCAAACCGAGGTTGCTCCTATATACACAAAGCTCGGTTGCGTATTGCTTTCCGGCGTAGCCGGATGTTGGCCCGGAGCGACTATATCGAGGTAGAAGTGCCTGACTGTGGAGGCAGGCTACTGTCCAGAGTAACGGTCGTCATTCGCCGTTGGCCCATGAGATAATAGAGCGCGCAGAGGCAGTCACGAAGTTCGTTAATTCCCTCCAGAGTACATCGCTCCGCGGAGGAACCTCCCTGAACCTAAAATGCCCAGCCTCGCTGCGGGATATTTTACGGAGAGGACAGTCAGCTAACTAAGCACTTCCCACTTATTGTACCTAGTAGTCTATAGGCAGACCCCAAGCCCAGCAGGTCCTGTGCCCCTCTAAGCGACATAACCGGACGGAAAATACACTTACTATTTCGCTTGTGGGATGGTGGTTGGGAGGGCAGTAGCGCAGCGGAGCGCTGTGGTAAAACCATCTGTTTCATTTCTTTTGTTGAATATCGATTAGAACGTATGCGCAACCTCGTTGTTCTAGAACGCATTAGAGCGGATCAGTGACTCACTAGTCGACATTCCATATCGAGATCATCCGCGGAACTCGTTAAGCGGACACGGCTCATGTCACAGCTTCTTGGAGAACCCAAACCGAACCCCAAATCTATAGGCTGCCGTTGCTGTATTCTTAACCATTCGGTTACCCCTTCTCATTTACTCTCACGCTTATCTTGCTTCCGTTTGGAGTCGGCCTGCTGCGAGCGCAAACTTCACCGTCGCTCTGACAGGATTTGATTTTCGGTATCCAGTTTTCGGAGTCTTGCGCTGCCTTGCCTCCCAGGTGAAATGAAAAGCTTCCTCTCGCTTCAACGCTGTTAGAGAATACCTGACACACAGGACGAAGCATCATCTAGCCAAGCATTGCAGAAAAGAAAAAGCTCCTTGAAAAGTCATTTTTCATCGAGCCACCATGATCACCAGGGAAACGTACGTCTTATAGAGACAAACGTGAACACAAGAAGCTCTATTACCCAAACCAGTCTATGATGACTAGTCTATAACTTTCAATTTCTAGTAGTCTATTCAGTGGTATTCCCCAAGATGCAAGTTTGTTATTTACTCCGCCTTCTTAGAAGTCTTGGTGCGGAGCTTCATCAGCACGTAAACCAAAGCGTACGAGCTACCGGCAAAGACAACAACAAGGCCAGCATCACGCCAACCATAAAAATACTCCTTCAAGTTCAGGGTGCGCAGGTAATCCTCGCCCTTGGTGTACGAGCAGACCTTGCACTCAGACGTTGCGTCTGGGTTGACGAGGTTGCTGATTCATGCCCATACCCTGCTCAAGGTAGTCTGACAGATAGTCGCCGCAAGTCGTGCCGTTGGGTGGATCAAAGCGCGCGAACTCACTTGTCGGTACAGTTGATGTCGGTGCCCCAGATGTCGAAGACCAGCATGCTTCCCATGAGGTAGTTGAAAGGGTTTGCCCAATAGATCCAGTACCGCCAGAACACCTGGATTTGCTGGTATGGCACCAACACACCGCAGAAAGACACGAGAATACCAATGATGAGAGGGTTGACCAGAGATGCAAAGATCCTCGTTGGGGGCGTAGGCGGCGACGAACTGACCAATACCCGTGTAGATAAACTCGTACATGAGCATGACGAAGAAAGTTCCTCCAGCGCGCTGAGCGTTGTTCGGGAAGCCGACAGTGTAGTACCAGCAGACGAAGTAGAACACGGCACAGAGCACCAAGTAGGGAATTTCCGAGACAATAAGGCCGGTCACGAAAGCAACCCACGAGTACATCTTTGACTTCTTCTCTCGTGTCTCGAAGATGTCGCGGCGGTGAATGAACTAGAGGCTGGAGCTGCGCCATGACACCGGGTGCAACAAAGATGAAGTTGAAAATCGTAAATAGCTTGAGCTGAAGCTCTCCGACCGATCCGCCGATATTCCAGAATGTAAATCCGTTGAATAAGGCCGATGAGATGTGCAGAATGATCTTGTTGTTGACGTAGTCGGTGTTGCGGTACAGAGACAGATTCATAGCGCTGTGTCACAAGCCTAATCTGCTCCCACATAGCGCGTCGCAAACTCGTGGCCGTCATCGATAGTACCAGGAGGCTTGGCCGCAGCGTCGGAGATGATTCGATCGAGTTCCTTCGTAACAGCGTCATAGTTCGGGAGACGCAAGCCAGACCTGGTTCCAATCCTTACCCTGAGACTAATTGCCCAGAGACAACATCGATCATGTGTTCAGCAGGGTTTACCTCATCGGGGCAAGGGGCACCATAGCGACCAAAGTACTCCCTGACCGTCTTGGCCTGTTCACCAATATCTCCAAAGTAAACGGTCTTGCCACCCTTAGCCAAGCAGAAGTAGCGTAGTCGAACTGGGCAAAGAGCTGGGCCGAGGGTTGATGAATAGGTGACAAGAATAGCCTGACCAATGCCAGCGAGCTTGCGCAAGAATCTGACTGTATTATAAGCCGACTGGCCATCCAGACCTGAAGTAGGCTCGTCTAAGAAGATGAGAATACTAGGCTTGGATACCAGTTCGACACCAATTGTGACACGCTTGCGCTGCTCGACGGTCAGGCCGGCACCGACTTCTCCAATGAGAGTGTCTGCAAGGTCCTGAAGCTCTAAGAGGTCAATGATAGTATCAACGTATTTCAGCTTCGCTGCCCGAGGCGTGTCGCGGCTTTGTCGCAGGAGGGCAGAGAACTCGAGAGCCTCGCGTACGGTCGCAAAAGGTTCGTGGACATCCAATTGCTCACAGTAGCCGGCGGATCGTTGGAAAGATACTGGCAAGGGACGACCATCCACCATAATCGAACCGTGGATGGTACCTTCGGTCTTCCGTTGTGCCAAAACATCCAAGAGAGTAGTCTTTCCAGCTCCAGAGGCTCCCATCAGGGCGCCCAGCATGCCAGGCTTGACCCAGCCCTGGACATTATCCAGCAGGGTACGATTTCCAGATGGCGTTTTGACGGTGTAGGTAAGATTCTTCCAGGTAAAAACCGAGGTGTTGCGAACGAAATCCTCATGTTCTGAGTTGCTGGTCGCATCATCGCCGGCAATGACACCATCGTCGCGGCTGCTAATGGCCTTCTCCCTTTCTCCAACCTGTCCCTCTTCATCGACTTGGCGGAGAGCAGCCGTAATGTGAGCATTCTCTCGAGGAATGACCAAGCTAGGGCCGTCCTCAGACGATGAGTGCCACTGTGAGGTCGCGACAACAGTAAGAGCAACAAAAAGAGCCCACCACGCCCAGATAATACCAAAGTTCCTCCACAGGTGAGAATGACTGTACGACAGAGAGGCCAAGTAGTCATCGCCAGTGACGAAAGACTGACCAGGCCGTGCTCCACCCACGCCGGCACAAGCCTGGTGCTCCTCGCTTGTAAAGTTAGGCCCACTAGGGACCAGGTTTGGTCCAACACATGGAATAATCTTGTTGTGGAACTCGTTTGATAAAAGCGCATCAAAGCCGTAAGCCATAGGGTTGATCCAGAAGAACCAGACAAACCAGGGATGCATTTGAGGCTTCTGAATCATGTAGCCGGAGTAGATGACGGTCGCCGAGATGAGGAAGCCCGAGACCTTGGAAGCGCCATCAAAGGTGGCAAAGCCAGCCCCAACAGCCCTGAACAGAGCAGTTATGCACTGCAAGATAATCAGTCAGCCTAGGACCCTGAAAATTCTATTTGTCGAGAACTTACCATAGTAATGGAAACCAGGATAACCCAGAAGGTGAAGAAAGCCCCAGCAGTTGAGGTCAGGCCAACCATGAAGTAAAGGATCAAGGAGAAAGTCGAGACTTGAAACAGGATAACGGGGATATCAGCCGTAATTTGTGCGATGCAAAATGCCGCAGGATGAAAGAAGGCGAACGCCTTGTGCTTGAGAAGGACGGGACGACCGGTAAAGGAGTCGGTAACTTCGGACATGGAGAGGAGAGCGTTAAAGAGGATGGCAAAGAAACAGGCACCAGACTTGATGAACAGGCCGGCGGACGTATCTGAAGCGTTGTAGAACAGAGAGCCGGCAATCAGGGCTTGGATGATGCTAGACACCTGCTTGATGATGAAAGTGGCCTTGTCTCCAAGCAGAATCTGATATTGACGTGCGACGCAAGCCTTGACCTGTTGGACGAAGCCAACCGTCATGGGACTGTTGTCCCCCAATTTGTTGTCCTTTTCAAGCCGAACGCCCTCTTTGAACAGCCTCGTTCTCTCTTTGGCAAGATCGGTTGTCGGATAGTCATATTCCGCTATCATGCGCTGGTAGATCGTGGACTTTTCGTACTCGGCTCGAAGCATATCGCCGTTTCGTGGGAACCGGGCTTCGTAGTCGGGGTGAACGTCTCGTTCAGCGGGGACGGTGACACCGGTCAAGTAGTCGGCCACGTTAGCACCATGCTGGCAAATGAATCCCATACTCTCCATGAAAGGCCTGGCCTCCTTCATGGAACCATAGTAGACCTCCTTTCCCTCGTCAAGGACGAGGACTTTGTCGAACAAATTATAGATACCGTTGCCAGCCTGGTAAAGTGTTACGATGGAGGCAAGGCCAAGCACATCTGTCAGAGCTCGGACGGCCTTGGCCCACTCCAGCGCTCTGAATCAAGGTCAGCATTCAATGCAAAACATTGTCACTCGTGGAAATACTCACGTGCTAGCATCCAGGCCACGGGTGGAGTTGTCCCAGCAGAAAACTGAACCTCGCGTAGTCAAGGTCTCAATGATTGAGACCCGCTTTCGTTCACCGCCTGAGACACCTCGGATGAAAGCATTGCCAACCTTAGTGTCATGGGTGTGCTCGATGCCCATAGATTGAAGCAAGAAGTCTCGTGTCTCAATCCTCATCTCTTCGTTGGAGGCCACGCCGTCAGGGAGACGAAACGGCACTTTGAGTCGGGTTGCGAAGTCCATGGTTTGTCCAACAGTAAGGGATGGAAAGAACAATTCCTCTTCCGTGTTCATCACGATCTGGCCCCTGTAGTTCTGGGCCTCCTCAGCAGACATGGATCCATAGTGAACATCTCCAGAGACAGTGGCGTATCCTCGTCGCTTATTGGCAATCATGTTGAGGAGCGTCGTGCATCCCGAGCCGGGTCGACCGAGGACGAGTAGCATCTCTCCAGGCTTGACGCAACCATGGCTGTTATCGATGATGGCCTTCAGAGGGGGTTTGTGCCGGGACTCTTGGATGAGTTTTGGGACGTTGAACTGGGAGACAATGTTTTCGTGGACAGCCGCATCAGCCGCAGTGACTTCGACGTTCAGGTTTTGCCAGGTCACGCCAAGCTCTCGGTCAGGGAAGCCCGACGTTTTGGCGCGTTGCTTGAAAGCGGCGATATTGGGCTTCAGCGCCCAGTCGGAATCATCATGCTCACTGCCGTTCGTAGGAGTCCGGTCGTAGACCCTCTGGGTGTCGCTGCTGTCTGAGTCCATGGTGGATGCCTGGAAGATGGAACTTTGTCCGCGTGACTAAGGATACTAGCCGCACCACTCCTGAAATAATCGACAAACCTGCCTTTAAACAAAAAAAAGGTCAAATATCAAAAAGGGTGAAAGGATGACAATGTCAAGCTCTTTCCTTAACCCAGTGAAAGCAAGGAGAAGCCAACGTGAGGGTTTAATATCAATGAGGTGCCCTAGACCAAGAGCCATTGGCCTATTGGGGCTATCTCATCACACTACGCAAAAAGCTGGCGCCGCTTAGTCATTGGCTAAGGTATACGTTGGATGGATAATAAGCAACCACATAAGAGGCGACGGCAGAACAAAACGGGACCCGGGGAATCCGATTCAGCATGAAATACAGGTTCTAGCCATAAACTCCATCATGCTCGCAAATCGCAATGAGCATGGGTGCGTGTGGAGAGGGCGGAGAACGGACAACAGGAGTTCGGAAGCTCAAGATAAGAGCAAAAAGCCGACGAGCTCCGGGGTATTTCTCGAGATCGGATTCGCCGGCGGCCCGGGCACGGAGGAACCGCCATGTGTAGCGGATGACGATTCGAGGGACTCATGCCGCTGACTAAGCCGCAGTGGTTGGTTCTTTCAAAGACGAGAGGGGTGCTCCTTCCACAGAAAACGGGCCTGTGTTGTCGGACAACCGCTGAGTCAGCGGAAGTTGGAACAATGACAATTCGCCTCCTCCCCGGCACCATTCCCGGTTGAGCCCTTCATCATCTCGAATTTTTTTTCGGTCGCAGGCCCTTTCGAGCAGAGCATAGTTTCTGTTGAACCATTCCACCTACTTTAAGTACGGTCAGCAGCCGTCAGGGCTGAACCGGCGACCCCAATCGAGCCATTCCCGGCCATACACCGCTCGGCATAACTCCTTCACTCCGGCGACCTCTCCCATCCGACGTACGAGCGATACCCTTTCAACAAGAGGCTGCGGTGCCTCAAGGTCGTCCTTTGGAGGCACTATTCGAAGGTTGTCGAGACAATTCGAAGAGTCGACCCCTCCGTCAGGATTCATGGCTACCACTGGAGAGATCGCTGCATCCGTGCTTTCTGTCGATAGAATTGGCCGACAACATCGCTCTTCGTCAGGCCAGAAGCCACCAGGCACTGTCTTGGCCCCCATTCCATGCGCAGCTCATGAGCCTGCTGCGGGCTCGTCATCGAACCGCGAGGCTTCCACTTCGAACAACGAGGGGTATGAAGAGAAGAGACTGGGCGGCCGGACAGTGAGAGAAGAGCCAACAACGAATGAGCGAAGGAAAGTGGCCTCCGACCATACGTCGGTTGCGGATCAAGTAGCGACTGATGCTGAGCTTATGGTGCCATTCGACAACGGTTACCATTTCCCACCCAAGTATACCTGGCAGGAGTCGACAAAGCGATGGCTGATCACTGCTTGGAAGTTTTCCACAACGTTTTGGGGCTTCTTCTGGGTGCTATACGGACTCAACGTTGGCGCATGGGGTGGCATGCTGTTCCTGCTGCTTTGCAACGCCTCTCCAGCCATGTGCTACCCGACGTGCAATGATATCAACTCTCCGCGCCGTATATGGATCGAGGTTGACTCGCAGATTCTCAATGCGCTCTTCTGCGTCACAGGATTTGGACTGGCCCCGTGGAGATTCCGCGACTGGTACTACCTGCTGAAGTTCCGCGTCCTAAAGCAGGAGGAGGCTTGGCGACGTCTGGCTGGCCTCAAGAGCGACTGGTTCCGTCTCGAGGGATCCGAGGTGCTGCCAATTGACGTCGGCCATAGTAGCATTCCGGAAGACGTACCTCTCAGCAGCGTGCCCTATCCTATCGAGAAGATCCCCGCTACGCCTTTGACCGGAGTCCGAGCTCCACCCACGGCGCCCTGGAAGATGGATTTCTTAATATGGACTATGATTGGGAACACCTTCCTGCAGGCTGTCCTCTGCGGATTCATGTGGGGCATGAATAGATACGATCGACCCTCGTGGTCAACCGGTCTCTTCGTCGCTCTGGCATGTATTATTGCAGCTGTCGGAGGAATTGTATCATTTATTGAAGGCAAGAAAGTAAAGAGCATTGAAGGCGTGCCCCTGACTGATCAGGATAAGGAGAAGCTGTCCCATGATAGGGAGCAGGGCATTCTGCATTATAATAACATCGAGGGCAAGAAGCCGAAGGAGAAGGTCGGGGACGAAGAGGCGAACGGAGAGAAGCCGAGCAAGGCGAAGAAGGTGCTTGGACTTGGAAAGACGTAGTAGTGGCGACTATGCAACGACCGCGTGGCATTTTGCTTTGCTACTGCATTTGAGCGCACCGAGGGGCTGAGATACCTACAGTTTGGATAGCATTCCATGAAGTGTTTAAAGCCTGAAGTTCTAAGGAATGCGGCGATTTGGCCTGCTACACGTCCTGTTACCATACGGTCAATGAACGTCACCCTGCGTTGAGCGTACTATAGATCGCTGACAAGGGTCGAGGATTGAAACCGGATATTGGAGGCCATGGCCTGCTCGCCAATATGCTCGAAAGAATGACACAATGTCTCGAATCTGGTCTTTGTCGCACTGATCCAGTGCATCGATGAAGCAAACGACCTATAACCGGCCAAGAAGTTAGATGGCTTGCCCAAACAGAATGTTGGGAGTCTCGCTGGGGTTCAGCCAGTTGAGATATTCCCTCTCATCCATCCGTCGATACCCAATAAGAGTTAGATTGCCCGCTTCGTCTGTAGCTTTAATAACTGGTTTCTCGACAGATCATGGCTCAGGTATGCCGCGGTACTATTCATCTATGCCTAGGAACTAAATGAGTAAGTTAGACATGGCGGAGACAGGCGTTTCCATCTCAAGGTCCAACTGTCGGTTCGGGCCTTCAATAGACATCATATGGCGAGAACGTACAGCCCGCCTGGGATTTGTTCTTTTTGAGGATGACCTTCGACGGGATAGTCTCCTTCTTCCTACCTAGCCGATATGCGGCACCCATCTGCTTGTATATTATGTCGGTGTTTATTTTTCTGATCTCGCTTCCCTGCCTGCCTCAGCCCATGTGCTTCGTCAACAAGCTCCACGAGGGTGCTAAAGGGTAAGGATCCTTCTTTGACTGTGTCACGATGTGGCTCCCTTCCTGACCTTGTGCCGGCCGTGTCTCTGCCCAGACTGAAGCATGTCGCCGGGGCTTGAGTCTCTTGTTGAAGATACACTAGTGTCAGTCAAATTGGCTTTGTTGCTACGACATTTCCCAGATCCCATCGCCGAAACAACCTCGCCAGCAGCCTAGTAGCGGAGGTCCTATAGTTGAAATGAATGTTGTCGGTTACTGGTCAGACGGGACTGCAACGGTGGTCTGTACGCGGTTGACGACGACTTGGGAGATACAGGGGATGGAGAACAGCTTCGAATAAAACGAGTAAGGACTTCTATCTGTTGACGAATGTTGATGCCACCCGATGCTCTTGCTGCAAAGCGGCTGGCCAACAAACCACGCGCGAACATGGATCTTGGCTTTCAGCGCTGCTGACCTCAAGGCCAATCGTCTTGAGCAGTCGTCTTGCGGCGGACCCGGCACCAATGTTGATAAGCTTCATGAAGTTTCAGGATATCCACAAAATGCTGGTGCCTTCTCGTCATCTAAGGTTGTCGAAGCGATGCGTTGAGTGGCCCATCACATCTCCTTCCAAGTCAGGGGATCGATATCGAACCCTGAAGTGGCACGAAAAATGACAAGAGACGCGCCTAGTCGGACAGGAACCTTTCGACAGACGGATCGGATAAGAAGGTAACCCAACTACCGTCGTTGTCCTCAGCCTCTTCTCGTCTAGGATACGGGCAGAGGTTTGACATCATAATTCTCCGCGCGCTCACGACTCCCGGGACCCCGTCTTCCGGACCGGACCAGTCCGGAGAACCATGTATACGTATCGAGGCTCAATTTGGTCGTCACCGACAGCTTCATTTCGGCGGGTTGGCGGCGCTTGCGCTGGTCTGGTGCAACTTGAGGATGGCAGTCGACCAAGCGGAGCCGGATTTGGAGTCTCGTCGAGACCGCCACGGTGCTCCCCGTCGAAGGCCCATGCAAGGCAAGGCCATCGTCGACAGTAAAGCCGTAGCACTCCCAGGACCCCGATCATCCCGCGACCCCCCTAACCAACACCGAAGCCTTGGGCCACAAGAAAGCCGCCACGGAAGCCCGCAGGATCAAGCCCCGCGAAGCCGACCCGCTCGCCAAGATGTACGGCGTCTACCTGCTCGATTACTTGACCAGACCTGGCCAACACGACCCTGCATGCTGCGTTCCGGCACGATCACCCGCCCGTCCGTACCTATACCGAGTTGCCCGGGTATATCATGGGCGTTCTCCCGGGCGCTCAAAGACCACGAAGCCCTCGGCAAGGAAGCGGACCACATTATCCAAGTTTTCGACCGCGAACTCGGCAGTGCCATTGACGCAATGGGGAAAGAAGTCATCGTCCACGACCACAAGCAGCGAGATGTTCGGGATCAACTGCGCGCCCGGGGTTTATGCCCTAGCGCATGATCCCTACCTTATTTAATGGTCGACGTCGACCACCTTGGCCTGCAGCTTGACAG
This sequence comes from Coniochaeta sp. 2T2.1, assembly GCA_009194965.1. NCBI lineage: Eukaryota > Fungi > Ascomycota > Sordariomycetes > Coniochaetales > Coniochaetaceae > Coniochaeta > Coniochaeta sp. 2T2.1. The sequence goes on from VSMA01000045.1 coordinate 115,624, forward strand.
TCTTGCACTGAGAAAGTCCATTCCGCTGTTTTCGTCCCGCAATGTCCGATGGAGAATCAAGCCCTCTGCCTCGTCCAACTGCGGATGGGCCTCGCGCTCGACGGACCCGAACCGATATGCAACAGGCGCAGAAGCGTTTAGGGGATCGTACGAAAAAGAAGGTCAACCGAGCGGAAAGCAAGCTGCGAATGGAACGCATCGAGAAAAATGTCCTCTTTCTCCGCGAGCACCTAGAAGCTCTGACTTCCCAACCTTGCTCGGTGCAGCCGGGTCTCACCCGGCACCTAGGTTACCGGGGAGATAGCGACACGGACTCTTCCGCGCTAATAAAAAGTTCGCCTGTACGTTGCAAGTAAACCAAACGGATTTTTAATCGAGACATGTATTGACTTCTTTCCTAGCGACTGAGCGGCGACAACCCCAGACTTGCATCCTTCAAGTGCTTGCCGTCCCCCCAAAGGTGGCCCTCAGACGCACCTTCCCCAAAGACGCTTGTCGTCGATTGTCGGTGTGTGTTGGTTTCACCAGGGTATATACGTAAGGACGTATATTGCCTCCCGTAGGGAGGGCTTCACACTGTTGGCGCACCAAGTTCAGGAGTCCTGTACTGTATATTCTGATACGCATCGTAGAAGGAAGGAAGGAAGGTGGGTGGGTGGCCAGCCCTGTGGAAAGAAATAGGGGCTGGTGGAGTCCGCAGGTCACGTGACCTGCGGATTAACTCAGCCTCCGGCCTCCGCAGAGCCTCAGGGGGACTCCCTGAGGCTCACCACACCTATCCTCCACTACCTACCCTGGGCTTGCGTACAGGCCTGGCGTATATATTCCAACAGTGTGGTATCGAGCACTCAGGTAGGTCTGCTTGTCTGGAATACTCTTTCTTCTCGATCCTATACCAGACACATATCGTCCTCTCACAGAACCCGCATGTGGTACCTCGATTGCCGCGAGATCCCTCCCTGGCGAACCTTCTAGACCACTCGAAGAACGATAACCCGTTGATTTCTGCGCTAGCTTCGGTCTCGGAAAACTTCGGACTCGCAAATACCGAGATCCATTTCGGACTCTACTTGATTGCATATCGTCTGTTACGTGTGCGTCGTGTCCCCTTCAATCACTGACCTTAACTAACATCAATTAGTGGCGTTTGTATCCGGACCAACAGACGCTTAACGACGTTCCGGTCTGGCTACGTCCTTCAGATGTACAGAAGTCTACTCCCCATCCTATCAGCATCGACTTCCTTCCTTGGCCAGAGCTGCGAGATTATCTATGCCTAAACCAGAACAAAGACTCCCGCCATAATGTTGCACTTTATATAAAGTCTATCCAGCTACTATGGCCCGCTGGGAAGCAACTGCTATGCAAGAACTCTCATAGCGAGTTCGTTATCAACAGGGATTTCGAATTTGTTGCATGCGACATCCGTTGTTGGCGTTTAGGATTTCCCTGGTTGGCTGCGTTTCCTCAGCTTTGCAAAACATTGCGGAATCACTGGAAACTACGGTCCAGATCGCAGCTAGTTTTTCAACATTGTTTCTGAACTATTTGAACGAGAATCCCGAATGTCCTGGAGATCGTCTCTTGGCGGCACAAGTCCGAAGCCAGCTCCTTATTGACCAGGCAGGTTCAGACGGCCATTCGTCGGCCATGCCACTATATTACCAACTGTCAGCTTTGATCCTGCCCATCGAGGCGGTAAGAAGCAAATACCACCCCAGGCATGGAAACTAATGGTACGTCTGACGAGCCCCTGGTTTCTGAGATCCGCCGTCGAATAACCGTAATGTTGCTACAGCGAAACCGTCGTCCTAGAAGCCGGTCTTAGCCGGACCCCAAAAATCCAAAGACGCCGGACCTTCGGCGATAAGAGATCCTCCCTAGGCTAGCGGGCACTATCAAACGGTACTTTGAGAGGTACTGGCTCCTGGCCAAAGAGAACTTCCCGGCCATCACCTTTGCGGTGTGGTGCCAGGTAGCGCACAGCCTCATGACTCTACACAAACTGTCAATCCTGGACAAACCGGCGTGGGACAGGGCCGCTCTACGTCGGGATCTCGACCTTCTCAAAGTCTGCGACGACGTCATTACAGTATGGACGAGGCCGGCGCAAAGCGACGCCCAGAGATGCCCGGCATGGCTACGATGCAGCCCCAGTTCCTAGCTGACACCGATATCTTCTCCGGCTGCCGGATGATGATTGTTTCCATGCGGAATGCGTGGGCCGCGGAGCTTGCGGCACTAGAACTGGATGCGGCTGATGCGGCTGCCGCTCATCAACCACCAGCAAATAACGGCTTTGCCGAGAACTTCGACGCCGGCGGCCTGGCTGTGCCTATTAACTTCATGGACGATGCGTGGTTGACCGCTCTCTTCAACGTGACGTGGGAGTGAGACCAGACTTGATGCTTCGCGTTACGAATGATGTGCTTCATATGCAGACCTTTCCGCTGGTTCAAACTGGCAGGCCAGGTTCTAATTCTACGGGTCCGGGGTCTGACCAACCCCTTAATCCCCTGACGTTGGAGAGCAGGAGCGGGCTATCACGGAGACATATTATCACCGCGGCATAAAAGGGCCAATGTATCGTTCCTCCGGACATCTTTCTCTATGCCCTAGTCATTCAAGGCCACCTGAGCAGTGGCCTGCGTTGTATTGGGCTTGGTGTTGTCGTAGCCGAACACACTGCACCACTCATTGATTGTTTTGTTGTACTAGTTGCGGTACAGCGTAATGTCTGCCGAGCTATGGTAGATTTGCATCTTGGGACGCGAGCCCTTGTAGCCCGGGAACTCAAGTGCATTTGCTACTTCAGCGCGAGCGGGGGCCAGTGGCCTCGGGCAGCGCCTATCTCGAGCACGTTCGTGGTCAACATCGCGCATCCCCAAGGACGTGTAAGTGGCATGGTGAACCGGGCGCAGAATACGAGTGGCAGAGAGCGGGTCAGCATGCCCTTCTTCTTCGGCTTCGGGCTGCACGAGAGCTGCGCAGTGATGGAGAGCAGCGTGGAAATGGGAGAAGAGCCGCGTCGTGAGTATTGTACTCGCCGCTTGGGCTTTGGGGAGCATCCTGGGTCCGTTGGTTGGCGGCCTATTCGTTGAACAGGCTACATGGAAGTGGTGCTTCTATGTCAATGTAAGTTTATCCGTCATCGACTGCAGTGTTGCTGAACAGTCTATGGCGCTAACGGCATAAGTTCCCATTCTGCGCCTTGGGGTTCGTCATGGTGCCGCTGTTCATCAAGCTGAAGGCAGAGAAATTGTCCTTCGCCTCAAAGCTAGCACAGGCTGACTGGTTAGGGGGGTTCCTCTTCATCGGGGGCATGACGGTCTTCCTCATCGGGTTGTCATGGGCGGGTGTCCAGTTTGAATGGTCAAGCGCGCAGGCACTGGCCCCGATGTTTATCGGCCTCGCTGCCGTCTCTGGAGCAGTTGTGTGGGAGGTGTATGTCGCCGACGAGCCGTTTCTCAGGACGGGCATATGCTCTTCAGCCTCGGCAGTAGCCGTATACGGTCTCGCTTTTGGTCAGGGGTTCCTGGTAATCTTGATCACTCCATATGCGAAAATCCGCTACTGACGTCCGTCTTCTAGCTCTTCTGCGCCTTATACTACATGCCACTCTACTTCTCGGCCGTGCGATCGCATAACCCCATACAATCCGGCCTGGACCTGCTCCCTGTAACGGTTTTTCTTCTGCCGGGAAGCATTATTGTGTCCAGATTGACGACGCGCTTCGGACGCTTCAGGTGGGCCGTCTGGCTCGGCTGGACAGTGACGGCTCTGGGCACCGGTCTCTTCCTCCTGTTTGACACAGACACGCCTTCCGCGGTGTGGGCAGCTGTGTTCGGTGTCTTCGGCATCGGGAACTGCATGGTTTTGACTGGCGTCAACGTCGCCATCCAGGCCAGCAGCCAGGCTGAGAACTCGGGACGTGCGGCGGCAATGTACGCCTTTGCTCGCGCCCTGGGCATGAGCATCGGTGTAGCTATCGGCGGCACCACATTCCAGAACGTCATGAGCAAGAAGCTTGCCGAGTTCGGCTTGCCGGAAGCCATCGCCAAGAACGCAGAGGCGTTCATACACGAGCTCAGAGTGCTCCAGCCCGACGACCCAGTTCGTGTTGGTGCTATAAAGTCATACGTCCAGGGGCTCCACGGTGTCTTCTACGTCATGATGGGAGTGGCACTAGCCTGCTTCGTTGCCTGCTTTATCATCAAGGGGCATAGTATGGACAAGCCCCTCGATTCCACTTTTGCATTCCAAGGCTCGCGGCATGCATCCAGAACGACCAATCGTGACAAGGCGGTTCAGGTCCGGCCGGCTCCCAGTGCCTTCTCGGCAGGGCCTCACCAGCCTAGCACATCGTGGTCCGACGCGGGGAAACTACGCAGGGGGCAACAGCAACCAGTGTCGAGCGTGGCGTCCTACATGGTCGGCCCGGGGGGTTGGCGAGTGCCCATCAACCCTCTGTCTGGTGGTACGATGCCTGTCCCTCGACTCATCTCGCAGACATCAGTAGCGCTTCTTCAGATGCCGGAGGCTATACATATCAACGAAGATGAACGGCAGCGCATATTATCGAAAAGAACTGGATCAACGTCCCGTAGGTGGGGACAAAATGACGCTGAGTCAGGACATCGAGAAATATCAAATGTCGGAGGACGGAACCATTGCTTCTGACCTGGGTGTTATTTCTGAAAATGGTGCTGTGACTCTGGTCCGTCGTATGGTCGACGAGATGAAGCGCTCATTGCTACACACACCCTTTATGCAAACCCCCACGGTGCAGCGGTGCGATTGGAACTGTGGTCATGCACAGCGTGGAGTTGGCTGAGTGGAGCGAAACTCCCACCCAAGTTCCAACGGTCAGTCGAAGTTTCGGAGGCTTCACTCATCGACAATGTGAACTTTGTTGCAGCTCTTCTCGATCCGGGTTGACTGGGCTTCCGATGTCTGAAATGTTTCGTCAAATCAATTGTTGATCCCTCCATCCATGAATTCCTATGTCTCTTGACCGAGCGGTTCATCTGACTGAGATAACATGGTTCATTGCTAGGCTTAGCTTGTCCGTTCTATCCAGATCCTTTCTCGGTGAGCTATCCTTATTATACTGCGAGCAAATACGCCGTCTCAGTCTCCTCTTGAATCAGCCCCTCCGCAAAAATAGCTTTTGAGCGTTCTCTTTGTATTCAATTTCACCTTTCCTCGTTCGTCTGGCCTGACGAAAGTAATTTTGGCGGGTTTGGCACAGGCAGATTCTTTAGACGATCCTCTAAGGTGTGGCCGCGTGCCCTAGGTTTATGCTCCCGGCTAGGGTCCTGGAAAGCATCAATGCTAACGACTGCATTTTGCGGTGTTCTATCGTCCTAAGAAGTGTTAGACAAGTCAATATTTTATACTGCTGTACTCACAATGCCATCAAACAGTTTCCGCCAGTTCGGGTCATCAGTTGCGATCAGTTTCTTCTGCTGATTTTTTTCCCGGTCGCGCAAGATTATTGCCACGTCGAAACGGCAAAGTTTATGAAGCTCGGCACCTTTCCTAAATAACCCAGATGATCTTCTCTTTTTCTGCTGGTTGAATTGCTTCTTCGACTTTTTTTGCTCAGTTGCCCGAGCCATGCTTGCCCAGCTTCCTTGCTAGATCGAGGTTTCGAGCCTCGGGGAGCCTTTTCTTTATTATGTGGAACAAGTCGACTCAACTAAAGGGACCCGTAGCACTTAAAATAGCCACTTATGCGAACCTATTTAAGGTGTGGCGTTGTTCAGTTATCTTAGGTAGGAAGTACATTATGCGGAAATCTATTTCTGGTCGCTCAGGTCGCCGTTTTGGATTCCTCCTCGCCACTGTTTGATACACTGAACGACCCGATCCAGTCTGACGCATCTACTGCTGGAAGACTCGCCAGTCCATCTTCGCCTCGTCGCACGAGCTCAGTGAGTCTGTAGCTTGCTACCTGTGCCGCTGATTCATGAGATTTTGCCTGTAGGATGGCAATGATATCATCCTTTTCCTGCATCCTTCGGTCTTTTCTGCCCATTTCGGTGCTCATGTCGACATTAATTGCGGAGATCTCTTGGTATCTGGCATCCAAAAGTCGGTACCCCTCGCACACTCGGTCGTACATATCCCTCCAGTGGGCCGCGATGTCTTCGCGTTCCAGTAAACGCCTTAGCTCCCAAGTCAAGTGCGAGATAGATTGAGAGACGTCCACGGTCGTCCTGTCTAGCCGCGGTCAGGAAAACGACGAATGTGCGCGACTTGCTGGTCGTAAGTCCCGTCATCGAGGACTCTCGCGTACGGGTGATTCTGCTGATTCCTAAGTTAGAATTTGTAGCCCGGAAGCTATCAAACAACGCGGAATGCTCACATCGCAGGTCGGATTGGCACCCAAGCCGACGGACGAGGCAGAGTACGCAGGAGCAGACATCGTGTTGTCCGAGAAAAATGGACTGTGATTGTCGTGGTTGCCGTTGCTGATAGAGTTGCTACTAGGTGCTATGTCGTTCGTACTCTAGTGTTTGACTTCTAGTTTTGAAACCGCAATTATATAGACGACAGATATGTTTGAGGGTGCTGGACGTGAACAGCCTCTTGATCCGAAAATAGCACGGGGCCACGACTTGAAGAGACGCCTAAATAGCCGAAGCGCTGACAATAGCGCCAGGTGCGTTCCCTGCCGTGGGTAGCCCTTGCATCCGCAGCTACCCCCCGCCCCTATGATTCCGCCGCCCAGACTCCGGGACGCGCGAATTGAATGGGCTGGCCTCTCTCCACTGCCCCCCTACAAGAGAAAAAAGAAGCGGCAAATGCCTCCTCGATGCAGGACGTGCTCCTGCTGCGCCCACTCGAATCATCAAAAAAGAAGCGGATAGTGAGCTATCCGATGATGGATCAAGCCTGCCAGGAGCTAAAGAATGGTATATGGCCTCAAAGGCTCTTCAAAAAATCGTCACGATTGATAGTTCTCAGTATAGGACGCAGCCTGTGGTCTTTGCCAAATACCTGTACCATGGAGAGTTTCGTGTTTCCTTCTGCTGTTAAGACGTGTACTTGTCAGGCCATAGATTACAGCGATTGGAAAACTGCCATGGCGGCCAACCAGTTCGGTAACAGTGGCGTGGCAGGCATCTCTCACGTTCCATTTCCAGACACCACTTCTCAAATTTTACCGACACCTTGACCTCCTGTCCCTACTCCCCCTTGCAGATTCCTATCGATCCGTCACTTTCTTCAGAAATCCCTTCCGACCTATCTCTCACAGCGAACCTGCTCCCGCCAGCGATACCCAAGAGCGAGTCGGATACTGCGTCGTGGATGCAGAGGCTCGAGAGCTTAGAACATGCTATGGGACAGCTGGAGGATCCTGCAAAAGCACAGCACCCACGGCAGGACTGGTCGAAACTTGAGGAACTGGAAAGGACGGTGGAACGAACCCAATCTAAGATTCGAGAGGTCCAACAAGCAGTCTTTGCACTAGAATCTTGGGCGGAGATGATGAATAGCGCATACAAAGAATTCAAGGGAGTTGTGTGCGATGTCTACAAGTTGGTCAATTCTAGGCAGCACATTTCGAGTCTGCTCAACCCCTTCAATGCATCTGAGAAGGAACCCTTTCGTGAGTCTCCAAGCCCATCGCCTCCAGTGTCCTAGCTGCTAAACAATCAGACATAGTGGCGGAATTCAGTTAACTTCCTGCGTCCTTATGTATTACTTCTTTTCTCTGTTTGCCCCTATCCATGATACCCCAGTACGCCAGCCACTTGCTCTCGGCGGCAGCTTGCTTTCCCTATATTACTTTAGCAGCAGTTTGAATTAGTGGGAACGTTTCTGTCGTCTCCGGTTTTAGATTGGTGGTCCTTTGCATGGCATTATGGCAATTCTGAATCCTTTGGGATAGTTCTGCTCTCCTCGCTTCGAGTCTTTCCAGCTGCCGTACCACGACTATGTTTGCGACTTGCTCATGCTTTTCAAGAACGTCATCGAGCGTTGCCATGACATATGCGTCCATTTGGTTAATGCGTTGATAACCCCAACGGGGTCTCTTAGCTTGTCCAGAGCGCCTCTGTGAATGTAGCCGTATTCCTCAGCGCTAGGGAGGATTGTTGGATACCCTCAGCATTTTTTAAACTTATCCCCCGGATTTCAGGCACACTGCTGGGGCTTTTACTTGACATCCTGTCTAAGCTGATTGTGTTTTGAAGCCGCGTACGCAGATTGGGGCAAAGTCTCCCAAATCATTTCATGCCTCCTGCGGCGATCTGTAAAGCGAGATCAAGTAGTCAGTGTTTGGCAGGAAGTTGGTCTCCCTTCCAATGGCGAGAATCCAAATCCGCCAAGCCCAGCGGGCGTGAAGATGAAAGCTAGGATCCTGTTTATTGCGACCGCTAGATTTCCCAAAATAGCAGTTTACCTCCAAATCATGCTTGCGGGTCTTTAAAGGCCGACTGTTCTCGGAGTGCGAGTCGCCAGGTTGTGCTGGTATTTCTCGTGCTATATTGGAAAGTATCCTAAACCACGCCCGTAATACCACAATGTGCCAATTCTTGTTGACGTGCTTATTTTAGTAAAAGGTCCTCGCATATCTCTGACTGCCCAGTTGATCTGCTCCATCTGACCGTACCGCCCGCTACTTACTTCCATAGTTGCCCATGCTTCCACCGCTAAGTGGCAAAGATTGGTGGACCTACGCCAGATTGGCCTGGGCACGAGAATCGGCGATGGCAAGGAAGAGGGTCCAGCATCGCAGCCCTACGCCCTCCTTCAGGACCACTGAATGACGATCCCCCCACGTAGTGGTGTGTAGGTCCCAAACTGTCGGGTCCATAATACAGTGTCGGCTAGCGACCAGGAAGGCATTGCGGCCGTAACGCTGTCACGCACAGCGGTTACACTTCTCGATCTTTGATTTCGGTCCGCTAGCTGCCGAACCGTTAGCTGCCGTTTTGCTCTTCATTTGAGCTCACAGGGCCCAATTGCCTAGCATTGCCGCGTTCTGTCACCCTACGTATGGAGCAATGATCGTCGCCGGCTAACACCATTGTAAATCCAGGTTGCATTACCCCGGTAAGCAAATGAGCTCCCTGAGCAACAGACATGGAGAGGTCCGTTCCATGAAACTCCACACTGTAAGCAAAAGTGCAACAGGTTTTCGCGTGGCCCCCTAGAATCAATATTCTTACAGTGATTACCAATGGATTCGGTCGTTTTGGTTGCCCCCCTTCGATCATCGTTATGCGCTACGCGAGTGTGTGGTACAGTGGGAAGGTCAAGTTTGTGGTAATTATGATCGAGACATCGTAACTCTAAGTCATTGTTGACATGCAGATAGCAGCATACTAGATGTACAATGTTTAGAACGGACGATACAAGCGACCAGGAGGCACATTGCAAAGGCATGCCCGTTCCGATCAGCAAGTGGCGGAGAGGCCTTGGAAAATGAACATGTTCAGTGGCACAACGGACTCTCTGGTGCCTTTCAATTTATAGCTTTGCTGCGGCTTGCGGCGCTCGATATCCCCATCGATCCAGCCACTGAGAAACCCACTGATAGCTGACTGGATGCAAGCTACGGGACGTTTTGCTTGCTGATATCAAGTTGCGCGTAATGGTCTTGATCGGCGGTTTATCCACTGAGAACATGGCTTCGTAGAACGCCAATAGCTTGGCACCTGGCGATCGCACAGTTTCGAAGTTCGTGCGCCGCAGACGATTGAGCCACTCCTCAGGCGTGACGGTGTTGGTGGTGATATCGGACATATGTGGTAGCAGAGTGCCAAAAGGCACCGTAGCCGGATTTGCAATGTTGAATACCAAGACGGCTCTGGCAATTGGGAGTCCGGTGACCGATACAACGTATTCTGCGATTTCCGCCACAATTTCGGACACGATATCCACGGGAATCCAGTCAACGGCGTTATGCCGTCCTAGGGTCGTGGGTAAGGCATCGATATGCCTGGACGCCCGCAAAAGCGTAGGGAACCATTCTCTATGCGGCCAGAGTCCGCCGCTGTGAACTGGGCCGGCGATCTGCCCAACCCGCAAAACGGCGGCAGGAATTCCAGTAGAACAAACGAACGTCTCTACCATCCGCTCCGCAATGTACTTGGACTGTGAGTATCCCCCGACCATCGCAGAGAAGTCATGATAGATTTCTTCGGATATCAAGGCAATGTCCGAAGCGTAAGCGACTCCGAGACTCGATATATATAGGAAGATCGGAGGATTAGGCGACTTGTACACGAAATGTAGAAAGTCACGGACTCCTCTGATGTGGGGTCTGAATGCCTCGAGTGGCATAAGGAAGTTGACTGGCCAGGCGTTATGGATTATAATCGTTGCATCATCCATTAACCGCTCCAACGTCTGTTCACTAAGCCCAAAATTGGGTAAGCCGATGGTGACCTTTAAATAGTATGTTCTCTCGTTTCGTAACGGGAGGCCACAAAGAGAGAAAGCTTCCGCCTGTTTGCGCTCTGCGTCCTCACGCCGGTTCAAGCAGTAGATCTTGCGGACTTGCGCTGGTGAGGAATTTTGAAGCGTTGCCAAGATGCGGGTGCCCAAAGATCCCGTTGAGCCAGTCAGAACGATGTTCCACGGTCCACTTGTCGTTTGACCTCGCGTTTGCCGACGGGGCAGTTGAACTTGGGGAAGGTAGTCCGCGAGGACTTCGTTTAGCTTGGCTCTGTTATCCATAACTGCATGGACGGTGAGGGAGTTGGCGAAAGGGGAAAAACACAGTAGGTGGCAATTTCTCAGGAGGTGCGATCTAATCGAGGCAAATCCAGTTATATTTGTCGTCGACCTAGTCGTGTGTTGCCTCCGGCAGATGACGTGGTTTGGAGGGCGAGCAGCTGCTCAACCGATCCGATGACTCTTGTCCTGGGATGCAAAATTTGCCTCAATCTCACAGTTTGATTATGAGACATCAGGAACCCCTCCCTGGCGACTCATGCGAGGAACCTTTTTTTGCGCATCATCCAAGACGCTCACAGGTGGAAGTACGGCTCCCGTCATGCAGCTCGAAATTGCGGAGTCCAGGGGGCAACGCTTCAACACCGCCATGCACCACAGCAGAAGCCGGGTTACGAACAAGCAAGTGACTAATAATGCTAACAAAATTTCCAGGCAAGTCATCGCAAACCTGTCAATGGCCTAAGTAGACTGTACCATGGCGCTTCGACCGGATCTCCGCATAAAGTCGGCGAAGGCTCTCAGCGGGGCACGACCCGACAGATTGGCACCCACACTGGTTGGCCGTAATAGACGTGTTGGGACTTGCCAATGGCGCCGCAACAAGCTCTCGGCCGTATCGCTTAGTGCGGCACAGAGGATGATTTGGGCTATCAGTCTCGGCAAATCTAGTTCTTGAGTGGCACCGCTCCAAAGCCCTTGCAAGACATCGACGCCTCAACTTGTTTTGTTTGTCGAAGTTTCCCTGCTGCACACATTCGGTTCATCATCCACAACCTTTCCTCCTGTTGGTTTCACCAGGGTATATACGTAAGGACGTATATTGCCTCCCGTAGGGAGGGCTTCACACTGTTGGCGCACCAAGTTCAGGAGTCCTGTACTGTATATTCTGATACGCATCGTAGAAGGAAGGAAGGAAGGTGGGTGGGTGGCCAGCCCTGTGGAAAGAAATAGGGGCTGGTGGAGTCCGCAGGTCACGTGACCTGCGGATTAACTCAGCCTCCGGCCTCCGCAGAGCCTCAGGGGGACTCCCTGAGGCTCACCACACCTATCCTCCACTACCTACCCTGGGCTTGCGTACAGGCCTGGCGTATATATTCCAACACTGGCAGTCTCTTCTTTTGAGGCCAGGGATACGCCAGGTCCGCAGGCCAACTGTTGACTAGATACAGGCCCGTTTTCTCGTTCCATTGCAGCCCATCAGTATACCTCCCCTCATAGTACAGCCACTCCGTCGAGTAGACTGGGACGTCTTCGAGGGGCAGATCTGGTGGCGGCGCTTGCAAATCCTCCTCTCCCATCTCTCCTCCGCACCTCAGTCTCCTGCCTTGTAAATGTCCTCCCACTACTGGGGGTAGTGGGCTTGCCCTTGTAGTGAATGTGCGGCAGCCTGGTGGGCACCCGGGGTCGGGGTGGTAGGCTGGGCTTGTCTGGCTTCCGGGGGGGTGCTCCGGTACGTGGTGGCTCTCGAGGAGGGGTGGTCCTTCTTCGCTGGTGGGCGGCTCCGTAGGCGGCTCGTTCTCGTCGAGGGCGGCTCGCCGGTGGGGGAGCTCCTTCTTCGCCGATGGGCGTCACGTTTCCACGCGGCGCGGTGCCGTGCAGGAGCTCATCCTCTGGCAGTCTTTTCTTCTCGGCCGGCCGAGTGGGTGAGGCCGGGCCGGTCGTCCTTGTGCGCCGGAGCCGGTGGTGGGCGCGGCGGGGGGGTGGTCGCTGCCGGGCGTGGTCGTCGTCGGTAATAGTGGTAGAAAATCCCTCAAAGTCGCAAAAGTTGATGAAAAATCGATAGATCCGGGCGAGAGTAGGCTGGATCTGATCGTAGAGAGCGTCGCAGTCGTCTGGGCTACTCAAAATGATGGAAAAAGGTCGGCGCAAGGCCGTGGGATAGGATGAATCGAAGGTCCGGGGCGGGGGCTTATTCTTCCCGGAGGTAACTTGTGGCGGCTCGCCTCCACGTTGGCGAGCTTCTTCTTACGTTGTAGGACGCGCCGCCAAAAACAGACAGTCCCCCGAGTAGTCAGCTCAGGGCTTGTACAGGCTGGCGGCTATAGAGGGCCGTGACTTGGTGGGCGGCTCGCAAGGTAGCCGGGCGAGTGTCAGGGCGTGATAGACGCGCCGCGAAAAACAGACAGTCCCCCGAGTAGTCGGCTCAGGGCTTGTACAGGCTGCGGCTTGGAGTCCCCTTTGCGTTAGACGACAGTATGAGGAGCTTCCTTAGCACTCCCTCGTCGAGGCGACAGTCTCCTTGCGGAAGAGGTGCCAGGGCGAGGGCGTCTCTTCTGTAGATACCTTGCTGATCCGTGGTTATCCCTCACTTGAAGCCGCGCCCCCATTACGCGGTAGCAGTGGTGATTTTTACCACTGATCAGTGTTGGTTTCACCAGGGTATATACGTAAGGACGTATATTGCCTCCCGTAGGGAGGGCTTCACACTGTTGGCGCACCAAGTTCAGGAGTCCTGTACTGTATATTCTGATACGCATCGTAGAAGGAAGGAAGGAAGGTGGGTGGGTGGCCAGCCCTGTGGAAAGAAATAGGGGCTGGTGGAGTCCGCAGGTCACGTGACCTGCGGATTAACTCAGCCTCCGGCCTCCGCAGAGCCTCAGGGGGACTCCCTGAGGCTCACCACACCTATCCTCCACTACCTACCCTGGGCTTGCGTACAGGCCTGGCGTATATATTCCAACACCTCCTAAAGGATAAATCACCGCAGCAAAACAGCTGATTTGAAGGCTGGCTTGCACTTAATGAGAACGCAACCGCTGGACAAATGGAATGGTCTCGCTTCGCGCCGATTCCATAGGAGGGCACCGACATAAATATCGAAGATTACTCGCTGCGGCATCTGCGGTTCTGACACACACATGTTGCGATTTGAACGGGGTCCTACGAGTTAACCAGTCCTCGTAAGCCTCGAGATTGTCGGGATCAAAGAAATCCGCGTCGACGACCGTATCGGCGGCGCCCGGTCAGGTACGTGTCTCTGCCGCAAACCGCCTGTGGTTGGGAAAGATTGGAGCGCTGTCGGTTTGTACTATCTAACGATCCTTGGTGCTGCAACGCAGATCTAGGACACTACGCCTAGTCCGAAGATATTTCTATTGTTAGCTGTATGTGGTTTCTTGCAAACGGGTGTAGCAGTTGGCGGGACTAATGGCTTCTACCTAATGAGACGTCTCCCGCTTGATCCTTAACCATGTAAGTCGTGTTAAGGTACTAATGTGGCTTCCGTGACGGATCTTTCTATTGCACGCTTCCTTGTCTTATTTGACTACCGTATTGCTAGGCGAGATAAAGAGCGTTGAAGCCGTCACCAGCACCGTAGGTGTCTCTCCGACGGCATCCAGAGTCTGAATTTGCCCCTCAAGCCATGCTTTCCTCCCCTCCAACTTCGTGACATTTACTCGCACGACAATATACTGCCGAGCGCGGGTCGGCGCCTTGTAGTTGATGTCCAAGTTCGCTGTCATCATAACAGTATGAGGTACGGCAGCCAAGCAGCACCTCAGGAAACACTCATCCAGAAGCGTCGCCAGGAATCCGCCATGCGTAACACCAGGATAACCACAGAGTCTGGGGCCAATGTAACAAATCTGGACGTATGACTTCCCCTCCGCCTCAGTCCATGCGTAGGGGGCGGTTTCCACCTTTCCGGGCCCTATGAGGGTTCCGGAGATGAGGTTCTGTGTCTGGGAGTCCCAAAGAGCTCCAGAATACGGCCTGGATTCCAAGAATCCGGCTTGCGTACGCAGCTTCTTGACAAGCGGATGGTTGTTGATGAAATCATCGTGGGCGTCGGCGCCGACACTGCGGCATATTTGAGGACTAGAAGCACTTGTCACCAACGGGGAGAGAGATATGCCCTTGAATGTCTCACGGGAAGCAAAGGCAGCCATTGTTAACTGGGCTAAGGGTCGCGACAAGTGCTTCTCGTAAGGCGCAAGAGATCAGTACGGAAGAGTTCCATGAAACACGAAGGAAACAATTATCGATTGCCTTGACTCTTGTGGGCAGTGCTTCCCTGCCGATGAGTTGAAGCACTGCTGTAGCCCTAATGCAGACCATCGAGGGGCTCACACTTGGCCTGCCCAAAATAGAAAGTATTGGCCGTGGGCGTGTACACATCAAGTTGACCCCTGGGTGGTGTCGTCGTGGCGCGAAAAAGAGCTGGCTGACTAAGAGCAACCCAGCGAGAGACACCAAAGTGTCCAATTGTCGCAAGAGCCTACAAATGTCTTTTTGGTATTTGTGAGCTAGACTACTTGAACTTCGTTAAAGAAAGGCCGGCTGAGACTCCTCCTGCAGATCTCTTAGAGATCTCGCGCCACATGTTCCTAGGACACGTAGCTTAGGGGGCGACCAGGCTTCATCGCGGCCGCTTTCCGACGCAAACTGCCTGAGAACGCGGCAGGCAATGACTTTCAGCGGACGCTTAAGCTGCTTCTCGCTGAACCCGTGCCCAATCATGGTAACAACTAAGGTCAAGCTTTCAAGTTCCCGGAACTTCCGCACGAACCGGACCCCTTCGTCAAGCGTACTCTCGACCCAGCATGGCCGGAGGCCCCAATTCATGGTCAGATAACGCAACTTTCGGAGCTGCGCAAACTCAAACTCCTTGACTGCATCTGAAGAGAGTTTGTCAGAACACCAGAGAGAGCACCGCTAACAGCGGAACTTACAGCCCCGACAGATATACACTCCGTCTTTTGCCCAATCCAAATATACGCCCCCTACCTGGTTCTCACGGGAATGAACCAGCTGGTATCTCCCTTCCGGGACTTCCCCCAGCCGGGGCTCCCGGATGAACCAGTTCCGCGTCTCTCTGCACGCCTGCAAAACGGGTGGAACTCTTCTCCGAAGAGCATAGCTAAACCTGTCATTGTTCCAAGTGCGATGAGCCGTTGCCGGCTCTTGTAGTGCGTGCTCCCAAATCCGGAGCCGTAACTCGGGAGGTAGCAAAGGGAAGAGGTGGAACTCTGACTGTGGTTCGACGCTATCTGTGCCTGTGTACTGCTGAAGTATGTTATACCAAGCAGAAGCATTGTCGTTTTCTGCTTGTGCTATAGAGGTTGCATATGATGCCATGATGGCTTCAACTGGTAGGACACGGCTTCAACAGAACTGGAAGAAGATTAAGGAGGAAGCAGAGATTGGGGAATCTCCTGGCATCCTTTGTCCATCTTTCCTGGTCGCTTCTTATGTCTTGTGTGTTCGTCCGCGTCGCGGAGAAGTAGCATTGCAAGGGTGTGATGTAATCATGCGCCGGACTCCCAGCTGCGCTTGTCCCTATCGCGCGGTTTGCCAGCAGTTGTTCACCTAGATATTCGCCGCAGAGAAAGTAACCCTAGCCCCTGATCAGTCTCTGCTCAGACTTTCAAGTCGGAATCTATGCGGTTTGCGGGACTCGAGATGATGCGGGGAGACCTCAAGCCAACATCTCGAAACTGGCTCAACACGCACACCCTGCTAGGCTAGAAAATAAGGCGCATGTCTAACGATTAGACCTCTACACCTTCTTCAACCGGAAATTTTAGGAGCACCCAATCAGCGCTGGAGGGAGGCGATGAGGAAGTGGCGGAGATGATCAAAAGGAGATCATCAAAGGGTCACCATCCAACGGCAGTCGAAGGATGGAGGAGGTATCGTAACTTTACATCTAGCTTAGATATAATCGCTTCCGGATTATAAGGGACTAAACTAGCTCCTCTGAATCCGGCCTTGATATTGTCTTCTATAAAATTAGTATAGAACGCGGCTTTGAAGGCGATAAAGAAGTCGATTTTAGTTACGTAGTTAACGTGCGACTTTATAAGCATTTCGATTTAGCGACTATACGCCCGCTTTAATAGACTAAAATACCCGACGTTAAGTAGTTAGAGTAGATAAGACGAGGACGGAGGTATAAAGATCGTGATAATATTATAGTCTTTATAGAACCGGTCGAACTCGGCCAATATATGATTCTCGTAGCCGTTAATCATTAATATTCGATATACGCCGGTTTTACGACCGGTAGTTTGTTTTTCGAAATACCGTATCTGTCACGGGACTGTCAGGCTGAGAGCGGAGTAAGGCTAAACAGATGGTATTTGCTACGGACAGACTCAATCCCGTGGTTGCGGGCAGGCTGATGATAAGACGTAGCTCGAAGAGCTACAAAATATAATGGACAGAATCAATATAAAGATATTTCTTTGTCGCGGGCCCGCACTAGGCCTACCACGTGACAGGGTCACGTGGCTCAATTACCTGGGGCCTCAGCGCCGTGACAGTACTCCCCTCCTCTAGGGCGGAGCTCCGACGACGCAGTTACGGTCTGGGCTTGTTCGGGTACCGGCGGTGAAAGTTGCGGACGATCTCCTGTGCGTTCTCCAGGTGCTCGGCGGGTGCTTCGGTGGGATCGTCGTATCCAACCCACTTGACAGTATACTTTAACCGAGGGCCGCCCCGGCCTCTCCTCTCCCAGCGGGAGTCCAGGATGTCCTCGACCTCGAATTCTTCGATGCCGTCCACCTCCACTGGGGGAGGAGGAGCATGGCACTGACCAGGCAAGGGATCGGTGGCAGCGGGTCGGAGCAGGCTGACATGAAAGACAGGGTGTATCCTCATAGACGCAGGCAGCTCCAGACGGTAGGCATACGGGCTGACGACTTCGGCGATCCTGAACGGTCCGAGTAGTTTCCAGTCGAGCTTCTTCTGCGGTCGGGCAGTCTTAATATTGCGGGCGTCTAGCCACACTTCCTGGCCTTCTTGGTAACGGCGGGCAGGTCTCCTTTTCCGGTTGGCGTACTCCTCTTGGCGGGCTTGGGCGAGACAGATCTCGGATTGCAGGTACTCGTGGATCGTTTTCATCTTGAGGACCAACTCCTCAGAGTCGCGAGCGGCGCGCTGTGGTCCAGGCTGTACAGGTTCGAATCCTAGGCGGGGGTGGAAGCCGTAATTGGCGAAGAACGGTGTCGTGCCGGTGCTCTCGTTGATGGCGTTATTCAGGGCGAACTCGGCAAGGGGTAGCCATCTCGACCAGTCGTCTTGGAGGTAAGAGACCTGACCACGCAGGTACTGTTCCAGGAAAGCGTTCGCGATCTCGGTCTGGCCATCTGTCTCCGGGTGGTATGCAGTCGATAGCAGGGCTTTGATTCCTAGGCGGCGGATCAGGTGCCTCCAGAACGCGGACACGAATTGGGCTCCACGGTCGGAAACAATTGTCTTGGGGAGGCCATGTATCTTCCAGACATGCTTGGTGTACAGGCGGGCGACTTCCTCGGCATCACAGGTTCCTTTGCAAGCTATGAAGTGCTTCATCTTCGTCAGACGGTCTACTACGACGAGGATCGCGTCGTACCCATCGCTTTCGGGTAGGTGTGTGATGAAGTCCATGGAGATATCCTGCCAGGCTCGGTCGGGAATCGGTAAAGGTTTGAGTACCCCCTGGCGTGCTTCTCTGGAGACGGTGCTTCGCTTGCAGGTGTGGCAGTTTCTGACCCATCGCTCGATATAGGATAGCATACCCGGCCAGTAGTATTCTCTCGAAATGGCCTCGTAAGTTCTCGCTCGGCCCATGTGTCCGGTGACCGGGCTCTCGTGGTACGAGCGTACAAGCTAAGCGAGCAGTTCTTGATGTTCAGGGACGTACAGCCGGTCTCGATAGTACAGGTATCCGTGTCTGTTCTCGCACTCGGCTAGGGTGATACGCGGGTGGCGGGCGTGGTTCTCCTCTAGGGCCTTCAGTATGGACCGTAGTGTTTCGTCGGACTCGTACCCTTGTTCGAACAGTGCTTTCACCGGTGGGGGCAGTAACGGAGCAGTTCTCTCTCGTGAGCGGACGGGGCGGACTGGCTCAGGGTCTGGTTCCGTGGCTGCGGTCTCTGGTCTCCTTGTGCTTGAGCGTGTCGTAGCTCTTAGCTGTACTGGTTCCTCTGTGAATCTGACTCGTCTCTTGCTGGGCGGGGTGGGTTCCTCGAAGTTGTGGCTCTTCAGTACTACCTGGCTCTGGTGTAGCAGGCGCTCATCTCCCTCCTTCGGGAGGTCCTCTGACCTCCTGGTCAGAGCGTCAGGCTTCGCTCCTTGTTTGCCGGGACGGTAAGTAATCTTGAAGTTGAACCTGGAGAGGAATTCGGACCAGCGGGCTTGTCTGCGGTTCAGGAGTTTCGTCGTCGTGAAGTATTCTAGGTTCCGGTGGTCTGTAATGACCTTGATCGGGGAGCTCGTTCCCTCCAGTTCCGGGCGCCATTCCTCGAAACAGCGAATAATTGCCAGGAGTTCCTTATCGTAGATCTCGTAGTTACACTCCGTTACCGAGTGCTTCTTTGAGAAGAAAGCAACAGGCCGTAAAATGCCGTCATCGCCGTACTGCGATAGCACACCGGCCGACACGAAATCGGAAGCGTCGGTTTCCAAGATGATCTCTCTTTCCCAATCGAACGGGGCCAGGACGGGCGCGGTCGTGAAAGCAGTCTTCAGTCGGTTGAATGCCTCTTCGCAGTTCTTATCCCAGTTGAACTTCACCCCCTTCTTAGTGAGGTTGACTAGCGGGGCGATGATCTTCGAGAACCCTTGGATGAAGCGTCGGTAGAAGTTCCCGAAGCCGATAAAGGCTTGTACATCGGTCAGGCAGGCGGGCGTTTTCCAGTTGACGATCGTCTCGATCTTCTTCGGGTCCATCTGGATTCCTTCTCGGCCCACGATCACTCCGAGGAAGGTGGTCTTGTCCTGGAAGAACTCGCACTTCTGGATCTTGGCGTACAAGCCGGCTTCTCGCAGGGCCGCGAGGACCTTCCTTACATGAGCGATGTGCTCCTTTCTCGTGCGACTGTAAATCAGGATATCATCTAGGTAGGCTGTGCAGAAAACGTCTAGGTACTCTCGCAGGGTGTCGTTAATAAACCTCTGGAAGGTTGCTGGCGCTGCGGTCAGGCCGAACGGCATAACGAGTGACTCGAACAGGCCGAACCGGGTACGGAAAGCCGTCAGGTATTCTTGTCCTTCCTTGATACGGATGTTGTTGAACGCAGAGATAATGTCGATCTTCGTGTAGTACATCATCCCTTTCAAGTTGCTGAGGGATTCCTTCGTTAGCGGCAGGGGGTAGCGGTCCTTGACGGAGATGTTGTTCAGCGCACGGTAGTCCACACAGAAGCGGAGTCCTCCTCCTGGTTTCTTGACGAAGAGTACTGGCGAGGCAGCAGGAGACGAGCTGGGTCGGATGAAGCCTTTCTTTAGGTTATCCTCAAGCCATTCCTTAAGGGCCCTCAGCTCGTCGCGGGACATCGGGTACAGAGGTCCAAAGGGCGGTGTCGCTCCCTCAATAAGCTTGATCTCGTGGTCGTACCGACGGTGTGGCGGTAGCTTGTCTGCTTCCTTCGGGGAAAAGACGTCACGGAAGTCTCGAAGCTCTAGTGGCAGTAGTTCTTCCAGGTCCGGTGCGTCGTGTTGGCTAAGCTGTTGTTCTATGTCTTCTATGGTGACAGAAAACATCTGGTAGTTCCTTCGGGCGTACGCTGAGCAGGCTCGCATTGAAACTTCTGCGATATCCATGTGTTCTAGTCCGGTGGGGCGGGGCGGTAGGTAGGTCGGGCGGTCTCTTTTCGGCACGTCGTGCAATGCTCTGATCTTGGACGGGCGGGCGGGGGTGTTGCAGTTCTTCTGGCAGTACTGGCTGTCAAAGGTGAAGGTATGGCTGGCGAACCCGACCCTCGGGTCGTGTTCCTTTAGCCATGGCATTCCTAGTATGACGGGGTAATACGCTAGCTGCGTGACGTATAGTCTGATCTCTTTCTCGAAGTGGTCCTCAATCCTCAGGCTGGTGATAACATAGTGGGTGACCTTCCCACTCTCGGATTCTCGGCCGTCAAAGACCTCCAGGGCGAACGGTCTCTTCAGTTTCTTTAGCGGGAGCTCGTGGCTCTCGGCCCAGCTCTGGTCAACAAATCCCTTTCCTTCGGCGCCAGAGTCGGCTAAGGCGTAGGTAGGCAGTTTCCGGTCTCCTAATTCCAGGGTGGCGGGTAATATCATTAGGTGGGATCTCATGTCCTCTTCTTCGCGGACCGAGAGACCCTTGACGGCGGCAGCAGAGATCTTCAGCGTTCTTAGTGCGCGGTTCGGTTGGTGTCGTGTTGTGCGCTCTATAGGAGCCTGTGTGCGACTTAACGCAGGCTCGCTCCGTTTACCGAGACCTCAATGCTCGGCTGCGGGCTGCGGGATCTGGACGAGGACAAGCTGGCGGGGGAACCGGAACGGGCCACTCTGGCTTGTAGGCGGGAGCGAGTATCGGGGTGGGGGCAATCGGCAACGCGGTGGCTCTGAGAACCGCAACGGAAGCATTCTCCTCTCTCTCGTCGGCCTCCAGGGACGAACCGTGACCCTCGCTGCGCGCTGAGGTCCATAGGCTCGCCGCGTTCGGCCCTCGTCTCCGGTCCCTTCGCGGGCGGGGAGATGGTCTGCGGCCGGTTGGTGCTCGGGGCCGGGGCGGTGTAAGATCTTCCAAGGGTCGGCACGGGTTGGTTAAAGCGTTGACGGCGGTTTTCTAGATTCTGTAGGAAGGCAGCGTACTGGTGATATTCCCGACTGGGCGGTTCGTGGTGAAGCAGCATGCTACGCAGTTCTCGGGAGATGGCTTGTTCTAGGAGCGTCGGTAGGGCTTCTTCTGACATCTGTCCCTCGAGGGCGAGGCGCTGGAATTCGGCGAAGAACGTGCTGAAGTCCTTGTTTGATTGGCGCAGGCGGAAGAGGTCGTTTCGGGCATTGTTGACGAGGTTCGGGTCTCCAAAGGCGCGGTCCAGCTGGTCCAGGATCTTGTCGTAGTCGGAAAGCTGACAGACGCCTTCCTTGATGTGCGGGAGAATCTGGGCATAGGCAGGGCCCTTCAGTCGGTTGGTAACATAGGCCATACGGCTCTGGGGTGTGGGGAAGCGGTCGCGGTTAGCCTTCATCTTCTCGTGTATCTGGGAGACGAAGCGGCGTAGGTCCTTGCGTTCTCCTTCGAACTTGTCGGGGTCAGGGAGTCTCTCGGACAGGCGCTGGGAGCCATTGGATTGTGTGTCGACGGGGGTGTTGGTTCCGGGGGTAGTGACGAGTGCCGGTACGGTGACGGTAGCGGTCTGCGACTTAGCTCGGTGTTCGGCGAGGACTCGTCCCGCTTTGGCTTCGATAAGAAGATCCCGGAGCTTATCCAGTTCCTTCTCCTGATAGTTGGCGACTGCGTTGGAGCTCGTCAGCTCCTTCTGTAAGCGCTGGGTTTCCTCTTCTAGTTCCAAGATCCTCTGGCCTTGCTGTTCGATCTTGGCGTAGACTTCCTGGTCGTCGGTCTCCTTCCGGGCGATATAGTCGTAAGCCAGGCGGAAATACTCGTACCATTGGGAAATATGCCCCATTACGTGGGCGGCAAAGGACTCGTCGTCTTCCGGCAGGAACGGTGGTAGCGGGCGGTTCGCCATTGCAGCAGTAGTGATGGCGGTAGGGGTAGGAGCTACGTAATGTCACGGGACTGTCAGGCTGAGAGCGGAGTAAGGCTAAACAGATGGTATTTGCTACGGACAGACTCAATCCCGTGGTTGCGGGCAGGCTGATGATAAGACGTAGCTCGAAGAGCTACAAAATATAATGGACAGAATCAATATAAAGATATTTCTTTGTCGCGGGCCCGCACTAGGCCTACCACGTGACAGGGTCACGTGGCTCAATTACCTGGGGCCTCAGCGCCGTGACAGTATCTAGTCTAAGCCTATCTCGTTATCGGTCTATTTATTAGTAGTAGGCTTTATAACCTAATCTTATGAGAAGCCGCTCTCTATATACTAACTCGTAAGGTGATATTACCCCTTTACTACGATAAAAAGCGGGATATATTACCCTAACGTATTAACTCTTTAGATTACGGTAGCCTATTCCCGATTATTAAGCTAGACTATCTTTGCCCTACTACGTCTTTCGGTACGTATAACCACTATCGACGCAATAATCATACTAATTATAAAGCCGGTCTCGTCGAAGTTATATAGATCCGCGTCTTAGATACCGTACTTAGCCCTTATATTCTGTATAAGCCGTAACCACGCGTTAATTTTCTTAGGATCTTCGTAGAGGGCTCTCTGGTAGTCGTATACGCGATTGAAACGCGTCTAGAGGTCTAGGTATTGCTTGACGAAGTTCGAAGGCTAGCGTGGACCGACGCGTGTCGCGTCGCGCTCTATAAGTAAGATATTAGCTATATCTCCCATATCCGTAAGCCGGGGCGGGAATCCTCGCGAATCCAGGTCCAATATGTTCTAAAGAACAGCATTCTCTTCCAGTTCCGTTAGTTTTGTAGAATTAGCGCGGGTATCTTATCGGGTGCGTCGGCCGGCTATTCTGCGGAGGAGGGTGGTTCTAGAGATATTGTAAATCTTTACAACGGCCCGGATACTTAATTCTGGGTCTTGTTCGATAGCCTGAATTGCTAAGAGTATCCTACTTTCTATAGATGTTGTCACGGGTTGATACCCGCTCCTACCTGCGCGCGCGCACCGTTGTGGTACGTGCGCCAACAAGGCTGCAGCACGTGACTACACGTGACCTACACCCCGCCTATATATACTGCCCCGCGGCGCCTTCCATAGTTCGCACTTCGTGCAACAACAACATCATTACCTAACCCCCTACGGTGCCTTCCGTGATAGTTTGTTGCACCTCTACTACGTCAATCGCCGTTTGCGATAGGACGCCTTTCCAGTCTTTTCTAGATACCTTCATTCCCGCGCAGCGCGCACCTCGTTTTCCGCATCGTTTTCGTGCTTTTCCGGCGTTCTGGCGTTTTGGCGTGGCATTTTCCCGTTACGGCACCTTCAGCGATTTCCATTTCCGAGATACCCTCAGTAGTTCGGTTTGTTTCAGTTCAGTCCAGTTCAGCGTAGCCTAGTCCAGTTCAGCGCGCTTCAGTTCCCTCGATTATCAAGTTCCCGATCCGCTTTACCGACCATGTCCGAAGCTTTCCCCAACAACGGCAGCGGCGCGCCCCACGATGCGCCCGCGCTACACCACGTCCCCGCCCCCCACGGCACCTTCTCCGACAGCCCCGAGGGCGAGGAGCCCTACGAGGACGTGAGCGCCATCCTGTCCATGCTCGCGGTCCAGTGGGGCTGCGCCGAGCTCGCCTCGGGCATCGCATCCCAGCTCGCCGCAGGTAACTCAGTCAAGTTCCCCGCCGGCAGCACTCAGTGGCTTCAGAACCGCGGTTCCGACACTCAGCCACACCCGGATACCCCCATCCTCAAGTACTTTGTCATGCTGCTCGACCACGTCATGGCGGGCACGGTCGGCCTCCGCAAGACCCTCGCGACGCGCGACGCCGAGCTACAGGCAGCTCACCAGGCGACCCAAGTAGCCCAGCTCGCCGCCTCCGGCGTAGCCCGCGCAAGCAACCGCCGCATTATCAAGGACCCCCCGACGTTCTCCGGCGATGAGAAGGACTCCCGCAAGCGCTGCGACCAGTTCCTCAACTGGATGAACCAGGTCCAGCTCCGTTGGGCGGAGGAGAGCGCCGACTTCCCCAGCGAGCGGAGCAAGATCTTGCATGCCTCCGGACTCCTTAGCGGCTCCGCCAGCCTGTCCATCCGCAGCAACGTCCAGAAGATACTTTTCAGCCCGAACAATCCCGAACAGTGGGCCTGGACCACAGGCGACGCCTTCCTCGGAGACCTCAAGAGCCGCTACCAGACGGTCGACCTCCGTTAGGACGCACTCCAGCGCCTACACTCCCTGGAGCAGAAGAACGAGTTCGCCAACTACGCGGACTTCCTCAACGAGTTCCAGCTCCTCGCCGACCGGGCGGAGTGGACCAACTCGGTCCGGGTTTTCCACCTTCAGCAGAAGGTTAACCACAAGATACGCACCGCCCTAGGAGTACAGGCGAAGGTCCCGGCTGACGACGACCTTCCCAAGTGGCTCGAGCTCCTACGCGACCTCGCCACCCGCAAGGAACAGGAAGCCTTCGCAGCTTCCCTCAAGAACAGTCAGCACTACCACCACAAGCCCGACAACAAGCAGGCCGCCCAGCCCGCGCAGCCCGCCGACACAGGCGACCCCATGGACCTCAGCCGCATCTCCATCGAAGAGAAGAACCACCGTATGGCCAACAATCTCTGCATGTACTGCGGGTCCGGCGAACACTTCCGCTCCAACTGTCCTATCGTACCTCCTCTTCGGTACGGCGGTGGCCTGGGAGGCTTCAACCCCCGCGGCGGCCGCGGTGGACGTGGCGGTCGCGGTGGCCCAGTTGGACGTGGTCGCGGTAGCGCCCAGGCTGGTTTCCGAGGCAGCTATCAAGGCGGTTACCAGGCCGGATGGAACCCCCAACAGCAGGCGGCTTGGTACCCGAACCCATACCAACAGCAGCAAGTTCCGCAGCAGCAGTTCGTTCAACAGTTCCCTCAGCGCCAGGGCTTCAACGGTCCCCCGCAGCATCTCCGCCGTTCGTTCACTCCAGCCTATCCTCAGCAGCAGCCCGCGACCGACGGCGCGCCCGCTGCACCCGATCAACCCACGCAGCAGCCTCCCACGGGCTTCGTGCTAGGCGAGGTCTCCGATAGCGGGACGTGGAACGAGAACGGCCAGTTCATCCAGAGCGACCAGGGAAATGGGGAGCCCTCCTGCTAAATCGCGTAGGAGGGTGCGGTTAGGCAAGGGATAGGAGGGGGAGAAGATTATAGTCCTATTGTATTTGAAGTCCATAAGGTACACCAATTCTATCTTACTCTCCTCCTACCTCATATTCGACTAGCGTCAAGTACCCTATTCTCTCCTTCGTCGACTCCGGCTACTCCGCCATCGGCTTTCTCAACGAGAATTTCTCTATCCTTCATAATATCCAGACTCTCCAACTCTCGCGCCCGCGCCCTCTACATCTAGCGGACGGCGTATTCTCCTCCTACATCACCCATTTCGCGGCGGTCACGCTACGGATCGGTCACCACCGCGAGACCGTCAATTTGTTTATTACAAGCCTCTCCTCTACTAATCCAATCATCCTCGGTCTTCCTTGGCTGCGGCGGCACAACCCGCAGATAGACTGGGAGTTGTCCACACTCACTTTCGGCTCCAAGTGCGCGGGGACTTGTCTGCCCGCAGGCCTCCCGCCGGCTCTCCGCATCGCCCCAGCTGTTCAACGGCGCGCCGCCGCCATCCGAGCACCACATGCTAGGCATGCTACGGTAGAGGACGTCCCCGACGAGGGTGAGCCCGAGGACACGGAACAGATAGCCCCCGCGACGGCGACGACGACGCCGGAGCGGAGGGCTAAGCTCGCCGACTACCAGCGCCAACGGCGGCGCCATCAGCGAGTGGAGAACCGCAGGGCCGCACTGGGCGACTCACCCCCGGAGCTCACCCGCGCGCCGGCGGAGCGCCAAGCGCGACTCATTCCGAACTCGATACCTACGATCCCGCTTCTCTCCAGGACGGTGGCGGGTTCCCGGCATGCCCTCCCGGCGCCCAGAAGCACCGTCGACGCCCAGCGCCGGCGAGTCTATCGCCCGGACCCCATCGACGAGGACGACATCCGATTACTGGGCATTCAGCCCTTCACGTTCGCGGCCAAGCAGAAAGGCGTCCAGGTTTCTGTCGTCTCCTGGGCAGAGTTGGAGAGGGCGTCGCAGCTGCGAGAACCTATCCCGCTCCCCGACGTCCCCGAACAAGTCTATAGGGACATCATTCAAGGCCGCGGCGACCGGGACACCTACAAGGCGATGTTCCCCCCGCAGGTCCACGAGTTCATCGACCAGTGCTTCATCCCCACGACGCTCCGACGGATCACCGACGAAGACGCCCGCATCTTCCTCGAGAAGTCCGACAAAGGCCCCCTCCCAGTCGAGGAGATCAAGAAGCTCGTACCTACGAAATATCACCACGTTATCGCCGCGTTCCTCCCACAAGACGCGGACAAACTGCCTCTGCACCGGCGGTACGACCACAAGATCGAGCTCGTACCCGGCGCGCAAGTCCCTTGTTCGCGCTCGAGGCCATTGTCACCACTGGAACTCCGCGTTCTCAAGCGCTGGCTGGATGACAACCTCGCTAAAGGATTCATCAGGCCCTCTCAGTCCAGCGCGGCGAGTCCCCTACTAATCGCCACGAAACCTGGCGGCGGCGTCCGCATCTGCGTGGACTACCGCGGTATCAATAACATCTCTCTCAAGAACCGGTATCCTCTCCCACTCATCCGGGAGACCCTCGATGCCATCTGCAAGGCCAAGATCTTCACCAAGCTCGACGTTATCGCGGCGTTCAACCGCGTCCGGGTCGCCGAGGGCCACGAATGGCTGACGGCCTTCACTACCCGGTTCGGCCTGTACGAGTCGCTGGTCACGCCTTTCGGGCTTCACGGAGCGCCGTCCACCTTTCAGCATTACATTAACGACACGCTCTACGACGCACTCGACGACTACGCTACGGCCTACCTCGACGACGTCATCATCTACTCCGACAACCAGGCGCAGCACGACAAGCACGTTGAGGATGTACTACAACGTATGATCGCAGCAGGACTCCAAGTCGATGTCAACAAGTGCGAGTTTGACACAGCCCGCACCAAATACTTGGGCATAATCATCACGCCCGGCGGAATAGAAATGGATCAAAAGAAGGTCGACGCGGTGCTCTCCTGGGAGGCGCCGACGACTAAAAAGCAGCTCCAAGGTTTCCTCGGCTTCGCCAACTTCTATAGGCGCTTCATCAAGAACTTCTCCGGCCTCGCAAAGCCACTCCACGACCTAACGAAGAAGGACACCGAGTGGCGCTGGCACGACGACCACGCCACCGCTTTCCAACAGCTCAAGACGGCTTTCGCCTCCGCACCCACGCTCCGCATCTTTGACTGGGCAAAGCCCGCAGTGGTAGAAGTCGATGCTTCGAACTGGGCCGCGGGCGGCGTACTTTCGCAAAGAGACGCCAAAGGCGATCTACACCCGGTAGCGTTCTTCTCAACAAAGCATTCTGCCCAAGAAGTCAACTACGATATCTACGATAAGGAGCTGCTCGCCGTTATCCGCGCCTTGGAGGAATGGCGCCCGGAGCTCGAAGGTTCAAAGGAGCCGTTCGAGATCATCACCGACCACAAGAACCTCCAGACCTTCGCCACGACGAAGGAGCTTACCCAACGCCATATGCGCTAGTCCGAATTCCTCTCCCGCTTTAACTATCGCATCGTTTATAAGCCCGGACCAACAAACGTCCTCCCTAACGCGCTAAGCCGCAAGCCCGAACATCGCCCGCAGTCCGCCGACGACGGTAGGCTACGCAACCGCCGGCGCCCGCTGATTCCCCCGGATCGATTTGATGCCTCCTTCGAGCTTCCAGAGGAGGAGTGCGTGCGCGTCGCTCTCCGCACCATTTCCGCCGACGCCACGCCCACTACGCTCTGCGGGCTCGACGTCTCGCGGCCGGCGGACGAGCTAATCGACGAGAGTTACGCCAGGTCCCCGTTCCTACAGGAAGTCATCGCGTGGCTCACCGACGGCCGGCAGCACCGTCGCTGGCCCCCGACCCTGAGTAAGGCCCTGAGGATTCCCATCGCCGAGACGCGGGTCGCCCGCGGCCGCGTGTACTTTAGAGACCGCCTGATGATCGACCCCGCGGATACTGACCTCCACGCAAGCCTGATCTACCGGGCTCACGATACAGTAGGCGCGGGTCACCCAGGCCGCACCAAGACGACCGATGTCATGAGCCGCACTTACTGGTGGCGCGGTATGACGGAGACAGTCCGCGCTTACGTCGCCGGCTGCCTCCTTTGTGCTAAAACGAAGAAGTCGCGCTCCGTAGCCGTGGGCTTCCTCAAGCCGCTTCCCGTCCCGATGACGCCGTGGAAGGACATCTCGGTGGACTACATCACTCCTCTTCCGGACTATAAGCGCGGCGACACAATCTATAACCACGTTATAGTGGTGGTGGACCGGCTCACCAAGATGCGCCATTACATCCCAATGCAGTCACTGTCGGCGGAAGAGATGGCCAGGCAGTTCATAGGCAGGGTCTACTGCCTCTACGGTCTACCGGAAACTATCGTCTCCGATAGAGGAATATAGTTCGTATCCACGTTCTGGAGGGCGTTATCCCAGGCGCTCGGGACTACGTTGAAGCCGTCGTCCGGCCACCACCCGGAGACTAACGGCCAGACCGAGCGGATTAACGCCGAACTCAAGCAGTTTCTCCGACTCTATATCAACTGGGCACAGGACGACTGGGTCGACTGGCTCCCGCTGGCGGAGTTCGCGGGCAACAACGCTGTCTCCGAAACGACAGGCGTATCCCCATTCTACGCTAATTACGGCTTCAACCCCCGAATGGGCGTGGAACCAGCGCTTTCCACCTGCCCTCCGCAGTACAGCGACATACAGCGCGCCGAGTTCTTCAAGGCGAAGGAACTCGCGACGAGGTTCCAAACGGTCTGGGACTACGTACGCACGCTATCCAAGCAAGCTTAGGACCGTTACGAAGAACAGGCTAACCGCAAGCGGACGGACGCTCCCATCTACAAGCCCGGAGATTGGGTACTACTCGATATATCAAATCTCAAGACGGGCCGGCCACACGAAGGGCTGGCGCCCCGGTACGAAGGTCCCTTCGAAGTGGTTCAGGCCTCGTCTCACAACGTGAAGCTCCGCCTCCCCACGAACATCAAGGTCAACAACGTCTTCCACGTCAGCAAGGTCAAGCCGCACGTCGCCGGGCTCCCGCACCAGGAGGAGCAGCGCGAGATGCGTGCCAACGAAGGACGGGAGATCTCCCGCACCGACGACGTCGACGACCGGCCGCAGGAGCTATGGGAAGTCGAGGAGATATTGGACTACGGATAGGCCGACAACGGGCACTGGAATTACTTGGTCAAGTACAAAGGACACCCCGCGAGCTGGCAGCCTGCCAGCGATCTCGACCTTCCGCAGATACACCAGGCGGTCCGGGACTTCCACGCCGCCCACCCGAAGCTGCCACCCCCGCGCCCGTGGCTCAAGAAGAAGAAGACGACGACGCCGTCGACGCCCACAACACCGCCCGCGACGGAAGACGGCACAGCGCCGGCAACGAACGGCGCCGTACCCGCGACCCGACGCAGTGCACGGACGAAAAAGGCGGTGCGGTGGACGGACCTGTAATGGCTGGAATTCTTGACGGCTCCTGAGTTCAGTTGAATTCAGTTGAGTTCGGTTGAGTTCAGTTGAGCTCAATTGCAAGGGTTCAGAGGGTCAAGTGAGGATATTATACGGGATTCTTGTACTTATTTACTTCCCCTGACCGCGAGGGCCTCTTTGGTGAGGGGGGTAGTGTCACGGGTTGATACCCGCTCCTACCTGCGCGCGCGCACCGTTGTGGTACGTGCGCCAACAAGGCTGCAGCACGTGACTACACGTGACCTACACCCCGCCTATATATACTGCCCCGCGGCGCCTTCCATAGTTCGCACTTCGTGCAACAACAACATCATTACCTAACCCCCTACGGTGCCTTCCGTGATAAATATCGTATTGAATATAGAAGATGGGTTTTTTAGTTAGAGGTAGTCCACTTGCTATAATAGTCCACTCGCTATGCACCTACGTTATATATTACTTAAGGAATATACTAAAACTTTTACTTATCTATTTATCGGGGTAGTATATAGACTAATTACTATAACCCGCTTACCTAGCCGAATTAAACCCGCCTACCTAGCTAAAGTGAACCTACCTACCTAGTATAGCCCTATATCAAATGTCTTTCTTACATAAGTATTCCATATTCCCGAATCACATATCCATTCCCCGGCATTACAGACAGGTCGCATCAACCTGCGGATATCTCTTCTGATTTCCATCTCTATGTACAAAGCTACCCGGCAACAGTCTTCCCTTGATCTCACGTTTCCCCAGACAAACAAGCCAGACCGTCTCCTATTAGAGATGAAGTATATGTATGCACTTTATCCACGGTGGCTTCCTATTCCTCGCCGTAGCTCTAACCTGTACAACGCGAGACAAAGATCCTGATATATCCACACGGGCGAAACACACCCGGCGCCATTCTCCTCTTCGAACTTGCCGAAAGCCGTTTGACAGCGGCTTCCACGTCTCCCATGCTCTGATACCTCGTGTCCCGTGAAGCCTGGACGACACGCCTACCTCCAGACGTCTCTCACCCGCCATACGGCCCGTTCATAGTCTGGATCGTATAAGCTCAAGAGGGAACTACTCATGCCCTAGACCGGCGACCGCACTCGCACCCGCCGCAAGCGGGCGGTAGGAATGGGCACGTCGACCACCTCGACCTTGCACCCCCAAGTTCTCGGCCCAGCCGAAGTCGTACACCTTCGCCTTCTCGCCCTAGTTATAGAGGTTGATTGCCGGCCGTAACTCGTGGAGGTAGTCCAGGTTCTCGAGCTAGGGGGCGGTGCTCGCGACATGCTTGGTTCAGCTGTTTTACCGGGCGTCTAGCATGGGGTTGTAAGTCGGCCGCGGTTGAGACGACCGGTCTGGAGATCGGTCTCGAAGCGCATGATGAAGGCGACGAGTGGTGGATAGAAAATACGACACGATGTTGGGGTGCGGCGGTTTTGTGACTTAAGCTGAGTGTAGAGCTTGGCTCTCGCTATACGATGTTCAGGGTCTATCGTCTTCGGCTACTGTGCCGTTAGCAATCCGATGTGATATTGAAGACAGCGGCGGTTGGAGTGCTAGGCAGTTGAAAGGTGTAGTCCTGTCATACACGGTTGAGGTTGAGTGTTTTAACTATCCCTACCTCCGCGAAGGTGGCTAAGGAAGCTTTCTTTGTGCCGTTTCTATTGTCATTGTGCCATCTTATGAACACTAAGGTCCCAGGACTGGAGCTGAAAGAAGGGTTGTGAACATAAAGGACAGCGGTCCTCGACGCTCATATGCGCTAGGACGTCCGGTGCTTCGGAGAGGGCGTTGTGGTTTACTCTTAAGTTGGTTGGGTCTCGAGTGAAACTTGAGATCGGAACTACGGAGTAGCATGTATTGTGGCATGTATTGAAGTAGGACTCGCGCTGAGACGGTTCATCAACCTCACCCAGCTCACCCTAACCTACGGATTGCCCGATCGAAAGCATGGTGGGAGTGCGGGCGCTCTTTGTTTAGAGGAACGTCTCCCATATCATCACGACTCTACGTCGTCCAGCTCTCCTCGATATAACTCCCAAATTCGGGATGTCTGAAGTCAGACACAGTAGCTATCACCTCATTACAATACCTCCAAGATACACACGCTCTCTTCAGATCTCCTCCGCATCAGATCGATCCCATCTATTATTCACTATAATAGCTAGGACAACGTTCCAACCTAGCCAGATCGTGATTACGCTGGCAGCATCATACCTAACTCCTTCAACCTACTAATTAATATACCGTCCAGATCCAATCACTCATGCCCCATTTAGCTACCCACACGATCCCCCCTTCTTGCGTGATCAAACACTGAAACCATCGAAGTTCTATATTAGCAAGTGACATTATTCAGAAACTGCGAAACTCCATCCCAAGTCCAGGTGGCAGACAATCAGCCAGTCCCATTTCTCCATCTCCACAAGCGACGAAACACACAACGCTCTCATCATGCCTAATGGCATGTATACACAAAACCCCATTGCCTTATCCGCCTTTCCCCTCCTGTATTATGCACTCAACCCACACCCCCGTCTCAAGGTTCTCAAGACTCAATAACCATGATCCTCCCTTCACCCCTCTGTCCATCCCTCCCCGCATCCCCCTCCATTTCCCACCTCCTACTCCCCACCAACAGGAATAACAGCCGTCGCCCACCCTCTCACCCGCTTGACATACTCCCTCTCCAACCTCTCCCACTCATCTCGCTCATGTTGGTCCTCCCACTCCTCCCGGTCCCGGGTGTGCTGTTGTTCCATCTCGGCACTACTCCTCTTCTTGCCTCTTCCTTCCCTCGCCCCATCCAGTCCCCTGATTTGCGCCTCCAGTCTGTCTTCTCCAAACTATATCGTCATCAGTCATTTGCCCCCCAATGATTCACAAACAGAAGTCATCACTTACAGTTCCTCTCCTCCCAGCTCCAGCTGTATTCCCCCCCTCCCTTCCGCGATTCGTATACCGTGGCACAGTCCTCGGACTAACAGGCGGACTACTCATCCCCGTCCGTCCCTCTCCTCCACCGCGCCTGGGTAGTGGGGTGGGAAGGAGGGTGTAGTTCGATACCGGGGATAGCGGCGGTTGTGTGTAGGACGGTTGGTAGAATGTGGTGGTTGAAGTGGAGGAGGAGGACGAGGTTGATGGTGATGATGTATATGATGGTTGTTGTTGCGGAGACATAGAGGCAGGGTGGGAGAGACAGTACCGACATTCACAAGGCCGCTGTTGGTAGGGGGTGAGCATTAGGATGCTTGGGGAGGAGGCGTGGCGGGGCCTGTAGGGCACGGTGGGGGTGTACATGATGGATTTCGGGCAGTAGGGACAAGGGGTCTGCTTGAGCTGCGTGATCGTGGGCCTGGACTGATGGTCTGAAGTGTTTCGTGACAATGTGTGAAGTAGCTGTCCTGGGAGACGCAAGATCATCTGTGGCGAAGAGTGGTAGATATGTATTTGGAGCTGCTGCGCTTCTCCCATGCTTCTGCGCTATCTTGGGTTGCTTGGTTGAGGCTCGGCGGGACGTTGTGCAGACTAATTGTCATGGTCCAGGTAAAGAAAGTGCCTTTTAATCGTTGGAATGTGCCAAGGGCACGTGCGTAACGGCCATCTGTCGCTATCGACTACGCTAGGGCCGTCTCCAAGTCGTTTAGACCCTTGACAAGCGAGATGTGTCTCTGATGTGTGGTCTGTGATTGGGTTTGGAAGGCCTTTAGAAGGCAGCGCAATCTTCTGGAAGAACGGTTGGAATGTAAGCAGATTGAGGTGAGACTTTGAGAGTGCCGATGAATATGCTGTTATATATAGGGGAAGTTGCGATGCCAGGATGTGAGGTCCGGTGAAGACAGAGGCAGGAGGTCTGTGGATGGTTGAAACGAGATGTCTCGGCGAGTTGCAGATATCGACGGATGGCGATGTAAGATCGGGTGTGGCCTAGTGGGCATGATGTTCTCGCGACAAATTGGCAATATGTGGCTTTCCTGTGACGTCTTCGCCCTTAACACTGTGATCGACCATCTGCTACTCCGTCTCCAAATACCTAGATGCGCGCCCGTCTTGCCTCTAGGCTCGCCTCCGACTCTGCTTCCCCAGACAGTCACGGCCTGCCCCATTGTTAACTTCAACAATAGGAAAAGACATGAAAGAACTGACAAGAAACACTGGTCTTGGTCAACAGTGGGCAGGCGGTGGGCAGGGTACCACTCGGTACTGCGGACTTGTGGTTCAGACAACGTTGCTCTTCTGATTCAGACCCTTAGTGTTCGACCACGCCTTTTTCCAAAAGGTCCACCAGCCACGATCTCGCCAATGTCCAAGTCCCGGGGCAACCCCAGACAACGGTCGGCCAGCATTCCAACCACCAAACCCTGCATCATCACGTCATTCCGGTCACCGCTTGTCTACCGACCCGAGAGCCGGTGCCAGAGACACTCGACTGGCACCCAGCCTCACCGCTCTCGCAACTAGCGGCTCAATGTCCGATAATGACGGGATTCCACCTGTGCCGCCTCTGATTCAAGGTCCACGGCAAGCACGCCGTGCTCCGTAAAACCCGCCGGCTCTGTCCCGTTCCAGTGACGTGCCCACAGGCTGTGATTGGCCGCCCAAACCACGGCGTCCGCCTCCACTCCTTCTGGAAATTGGTGTGCTCACTCGCCCGCCCACAGCCATCCACACTGTCTCTACCCCTGATTCAGGGTCCAAGACAGCGACCCCGGCCCCGGCCCCGTCGAATGACCGTTGCTTCCCTGCCCCGACTGCGGGGAAGTGACTCGCTGGAGACATGTCGGACCATGACTCGGAGCCTCCACGGGGTTGGCGGGTTGGAATGACCTATCGGCTTATAGTGATTGGCCGGAGTCCATCAGACAGTCTTTCTGGAGGTGGTGTGCTCGACGACGGATGTCCACACGGTCGTTGAGCCCCTGATTCAGGTTCTGATACACCGACTGTGGTCCTGGGCCCGTAAAACCGCCGTTGCTGTTCCGGAGCCATGAGGGCCTGACTTGATGCCGTGACACACGGTAGGGTCTGTGACTGGTTGGCTGGCTGGAATGCTGTTCGTGGGACTCGTGGGTGAAAATGACATGCTGGCGTGCCATGATTGGAGGTGAGAGCCTTTGCGTGCCGGTAGCGTTGTGGCTGGCTTGGCGGTGACCGGCGAGATGTCGGCTCGCAGGGCGGAAGTACGCAGTCAGAGCTTGCGGAGCTTCGAAGTTGTGGCTGGAAGGATACCAGATAGGTTGGCGTGTCACCTGCTCGCTCGATATTGACGAAATCGCGCCTCGACTCTTTGCACAGCAGCGACCTGGGCAGCAGAATCTTCAGCGCATGGAACCGCTTTGCAAGCGTCGAAGTGAGACACGTGGACCCCTCTCCATCAACCCCAGATGGTTGGAATGTAAACAAATGACACCAAATCTCTTCCCACACGCATCCCGGACTTTCCAGAAGGGTTCGTTCTGCCCCAGCAGTCGAACTTTCGGACTGGCGGGTCATGCAAGGCATGGTCTCCAACGGCCCGCGGTATCCCTGCACCCGACATAGAGATGGGGAGATGGCGATGCGAGACATTGCGGCGTCTGAGTCAGGGGAAGGGATGTGGTGGTTCAAAGAGATAGCGTCTAGAAGTAGGTGATAAAAACAAGGGCGACAATGGGCCGCTTGAGAATGAGTGAGGATGCGATGTACTGTGGGTAGCTAGGGGAGATGGGTTGGCGGCAGGCGAGACATCTCGGTGTAAGAGACCGAAGGGCTAGGATGTTAGGCATCCTGGTCTATGATAGTCGGCCAGACGACGCCGTAGAGGTCTTGGTGCTGGGACATGTTAACGACGTCTAATTCTCCGTCGGATACTGTGTTTTGGTCTTGGATCTCTTGTCTTGCTGGGCGGTGCTCGTCACTTCGGTGTGTCTGGGGATGTTGAGAATGCGTTTAGCATAGGCACTTGTGTATCGGTGAACGTGGTCGGCGTCACCGGTCTTCTTTATCCTGTACCGGCCGGGCTTGGTGACCATGCGACATAGAGAACGCATGGCGAGGGACTCGTTGGCAGACGCTGTAACCGCTGTCGATAGCCGTCGACGCGCTTTCACCTTGCAAAAGCAGATGTTCTTGAAGGACAGAGATGCACTGTCTGGAAGATCATCGACAAAGGTTGGAAAGGGGAGGTTTTTAATGGTTTCTCGGACGTGTGTTCTTGAGGAATGATGTTGTGGGACTGGGAGAGCGCTTATGTCATGCTTGATTAAGCAAGGTGCTCGTGAAAGCTGAAGAGTGGATTTTCTCGAGTCAATCCACTGGTCTTGGCACGGTACGTACCTCGACCAACACTCAATTGATGGAGAACGACAAGAGAACCATTCCCTCACTGATATGGCCACTTGCTGTTCTCTCCGGAGTCACCATTATTGTCGATAAGATCTTCATGACTTGTGGTCACCCTCTCACGCTCGAATTGTTGGACGGATATGCTTAGTGTTGCAAAACTGTAACCTTGGAGTTCGCCGTTTTGGCCATGTCGAAAGCGAAGTTTGGAAATGTAGGACAAAAAAGCCCTGGAAAATGGGTCGCCATTTTGCAATATTAGCCTTGAAGCCGCTGAAGCTGTGCACCCGCCACGGCTCGGATTTTGAAACGTCTGCACTGTGCTTCAGCGCATGGAGCTCCCGCCAGCACATATTTTACTGAAATCCAGCTCAGATTTAAAATATTCCCCCTCCAACATCCGCCTTCAAGTTAATACTCAATTCCGTGACGCCCACTTGCACACGACGTAGTTCTCGAAGTCCAGACCTGCGGGGCTTGTGTGGGATGCATTGCGAATGATCTGGTCCAAGTCACTCCCTTTCCGACAGACCTACGAGTTGAAGATGTATCATCATCGGGAGTTGAGCAAATATGCCTGGAGTTTTAGTGTGTCTTTCATCGTCCAGCCTTGATTCCACCCATCTGCCGAACTCCCGTTGCAGTAACATCTTCACTGAAACAAGAGTGCGTCACATCAAGAGCTTAATGCGACGTCTATTTCTCGATAAAGCTTTCGGTGCTTGTTACTCTGCTTACCTCACCTCTTCTCTTGCCTCTTAATCCAACGTTATCGTAGTAGAAAGGCTGCCATTTACGACATGTTAGGCTTTATTCTCTGCGGCCATTTTTTAACCTTGATATTGGAGTATTGGATGTGTTAATAATAAGAGAGACCGTACTACGTAAGTATGTTATGATAAACTGTTTGGCGACTTATTGTAAAGGACTTCCGGCTCGTTTGAGTTCAAAATATAGGGTCGACTGGAAGAACGGACAGTCTCTGCCGCTGTGGCTTGGTACTTTAGGTATCTATGGTGGAATCGGAGCGTCGTGCCAATGTGCGTTTATTTCTTTGGCTGATAGCTGTGTGGGACAGTAGTGGCGAGCATGTCGGAATAACCGTGTCGCTGGACAGCCATGCATCGGTTTCCACAAGGGGAAGCAAGAGAAAGGGTTCGTTCACACGCCGCCTACTCGGGTGACGAGTTAGAGATCAGCATCTCGCGCATACGGCTTGTGATGTTGATTGTTGATCTCTGAGTCGGTCTCGCACCCTTCAGCTTGCCTAGGAGAAAATAGCTGTGGACGACGACATGATTTGGAACGTGAGTACTGCAGTTCACGGGCAAGGTAAAGTCCATAACTTGGACTTGGCTGATGTCAATCAAATTCACTCAGCTTGGTCCGCTTCTGTCTAGACCGAGCAGGCAAGGTAAGGTGACGGCGAGGTCAAAGTATGGTCAAACCAAAGTGAACTCAACACCCACCAACCCCCATACATAAACCACTTCACTAACCTAATCCCCTATCGCCAATGACATACCTGAGGGTTAATCGGGCCAGTGGCCGAGTGGGTAAGTCTTTCTAAAAGCTTAATTGCAAGTCAGCTAGACCCCCGGATCGGACGCCCGGCAACGGGACCTTTGGTTCGATTCCTGACTGGTGCGGAGGCGATTATTTTTTTTTATACTTCTTTTTCTTTTTGTAGCCTAAGTAAGTATATTTGTTTCTCACTTCTCGTCACCTCGATGAACGGTAATGGTGGAGATGCAGGGGTGCTGTGAGACCTCCGAGAGGAAAATGTGCCAATGGAAGCAGGCGAACTTGAGGAAGAAGGTATAGGGGGTTAAGATGGGAGGAGGATGGTGTCTGAATTGGAGAAAATGATTACGGTGTTGTGGTAGTTGCTAGAATTGAGTTATACGCGAAGATCAGAGGAAACGAAGGTGAGGACCGTAGTACGGAGACCGGAGGAGCCATACGGCGTGGTAAGGCCGCGGCGAAGACGAAGCTGACGGTGTGACGGGCGCTGCTCGGAACAGCGAGAGGAGGCGAGTGGCGATAACAAGTGCAACATCACCCAGCTGACGAGGGCAAAGACACCTCAACAACAGCCTGCTGGAGCTCGATTCCGTTGCAGGAGGAGTGTCATGGGCAGCGAGCTGAGTACCCGTCCGGAGAGCAGAGACAAGACTGTCCAAGCAGCATCCAGATGCGCGGAAGTGGAGATACAACTGTCTTGTTGGATGGCTCCGCGCCCTCCCTGAGCAACCTCGTCTCTACTGTTGATCACATCTGAATCCTCAGAGGCAATGACGCGACCGCATTCTCAGTCGTGCCGGACGAGAAGAAGTCTCGTGACCATGACCGGGCAACTATGGAGCCGAGCTCGACATTGGCCGACAGCCACGGCCGTGTCGCCGAACGTTGTAGTGACTGATACTATCTTTCTTCCTCTCGGGAGACAATGGCCTGAGTTATGGCTCGCTACGCTCGTGGAGCTGACGCCTGTTCTTCGGACGAGAATTTCGAAAGAGCTTAGGGACGGGATAGGAGGTCGAGGAAGATGGGGCCGCGTGTGGAGCAGCGGCGAATGCTCGAGGTCGAAGGAGGAGGAGGGTCGACGGAGCAGACGAGAAGAGGGTAGAAGAGGGGAGCAGTCCTTTAGTTGTCAAGCCCGCAGCGACTGGCAAGGTGCGGCACCCGACGAGGGCCAAAGGGCCCTGGTTACTGACGGATTTGCACGCCGGTCAAGTCAACCTCCCTGTTTTCTGTTAGATAGCGTCGCAAGAACGGAGAAGCATTGACGTAAAGGGGCGCCACTAGAATTGGGAAGCATCGTTAACGAAGCTCGCCTAGTAAGCGGACGACTCTCCCTCCAGCTGATAAGGTTGTTATTCTGCCCGGAGTGATTTATCAAAGACGGGCGGATGGGACCCATCCATCTCCTCCAAAAATGCATCGCCATCGCCGTCCGTCGCGGTTGAGCGATATGCTTGCCGGGAGACAACGTTTTCGACAGTGCTAGAGGTATCTGTGAAGATGGCAGCGGTCAGTTGCTAGGGGCGTCGCGATGATACAGGGGAAACGCGTAAAGGGCGAACATCGTTGCACGCGAGACTATCGTTGTTAGCCAAGCTGTTCTAGACAAGAATAATTCTTTCGGATTATACGCACAATGGCCATCCCCACGTCTCTGCATCCCGCCCACCTGGGAAGAATGTCTGACGCACCCAGAAACCCTCAACTCCAGTCTTTGGTTGCGGAACTTCGTGTGTATCACCTTGTCCACCCGTTCCGATAAAGTCAACCCCTGGAGATCAGTTTCGCTGTGCGGAGCAGGTCAATGTCCCAACAGAGCTAAAACCTGCCCCTGAACCTTCGGCTGCAGCTCAGCATCATCCCCCATTCCCGACTCCGAAAGCCAAAAACGCAGCGCCAAAGCGTAAAGACGAGCAATGATGGCACTTCCCATCAACCGCCTCCACAAGCCTCCGCTTCGGAAAGTTAAAACGCACGGCAAGCAGTTCCAGACGAGCCCTCAGGGAACTTTCCGCCATGTATCCGGAGCACTGATCTATCTCGCATGCGTTGGACACGAATAGCCGAGCAATTGTGTGATGATATAACGCTGAGCTGGTTCATGACGTCCAACGATTGCGTATATATATTTCGTATTATTAACTAACGTGCATGATAAGCGAGCCGTACAGACAAGCGAGCCGTACACTTTCTACCACCTCACTACAACTATCCTGAATAATTCTACGACCACCCTATGAAACAACAATAACTGAATTAGAAACAGATGAATCAGACGATTCTGCAGCCTCCTGGCACGTGCGTGCATTATGGCCAGGCTTGCCGCATACACCACAGCACCGAATCTTCGTACGAGACCCCCCTGCACCACCACCATTTTGCTGTGTTTCCTGGGCTACCTGCTCCGCCACAGCTTTCTGATCTAGTAGATCCTGTGCCTCTTGTATAGTAAGTGACCCTCCGAGCCGCACACGTGTTTTTTTGGCTCTCCGTCTCTTACTAAGCCCCTCATTAGCCTTTCGGAGTGAAGAGACCTCCGACCGAAGGAGAGCCACCTCGTGCATCACAGCCATTGTACCCTTGGTAAGCTGGTCCACAGCAGCTAACATTGAAGTCGGGGAGCTATTCTGATGGTTGGCAATGCGAGTCTTGATGAGCGTTGACTGCGAGTTGGCTTCTCGGGGGTTGCGTGGTGTCTGGAAGACCCAAGGTAGTGCCGTGCCCGGCCTTGAGGCTGGTGGTGTTGGGGTCCGAATACGTACATCAAGTTTAGATATCACCCTCTCTGGGTCGTACGGCACAAGGCCGGCTCCGGCAAAACCTCCCTGGATGTTCTTTTCTGTAATTGAAGCAAAAAAAGCCTCTCTGAACGCACAAAGAAACTCCAACTTGCTGATGTGTGTGATATTTATCCGTATTAGCTGCTTAATCTGGCGGCTGTACGCCTTCTTTAACGGCGAAAAACACCCCACATCTAATGGCTGAAGTAGGTGCGAGGAGTGCGGAGGCATATAAAGAGTAATAATGTTGTGCTCCTAGTAGTAGGTCTCGAATTCCTCGGAGTGGTGGCTATCGTGG
Source organism: Coniochaeta sp. 2T2.1 (assembly GCA_009194965.1). Lineage (NCBI taxonomy): Eukaryota > Fungi > Ascomycota > Sordariomycetes > Coniochaetales > Coniochaetaceae > Coniochaeta > Coniochaeta sp. 2T2.1. The sequence goes on from VSMA01000045.1 coordinate 156,354, forward strand.
CCGTTAAGGATCAACAGCCGATATTTGCCCTTCGTACGAGATGCTGTGTGAAAATCGAAGTGCCGAATCCAATCCATGCCCTTCTCATTAGTAGTCCAGCCATTATCGGTTGTTGTAATACGCTAGGTGGCCGGAAGGTTGCACTCTTGATACCAGTTAGCAAGGTGATATTGCCCAGCCAAGATGATGAATGGTGGGATGGCCCAGCCCAAAGTATTCACTCCTTGGATAACTGTAGCCCACTCCCGATTGCCAGGCTGGGCCTGTTTAGCCCTGCTGCGGCCATCAGAGGTTGTAACTACCATGGTGGCGATGATTATGCCCATTATAAACCCAGTCTCGTCGAAGTTATACGAATCGTTATCGAGGATACCGTATTTGATCTTGATGTTGTGCACAAGAGCAAACCACTCGCGAATAACATTTGGATCTTCGCATTTGGCCCTCTGGTAGTCGTATTTACGCGTAAAACGCGTACGAAGTTCTGGCTGGCGCTTGACGAAGTTGTGAGCCCATCGTACGCCAATAGGGGGCGCGTCGCGTTTACGGAGCAATCGGTTGGCCATATCTTCCACGTAACAAAGCCGAGGATGAAATGCGCGCGTACATAGCTCAATTATGTATCGAATAATCGTTTTCTCTTCTAGATCGGTAAGCTTGCGTGAGTTGGCTGGAATATCGCGTCGTACAGGCCGACCGGCGCGTCGGTTGGAGAGGGTCATTAGCGGTACGTTGTAGATTGTAGCTGCGCGTCGAAGACTAAGCTTTGGGTCGTTTTTAATAGCTTCGAGGGCTAGAGTAACCCGAGATTCGGTTTGAAGCGAATCCATAGCGAATTGGTGGTAGAATTAGTGAAAGAAGTGGAAGGTCGCGTCGCGCTAAGAAAGTGTACGGCTCGCTTGTCTGTACGGCTCGCTTATCATGCACGTTACAATAATTATACAAATAATTAACTTACATGTTTAAGTGTAACGTTAATAATTACAACAAGTTTAGCTATTATTAGTCTTGCCAGCCATATATAAGGGCAGCATCCCCCGAGAACTCCCCGTTCTTCTCCCCAACTCGACCATCCAACAATTGCCCTCATTGGCGCCATCATCGTCGTCGCCCTCGTCGTCGCTACTATCGTCGTCGCCGGTTGTCTGCGTGGTCTTGTTAATTGACCATCCTCCCACGGTATCTTCGTACTGCGCCGCCGTGCCTATGCATTTCCAAGTGGTCGTCCGGTCGTCACTTGACTCCCGTATCATGTGTCTTTCCAGCTTCCAGCCGGCGACGCTGCCGCACCATGCGGGTCATTGAGCCTGCGTTCTGTCGCCCTGCGCCGGCAGCTCCAGCTTCGCCGGACAGAGCTCTACTCCCCTTACCAACTTCTGACGCTTGGTCTTGCTGCCGGTCGTCTCGACGCCGGCTGCTCTCGCCGACCTGCCCCGTCGCCGGTCTGGCCCTGTCAACCTCGACTGGTCATTCGATTTTCGCCAGCACGCCTAGCATCGTTTCGGTTACCTGGCGTCCTAGGACCGCTGAGCTGCAGGCTTGTCTTCGCCGGCTTCCCCAGCTGCGCCATTCCCCGCGGGCCAGCCTGCCCAACATCTCCAGGTTAGCATACCTCCTCCCTGACTGCTTCCTCAGGTCCCGAGCCCCTGTTCCGTTCATCATCCTCTGCCGCCGGCGTGCCTTGATGCCGGCGCGTCTTCCTGCCGCGTTGCTCCGTCGTCAGTCTCCCTTTCCACTCTGCCCGTTGCCGCCTGCCTTGCTGCCCCTTTGCTCCTTTACCTGTCTACTCCGCCACCGGTGGTTATCTTGCGCTTTTCAGCCAGAGCCGGGACGCGGCGACGGACAGGACTTGCTTCTACACCATTTGGCATCTTGATCTCCCTGCGCGCTTGCCTTCTGTCAACTGCACCGGCTGGCCTTTGCGATGTCGTCCTGCCTACTCCTCGTTAGCATCCCCTCGGCGGTGTTTCAGGACCTGGTGTTAGTACACCTTCATCTCCTGCTCGCATTGCCGCAAGCTCGCCAGGTCCCTCGCCTATGCGCCTATCCCGGTACGTCGACCCCCGGTTCTTGCTTCGGTGATGTCCCGTTGCCGCCAACAATTATTGAAACATGATACCTTCACAGTGGGCGCTTCAGCTAGCCCAGTTCCCCGGACTGCGCCCTGGCGTCCCATCGCGGCTCACCGCCAATCTCGTCATTCCACGAAGTCGATGCCGCCTTGGATGGCAGTCTGGTACTCCCAGCGCCTGCTTGTCAGGCTCCCCCTCTTTATCTCCCCCTTGATCTCCTTGATCCCCTCGACCTCCTTTCCCTCCTCCTTCGAGCTCCTTAATCCCCTGGACCTTCACCTCCTTGACCTCCTTCTTGACCTCCTTGACCATCTTTTTGACCTCGTCCTTGTTGACCTGAACTACATCCTTCTTGACCTCGTTCTTGATCTTCCTCTTGCCCCTCATGACCTCCTTGACCTTCATGTCCTCCTTCTCGATCTGCTTCCTGCCCTCCTCCTTGTCCTCCTTGACCTCCTTATCGACCTTCCTCCCTTCCACCTCCTGCATAACGGCGGCCCGACCCTTTGCTCTCAGCTTCAGTGCTGTAGCTCCATATCATTGCTCCAGCCCGACGCTGTTCACATGACGATTAATCGATGGTTGGGCGACCTGAAGGTGGGAAGGCAGTTTGAGAAGCAAGAGTTGTCGAGAAGGAAAAACTTCGGTGGAAGAGCACGACATCCGATCGAGGCGGGAGAGGAGCTTGGCTTATCGAGGTAAATGGACACTAATCAATACAAGGGTCAGTTCTAACACATTCCTTATGGATCACGGCAGTGTGTTGCTTACCGAGAGGGCTCCGACTCTCTACTACTCGGCGCTCCCCGCGACGTACGTATCCTGCGGACGTTTCACCGGTTCGAGCTGGTTTCCGAAGCCTGGACTGGTCCGCTCTTTTATTCCGCGCCCGCAGTCTCGGACAGCTCACAGCTGGAAGGTCTCGATTATCATGGCCGGCCTAGATCGAGGGAGGGCAGCTCGGTTTGCGAAGCCCAGCGCCATAGAGCAGCCTTAGAAGCGGCTCGGCTCGCGACCTTTATGTTACGAGAGGGAGAAGATATCGGCCCAATTGCGGGAAAAGAAAAGTAGTTGGAGAGTAGGAATGCTTAGTAGCGCGCAGTTACAAGTCTGTCCTAACTGTCATGCTCAAGCTGAGGAACATAGTAGAGACAGACGCTGGACCTACGCCCCAGTCCCACAGCTTCGCGTGGTTTATCCAGTTATAACATGGGGTCGAACTCTCGTGTCTTCGAAGATTTCGATTTCGCTATCGCAACTTTTCCCTCTTCCGTCCACCTCATCAAATCTGTCAGTCCGCCCTCCGCTACCTTATTGATGCTCGCCACATTCTCGACTAATCGCTCCACTAGCCAGGCGACTCAGTGTGGCCCTTACGGGTGATTCCAGCTGAAGTACAGCTCCTGCCGGCCCAGGCGTCGTGCAGACAACTTCACTACCTCGCACCCGACTGCTCCCGACCATCCGCCCTCCCTCAGATCTCGACCATGCGGCCTCCTTACTATCAGGAACCCAGCCTCTCTCGGTTGAGTAGTCTCTCCGTCACTGAGCTTCCACTTACTAGGACAACCCTTTCCAGTCGATTGCGCCAATCCCTTTGGTTGAGTGCCACCGCGGCAAAAGAGCGGCTGACACGGCGTCACAACATGCCGGCCTTCTCAGGGATTCTTCATAAGGCTAGGGGTTAGGAACCACCGAGTTCCGGCAGAGATGCTGTGCTTCCTGGCGCGACTGATGCCTTGACTGGCGAAGCGCTGGCAGCTGTGTAGCTGGAGGTGAGTTGCCCTCGATGTCAAACTGTTTCTGTTGCCTCGAGCTAACGTGTCCTCTTACGGGAGAACATCGAAAACCCCTGTCGAGTACGACTATCACCGACGGACTAACACCGACCTTCTCATCATAATTTACTTACTCGCATACTCGAGTCGGCGAATACGTGAAGGTAGCTCATCAGCCGGGAGCCTACCCCGGTCACGAACCCGCCCTTCACACGGGCTTCGGCCAGCGACAACTACAAGAGCACAGAGCAAGAACCTGGGGCCATTCACCGGCTGGATTAACGATCTAGCTCGGGACACAGGGCGCGCTCAGGTCTTGACCGCGGGGTGCGGACGAGTACCCTGAGTGTCAGACTCCGCCCGGGGAGTCTTCCTCCTCAACTTGCGGCATCGGGAAGCGAATGGGCAGGTCTTGCCCGTCCTCCAGCAGATCATCCGACATGGGCCGGACCTCTACAGTAATGCGGCCTCACCATTGTCTGCGTCCTTGCGCTGCTCCGGTTGCAGTGCCCTCTGAAGCTCATCCTGCTCCTCCGCCTCAACTACTACACCTCTCTTCACGGGCCTGCTCTCAGTCGCTTCGATAGGCAGCATCGTCGTCCTCGCGTAATGGTTGTTATGGAACAGGCGGCGCATGAGCAGAATAAGGCGATCTAGCAAGCAGCAATGCAGAGCGGGCTCTTTTGGACATGAGTGCACTCTGGGATGGGCTTGCTGGTCGCTCAGCATCACGAGCCTTGCTCGCCAGTGCGTGACGTCTTCGGGTCTGCTGTCCTCAGCCTCGAGTGGACACCTGCGGCATCTTTCCTCCCCAGGGCGCGGAGTCAAGCTGCCTCGTCGCTCCTTCTCCTCGCCGTCTTTCCGCGTCGCGGCAGACTTCCCTGCAACGACCAACCTGACCCGCCGTGTGTGGATACCAAGTCCCCGCGACCACCTCGCACGCTTGGCACTAAGCACTCAAGTCTGACTCCGCTGCTTTCCTGGACGCACCCCCAACCTGCCGGCACCATTACCATTTCCAGATTGGCATATTAAGGTCACTCGGGCCAGTCGCGCACAGCCCGCCACTCGCTGAGGACCACATTCGCTCCGCGGCTTGTATTTTCCGCTGCCTGCTGTTTCATCCGCTGGTCGCCTCTCTCCACGGCTTGTCGCTACGCCGTTTCTCTCTCTCGGCAAGCCGTTTGCCTTCTGTACACTGCTTCCCGGCGTTCTACTACTGGTCATGCGGCGCCTCGGCATCTTGCATCTTCGGATGTGATGCGGCTCTATCGCCGCTTCTTGCTTCCGCGTCCTTTCTCGCGCCGCCCTCCTAAGCATATACGGCACACTTCACGATCCAGGTTTCTAGGGCAATCTCAAACACCCCTTCGAAGACCATAGCTGTGTTGCTCCAGCTGACCGACGCGACCTTATCAACTAAGGGCTAGCATCACAATTCTTGTCGCCCGCACAGTCGCCCTTGCTCCAGCCTGTAACAAGTTCCGAGACCAGCGCCGTTGGAACTTGACCAGGAAAGAGGGCGACCATGACCGAGTCCGTTCTCCTTGACCTGACAGACTCGCTTGTCACTCCAGCAACACCCGAAATCGCAGGGACTGGTCGCCTTGCGCGTATAGAGATTCTTTGGCTGCACCCCGCGAGCACATATTCAATGATTTGTCTTGAGTCAAGACATTCCCCCATTTCCAAGGGAAGGGTAGTTATACGCCATGGCTTCGAATTTCCGGCAGTCCAGTTGTTATCTCCCACCGTCAGCCAGCAGTCGGCGCTGTTGTCCTTGGGCCGCCCTCCTGTCCACCAACATCCACGGCGCTTTTCCTCCTAAGATTACCACTCGGCGATTCCCCAACTTCAGCTCTCCTAGCGAGCCCGGTTTTCTTCCGTTTAAATGTGGGGGGTTCTCGTGGTGCTGAGCCGGGAAAGCGGGTGTTCCAGCTGATGCATCAATCATTATTTCATTGTTGCACCAGCTGGACAAAGCCTCTTTGGGCGGAGATGAGCTGACACAAGCCGGCGCTGCTAGAAGGCCAGCAACTGGTTCACGGACGGTGTTACCGGTGCCAGTTCGCGAGGTTGCATATCATCTCTGTTTTCACAATATGCTGCCAGCCTCGAGGAACAAACGCCCGAACTGCTCGTCGCATTGGGCGGGGGCTGCATGGCCCATGACGAGAAGAAGACAACATCACGGAGCGCGGGTCGCTGCTTTACCAGGTTCGTCCAGGGTTAGTGGCCTTGAGTTCCCGTCAGGTTGGGGGCTCTTTTGCCCTTTGGCTGGTTTGTCGATGCAGCTGACCGGGCTATAGATCAGTCATTGCGTTAACGATATTCGACGGGGCTGACACCCAAGACCTCCCCGTTTCTCATTAGCCTTGATTTCTCGCACGCTCTCTCCTGGTTCCTCCTTACCGCCCAGCTTCCTCGCCGTCCTGCTTCTTCATTCACCATTCAGCTTTAGCAGCATCAGCCACCATATCCCTCCAACCGGCTTCAGCCTTCCTCGCCATCCGGCATCGAACTCTGCAACTTCCAGCACCACCGCTCCCCACCGTCTGGCGTCCTTACCATACGGCTCCCCGCCATCCGGCTCCCGCTCCCTTACCATCCGGCTCCTTTACCATCCGGCTCCCTCATCACCTGGCGTCCTTGCCCGCCGGCATCCGCGCAGTACCACCCGGCCTCCTCACCATTCGGCATCCTTACCTCACCATCAGGTCTGCCTCAACACCATCGGCCTCATCACCACCCGGCCTTATTACCATCCAGCTTCGAGCTCTTCGACCTCCAGCTCTTTCGATGTCCGGCCATCGAGCTCTTTAACATCCGGACTTGTCGACCTCCAGCTCGTCAATGGTCAGCTTCCTCACGCTGCACTTCACTCACCCTCCGCCTCCCTCACCGTCACCGCTACTGTCACCTCCATTACCCGCAGTTCGGCTCCTCCGCCCCCTTAGTGTTCACCTTGCCAGGTCTTCATGCCGCACATTCTCGGATACTAAGCCCCCTCCTCCTGATTCCACCCCATCCAGGTCTTCATCATGCAGGGTTTTCGCCATCCAGGCTCTTCGCCATCCAGGCTCTTCGCCATCCAGGGTCTTCACTATATCCATGTCTCCACCATCCCGGGTCTTCACTATGCCGGGCGTTCAGCCTTAGTATTTCGCCTTCACAGTCTTCAACTCGCTTGGTCCTCAGGCCCCGATCTTCAACATCCCGGACCTTCGGTTACCCTGTCGCCAGCGTTCAGGTTACTCTTTCAACTTGTCCGTAGCTCTGCTGCGGTAGCAAAAGGGCACCTCCGTTAAGGACGTGCCTCGGACTCCTCCCAACTACGTGGTTGGTTTGCACGTGTGCTAGTATACGCGTGCTCGCCTCTGGCACTGCAGTGCTGCGCCGGATTGTCTTGCTTGCTGTTGTGATGCCGCTCCGGGCTTTCTTGTCTCTCACTTCCTCAAGTTCGTCTTTTCCGCGATCTGTGACCGTCGCTAAACGTGTGGCGGCGGAGTGCAGGGGACCGGTAGGAAGCGCATTCTCCTGGCCGTCTTGCGCCTTTCTCGCGGACTTTGCCACCAGCGCTGTCTCCTAGCAGGCTGTCCTCTATATATTGACGGGACTGAACGAGTATATATTGCTTCTCCTCTTAAATGTTCAAGTGGTCCGGACTACTTGTCGCTCTACAGCTCTGTCGGCCCGTAACAGGGCTGCGCACCCTTTAGGCATAGCTGCCCCAGTTACCAGAATACGTCTCTAACTGTCTATCGGAAGCATCGCTCCCGCCGGTTTGTTTACTGCCGGATGTATCCAAAACGGCTACTTCACTTATCTTCACTCCGCTTCCTTATTTTTTTATCTCTAGGAAGGTACGCTTATTAACCGTTATTTTCTTCGCGTCAAGCACCATGCTGGAAAGGGTGTCTAGAGCATCACCTATGCGATTTTAGGACATCAACCGCCAGGCAAGGATTTCCGTGACATGTTACCGTCCATTTACCTGCACATGTGCGATGAAGAATTATAGCGTCAACAAGCCCTAGACAGGCATCGTATCTGCCCGCATACACCACAGCGGCGACTCTGCTCTCATCGACTGTTCTCGTGTGCCGAGTCATTGATATCATAGAATATGGTGATCATTACTCTAATAACTATCTCGTCTAGTAAACCGAACACCTTCGATGTGACATCTCAATACCTTTAAGAGTTCAATGTTCGACTCGCACGTCACAGGTGGTAGTGGCTGCTGGCGCTGCGAGGGGTTCCCTAATTCTCCGCGCTCTGCTGACGCGACGACAGAGGCCATCTAATTGGTGGTGATAGCTTCGAGTGAGATGTTGGTCATGAGTGCATACCTCTCAGATAGCTTGTCGGTAGGGTGGATCCTGTAGAGGGAGTTAGGGAGGTTAAAGGAAAGGATGATGAGGGCTATTGTGGCGGTGGTGGATTTGGTGGTGTGGTTAAGAACCTGGAAGGTGTACTGCGGTTTGGGAGATAGATGATATGATTCGCATAGTGAAGATCTTGCTCCGTTGGAGGTTTGCGGGATGGTAACGGGAGAAGGCAGAGGTTAAATAACGATGAGAGACGGATGAGGATCTTGGAATCCTGTTAGGTTTAGCCTGTGTTAGAAAATGGAAGATGAAAAGCAAGTGACTAATCTGGAATTGTATCATTTGGATGTTTAATGTGAACTGTAGTCAAGTTTCAACTACCTCCTCGATAACGACTTCCAGACCCGTATTTCGAAAGTGCGTGCCTTGTCTTGCTGTTCACCCATGTCAAATCCTCCACACACCCCATCTCTCAGGCAGTCAACCCATCACCGCCGCTTTTGCCCCCAATACCATAGAGACATCAGTCCGAAATCCTTTGCTTTGCCTTGGCCAGCTCAGTCAAGGCCGGAGAGAAAGCAGCACTACCCACATCGTCAGCACAACATCCCACCCACACTCACCCTCAGGCCCCCTCAAACTCACCTCCCTCCCTCCCTCCCCCTCAAAGCTCAACAGGATCCAAATCACCGATATCCTCCACAATCCTCGCCTTCTCTACAAGCACCAGATCCTTCGGCAACCCGCCCTCAACAGGCGCCGAGTCGGTACCCGCACTGTCCAAGATCCGCTGGACGTCGTACTTCAAGATGCACTCCCCGAGATGAGGGTAGGGAATAGAGGTTGTCCAGGTCGTGTCGATGATGGCTTGCACCGCGTCCCGAGAGACCAGTGCGTTGCGCTCCGAGTAGGGCGTCGCTCGGCTGCGGTGGATCACCCAGAGGGAGTCGATGCGGTGGAAGATTTCGTTGCGGATGAAGAGGGACATCGTGGGTAGGTGGTGGCTGCTGGGGTGGTTAGAGTGGTGTTTGGTTTTGGGGGTGGGTTACGTACCTGGGAGCTTGTGGTGAAGAAGTGGGTGAGAGCACAGTGGCGAGGGTTGGTGGGACAGTTGGAGGAAGATAGAGGGAGCAGGTTGTAAAGAGGTCGAGGAGTGGTAGGATTTTAGTTCGAAACACACAGCTTTTTATTGTGTTGGGGACCAGACATTATTTGTAAAATTTGCATTTGAGAAAGAGCCGTGCTGCGTCTGCACCCCCAAAATGGCTATTTCTGCGCCCCCCTTATTTCTGCACCCCCTAAATATGCTAGATACACTACCAGTTTGGAAGTCTTACAGAGAGCGAGGTCTGCGAGAACAGATGTACCTTTACAGCCAGATTCATATACGGAGGTACATACTCCTTTCCTATAATAGCTTTCTATCAGACAACTGAACGACTGCTCACACCTCAACCTTAGGTACAATAGCGAATAATATAGCTTGTACTACAGCCACCACTTGCAGCCACCACTTGTAGAGGCAGTCTTGCGTAAAGAGGTCTGTATTACAGGAGAATTGCAGTACTACAGTGGACTTGCAGTACTACAGTGGACTTGCAGTACTACAGTGGACTTGCAGTACTACAGTGGACTTGCAGTACTACAGTGGACTTGCAGTACTACTGTGGACTTGCAGTATTGCAGTATTGCAGTGGACTTGTAATGATGTGAGGGCTCAACTTGGCTTGGAGATGCGGAAATAAGACCCTAACCCTAGAAACTAGGGTGCAGAAACAAGGGGGGTGCAGAAATAGCCATTTTGGGGGTGCAGACGCAGCACGGCTCTTGAGAAAGTCTTGAAGTGAAGCAGGTGGTTTCCACAATGCATTAGTCGAAGAAGAATACCCCAGACGTGGCTTCCGTTTATTTTGAACTCTGGCTTTCGTTGCGACAATCACGAGGCCCAGGTTGAGGAAGTTCCTCCTCTCGCTCCTTCCAGATTTTGAACTTCCCTTCTCCAACCCCTTCCAACTCCTACCACCACGTCTCTAAAGCGCAATGGAGCTCGTCGACAAAGCCGACCTCCTGGCCAAGATCAACGCCCTCTGGACCATCAAGACCAACACAGGGACGGAACTCCTCGTCAAGTCTGCGGTCCAAGCCGTCGTTAACAAGCAGTGGACTTTAAATGCAGATAATTCGGATATCAGCTGGGTCCCCATCGAGATGATGGTCGTTCTCAATGAAGAGGTTCAAGCAGTGTTGGCCCGTGCGTGGGTGGTCTATCCGCCAGGCGACGCTGGCATGCCGCTCCCCGACGACGTTGAGCTCGTTTTGAAGTACGAAATCATCGAGAGGATTGAGGAGATTGCGCGCGCAGATGAGTAAAATGGCCTCTACCAAGGATTTGTGAGTCAGGTGGTCTTTCACAGAATTGTGGTTGATGATGTTGATAATCTAACATTGAGACAGCACACCTCTTTTCCTCTGAACTTTCTGGCTTTTCGAAAGGCGCTCTGGATGTCCGGACTAGATGGAGTGGATGTTATCTCGGCATGCATAGTTGGATGTCTCGGGACAGTGGTTGTGTTACTGGACTGCAGGATTCGGTTGGGCATCACGTGGATACAGCTGGACGGATATCTCTGACTTCTCTTCAACGGGGAAGTGACTAGAGGCACGGCATGCACAGCATCGAGAGACAGCGGTTAGTTCAGACAATCAAATGCGTTACGTTTAGGGAAGTTGTTTTTCTCCGGTGCTTCGAATGAGTTGCAAGGTAGTAATTAGTGACGCTCACTTGCCCACCCAGACGTGCCATGGAGCGCACGATCACCCGTAGACCGTCCTGTTATGTCAATAGCGAACCAAACTTACCAGTTCCCTAACTACTACCACAGTTCCTCTAACATCTACCGCGTTACAAGTTTTCTCTCCGAGTCGCCGAATCCAAGATACCAAATAGCTTCCCAACAAGTCATGGTGGTGCAGGAAGAGTACAACGCCATCGTCGCCACTCCAGCCCACCAACACCTCCCAGAAGACTATCAAAACATACCGCCATCATCCTTCAACCTCAGCATCACGTGCTATATCTGTCATCCCGCCATCATCGATTCCGTTTACAAGTTTTCTTCCCCAAACATCAACCTTCCCCCCTTCTTTCTCGGCTTAACGTCATCATCGTCATCATGCCCAGGTCATGTGAGACCCTCCGTCGCCGCCGCCGCGATACTAGCCGCCGACAATGCGAGATAGACGCTCTAATCTAACGGAATACCGGCCTGATTGCTATGTACGCCTTTCCACCTCCGGCTTCGACCATCGTAGTAGCTCGCCAGACCGTCGCCGACCTTCCTACAAACGCGGACATCATCGATCTCACGGGCGAGGACGACGACGACGGCGTGCCTCCTCAGGCAAACCCGCAGATGAACAAGCAGAAAAACACCAAGATGAACCAGCCTAACGCCTAGGCCAATGCACAAGGCCTCAACATCCTGGCCGCGGACGCTGAAGGCTCGACTCGGCAGAAGATCGACAACTAGAAGACGGCTATCAAGTACGTCGTCTGCCGCAAGCCCTGCAGCGACATGGCCATCGTCGGCGATCATTGCGGATGCGTAAGTCCACTCCTCTCCCACTTCCTCTTGCTCCCGGCTCTCTTTCCATCGCCATCCTCCCCTCTCCTTTCCCGTTACTAACCAGTTCATTTCTCCTATTAACCACACCCGATGGGGCTATCGTCCTTGTTAATGTTACACGGTTTCGGAGCGACGCCATCCTGGTCTCACCGGCCCAAATCAAGACGGTCAAACAGTACGAGCAGAGCAAAGTTAGTCAGTAACGAAGATGTCTTTAGGACTAAGTCGTTAACTGCATTTCCATCAGCTGTCTTGATACAAGCGACACGCAACCGCGAGTAGTGACACGAGACACGGTAAGAAAGCCGATCTGGTATGTAGATGTACCTATTCAATGCGTACAAATAGCTAGAGACATAGACGACATGCCCTTAATAAACTGGTCTTATTCCCCACCACTACAACCCTTTTTCCTCTATCCCCCAGCTACTACAGATCCACCCCCATAGCACTAGGCTGCTTCAGCCGGTTACACTCAACAAGCTGCACATGGTCCCGATCCCCGCGCACAGCATCCAAAGCCGTCTCGTCCAGCGTCGCGCGATATAGTATCCCGCCTCCATCGAGAATAGGCGCCATGACGTGGTCGATGGCCCGATCGAGGTCGATGTTGGGTAGCAGAGCGGCCTTGTGCTGCGCGAGAGTCGTGCCTGGCCACAGGTAGACGATGTAGGAGTCCGGAATGATGTCTTTGGCGGGCAGGTCGCAGTTGTGTAGGGGCGCTGTTTCTGTTCGGTGCATGGCGAGAAGAGCTGGAAAGCGGATGTAGAGTAAGAATAGGAGGGCGGACAGGAGGAAAATGAAGATATGTGAGCGAGAGATTGATGCCATGTTGGGTCTTCTGGCCCGGGGTGGCTGTTGGCTGCTGGCTGAATGGAAGCGAATTTTGGTCAAAACCTGGAAGTAACTGGGACTTGGGGCAAGTGAGCTCTATTGTTGTAAAGGTTAAAAGCGCAGGTAAGCTCGGAGTCGACCCACTGCTCCAGAGAGTGCCACGCGGCAAGCACGTGGACAACCGATAGGGTAGTAGTGCCTTTAGGGCTGCTGCTGCCTGCATTGAATACCACGCTGGCTAAATGATTGGATCCTTACTGTGTAACCACCATGTTTCAGGGTTCTAGAACTTTTGTTACGATTCTCTTTTCTGGGCGTTGCAAACGCCGCGTAGAGTACGACAGTAGTATACTGTGGTTACACTGAACCGGAATAGAATCCTCCCTAGTAGGTAGGCAACAACGAAAGAAGGGACCTGGTAAATAACATCCAATCCGAGGAGATCTGGTACTCTGTTTGGCTTATTGACTCTCACGCATCTCTTGGGTGAACCCATCCTACTGATCCCATTCCATATCTCTACATTCTTGGACCTACCATATATCCGAAATGAGGATGGGGTCCCTCCTTGAAGTGCTGGCGCTGTGCTGTTGCCAAAGGTCAAGTATAAAGGGTAGGCGAAATCACGATGGTGAAGATGGGGAAACTGCCGGTGCACAACACTCGGGACTCCTTTACAGAGCCTGTCATTCGTTCCATCTTTCCTGAAACTTTCGTTCAATCGCTGAGCAATGCGGCCCTTCGGCGTCTTCCTGGCCGTCATCGGCCTCTGGCCAGGCACCACTATGGCTATGACCTCGCACGGGTTCCTGCAGATGCACAAACGCACCGTCGACAACCTCGCGCCGCTGTACCGCCTTGATGACAGCAGCGGCACCAACAGCAGTGGTGCAGCGATCCCGCACGAGTACATCGTCATGTTCCGGCCCGGGTGGACGCATGAGCAGCATTGGGCCGCTGTGGGTGGCAAGGACACGGTGGTTGACGCCCGAGACCCACGGTTCCAAAAGGCCAGCTTCGGTTACCGCGCCACCATTGTTGACGACGAGCGCATGCATCGTATCCGCACTGATCCGGGGGTGTTGCTAGTCGAGAACAACCAACGCGTGGCGCTGGTCGAGCCCGTCGACGAACATGATCACCATCCGGATTGGAGAGGTTCCTCCCGGCCCGGAGGTTGTTCCGGAGCCTCTGATTGGCTGCAAGCCACCCATATAGGGATAGATGGATTTCCACTCTGTGGAGTGGATCCTAGCCTAGATGATATCACATACCACAGATTCCGTTGTGCCTTACGTAACTAATAGGTTATAAGCCCTCGTGCCTCCGCGTATTAATCGAGACTCTTCGAAGATTATATCATCTTATACGGCTCTTCGAGCTCTTTAATTTATATTACTTTTCAGCCCAGTCCCACCGCCGGAGAAAGGGCTAAGCTGCGGTGGTACTGACTCGTATAGGTGATCTCTACTACCCCACCCCCCGCCGGAGACTAACTAGAAAGAAGGTAAACTGCTTTGGTACGAATTCATGTAGGTGATCTTCACTGCTCCGTCCCCCGCCGGAGGTATGCAGGAGCCGCGTCAGCTGCTAGCGTCACTTTCATACTTCCGCGGGCTATTAGCGGCACGCCAGAGACTTAGCACAGCGAGTGGTGGTAAGTGGCCTTCATCAACCGCTAACCTGGGACGACGACGGCTGCCCAACATCTCGATTTAACAACGGCGATGAATGGTCTCCGCCTACCACAGTACACCCACCCGCTGCCAAATCATACCGTCAAGCCTATCGCCGGCACTGACAAGTCCACATCCTGCGAGCTCGGCCCGCAGCACGAGTGGAACCGTGCCCCGGACAATTCAAAGTGGGCCAGACGTTCGGCGGCCTCTCGCTCCAGGCTGCGACTGTGCCGGACGATTATCGATTTCTACATGGCTCTGCAACACCCTGTCTTACCGCACTTTCGGACCCGAGGCTGGTCGCGACCATTGAACTCGACTACGCTACTCCGGACTCGGACCGCGACACGGCAGACCTCTCTGGCTTCAGCTACGATGCCGCCTGGAGCGCCCGGCATCCATATCAATGGTACCGAGGATATGCGCGTGCAGATTGTGGGCAATGTGCTTATGTACTCGACGAACGGTTGGCACACCATCAACACAAGCGACATTTTGGCCGAGGAGAAGCTGCCCTAGGAGGGCTCAGTCTGGCTGCGCGTGAACGTCGATATTGCCGACACCCCTATTACGCGAAGTTCTCCTACAGCACGGATGGAGAGCAATTCTCCGCCTCGGTGAGCAGCATGTTATAGATGATGGCGTCGTTTTCTTCATAGGTGATCGGTTTGGCATCTTCATCTTTGCGATAAAGTAGCTGAGCAGTAAGGCGATAGTTAAGTCGTAGACTCTCTCCGATACCGAGGACCAAGAGGCTAGGATGATCAGTATATACCAAGTTATACATGCGCCATCGGCAATCAAAATCAGATTAACACAACGCATCATAGCTATATACTTAGTTGCGGTCTTATCACACCAACCTGCAGCCTACTCTTCCATGGGACCATACCATACTACATGGTCCCTAGGGAAAGGTTGATTCATGTGTGTAAAGAGGTCACTCTTGGGCGGTGCTGAGTCACAGGAACGAGGAGCTTGACAGGGCGCAGTATACTGAGAGGTTGAAAGTTGATTGCACTGAGATCACAAATGCGTGAGGTGGTATTGTCACGTTTATCGCTTCTCTCTTTATGAAGCATCACCGTCGACGTTGAGAGCGAGTGCACCTTATGAAACCTCGGGCTTAATGGTTCCACTACTGTGTAGTACATATGTCGCGCTATTCCTATGTTTTTACTGGAACAATGTGTCGGTACTAACACATTGCGTCACTCAACATCCTGTTGATTCAGCCCTACGGTTCTACACATCGACTTATCGTTGCTACATGGGAAGCTTTACTCTGTGCCGTTCGCGTTCAAATCTTGCCTATCAATATAAAGGGCTACCTAGAGCGGCAAAGCTTAGTCTAGTCGGTCGCAGACATAATGAATGACTTGACAATCACCTTGCCGCTGAGGCTCTTGGTTGCGTAATTGAACACGCCGTATCGTTCGCCCACAAAAAACAGCTGCTCGTTGTCCATATGGTGCACAGACCCCAGTCCAGAGAAGTTAATGCCGTCAGTACTATAGGAGAAAGCAGAATGAGCAGGGTCGCGAGTGATATCGGCTTTGGCACGAAGCCAGACACTGCCTTTGGGCGAAACCTTTATACTGGCAACCACATCTCCCGTGGTGCCAGTATGCCAACCATCAGTGCCATTCATGATGATGTTATCGACCATTTGAAGGGTCGCACCGCAGCTGGTCATAGAAATGCCGATCCACGCAGCATCGTAAAGGAAGGTGGCCAGGCCAGCCTTGTCACCATCTTTCATAGCCGAGTAGTCGAGCTCGATAGTAGCAGACGATTTTGGTCCCAAGATGCGGTGCGACAGTGTATTGCGAGCCATGAAGAAATCCTTTGTCACTGTTGCTGTTGATAGGGTGAGCCCTTTACCCGTTGACCACTTTGAGTTGTCGGGGTTGTGATTCCATTCGTACTGCGGCCCTAGGGTTTCAGTTGTGAATTCGTCAGTGCCGGCGATAGGCGTAACCGAGTGCTTGGGAAGAGGATAGGGATACGTTGAGCCCCAGTCGGTTCCATTGACGAATTCCACATTCGGCCAGCCGTCTGACCAAGTTACCGGAGCGAGAACAGGGAATCTACCCCCAGGGAATAAGTTCACAAACGCAATATACCACCAGTCTCCGTCCTGAGTATCCACCAGAGCACCTTGGTAGGGGCTACTACCGAATGGAACTGGATGTCCATTATTCTGCAGAACTCGATGCCATTCCTCGTATGGCCCAAATGGGGTATCAGACCGTAGCATGATCTGACTTCGCTTGTCACTTCCATTGTGTGCTCTTGTATCTTCACTGAGCAACTGGACCCCGCCGGGGCAATTGAACCCCGTCGGAGAGATGTCGGAAAGGTCGCGGGGCACTCACTCAGAATGAATATGGTCGTCGTGAGCACTACTACTTCCACTACTAGTATCAGTGCGAGACCTGGGGAAAGAGATGCTGGCTTGAATCGTATGTAGAAGAGTCGCCTAAAGCATCTTGAACTCTAGAGTGTCTCCGGTGGTCTGCCCTTCTATATCTAGGACAAACTAGGTCTAGCGTCACACCAGAAGTGTGCCAACCCCGCCCGCCTCCATTGCTCTCCAAGCGCCGCTCATCAAGAAAACAGGTGGACGTCGAGTATGTCCTCACTCACATCTCATGGCCACGCGTCCCTACGCGATCAGGCCTCCGTATGAGGGAACCATGACGATTTTCTGTGGCCGCCGGCGCGGTGTGCCGTAGGGATGTTCACCTAGACATTGTCGACGGCAGCTATTCGCATGGTTGCTCGAAAAGAATGAGCCATGCCAGCCTGAGGGGTTACATTTAAGCAATATCAGTGCAGCGTCGAACAGGTTCATGCGCAACTCAACCTCCGTGTTCTAACCGGATGCATCCGTTCCGTTTGTTACCTTTGCCGCTCCCAACTAGTTATGAATGGCAGGAATGGACGGTCAAAAATCCGGCATAATATGGTCGCATGGAGCTATCGGGGCGGGCAACCGTCCCTGACAGCGACATGCAACCGCCGAATACCAACCTTATAAAGCCGTGCCACCTCTGGAACGATGGCATGCGTTCTTCACCGTGACCATCTGTGGAGTCAACATGTCGTCACTCATAGCTGCTGCTGTCCTCGCCGCTGCAACGGCCGTCGCTGCCCACGGCTGGATCGACAACTGGGCAACCAACAATGTCGAATACCCGGGCTACAACCCGACCATAGCCCCGTGGGTGGCAGACCAGGGTACCATCAGCTGGCCAGCCTGGAACACCGACACCGGCCCCGTCTACAGCCGCGACGTGAAAACCGCGGATATCATCTGCTCTATCAACGCCACTAACGCCAAGAAGTCCGCGACCTCTGTTAAAGCCGGCGGTACCATTGGCCTGCACTGGACGACGTGGCCCGATTCCCACCACGGCCCAATACTGTCGTACCTTGCTGCTTGCAACGGCGACTGCGGCACGGCTGACAAGAAGAAGCTCAAGTGGTTCAAGATCGCGCAGACGGGGCAGATCGCCCTCGGCGCTGGCGGCGGTACTGCAGGCCGCTGGGCTGACGATATCCTGCGGGAGGCCAACGGGTCCTGGTCCGTCGCCATCCCATCCTCCATAAAGGCAGGCAACTATGTTCTGCGCCATGAGATCATTGCACTGCACTCGGCCTACGACGTTGGCGCCGCCCAGCTCTACCCACAGTGCGCTAATATCCAGATCATCGGCGGCGGAAATCGTACGCCGGAAGGTGTGGTTGGAACTGCACTTTATAGCGAGACGGACCCTGGCCTGCACTACAACATCTACAACGACGAGTCAAAGCCCGTCTACCAAATTCCGGGACCTGCACTCTGTGAGTTGTCTTGCTTGCGTACGGACATGCGCCTCATCCTAGTTATCATACTGATATGGATGGCATAGTTACCGACTAGACACGGATGCCGCTACGTGGGGAAACGCGCGTACTGGGCTCGAAAAGTGTGCTGCGGAATGGTGTGTCTGCTCGTGTCTGAGCTGCCGTTATGCCTGTGGCTAAACAAGCGATAATGGCAACTGAAATGATAAATGTTTGCAATATCTAGTCCGAATACCCTCCCCTACAATGGGATGAGGATACTGAACTCTCGTGTTCTAGAATTGCTGCTCCACCGACACATGCGAAGGACTATGCTTTCATGAATGAACGGCTGCCTTGCTGTCACCGGCCAATCAATAGCCGTACTGTACCCTCCCCGTCGGTGCAGTGTGTCAGTTTGAGAACCGCCCGGTCTGTAATTGCAATGTCGATCCGCCTCTCGCCAATCTCATCGTCACGCAAGCCTTTCCACAGAGTTCAGAAACGTGGCGTCCGGAGTGCAGAAACAGGCGTAGTGGCCTTCTTCTCTATGGCCACCTGAGCACCCTCTTCCGGAAGATAAGGTTCAGAATGGGCATTGTCGTTAAGAAACATTGTGTTCTCCAGCTTCTCTAGAAGATGTATAGTCCCTCGGCATTTGTAACAAACAACAGTAATATTCTAATTTCCTAGGGTGTGCTTCGTTAACTAAACTAAGATCAAGCTATCCTTACTATTAGAATCATTCTTTCTTCTTTAATGCATCGTCCCCTTCGGTATACGCATCGACCTAGTATTTTACGAAGTCCCGAGCTTTTATACGGCGCGTAAACAAGATATTAAGCTCCTCAAACGTCTTCCCTTTAGTCTCCAGCAAACGGAACCAAGTCTAAATAAAGAATGCTAGCGAGCAGCCCCCCTAGAAAAGCGCCGTCTTGCCTCGTTAGTTTCCAGCTATCGGATTTAATATGTAAGGGTTTATAACGTTGTAGAAGATCTGCGCAATATAATACGTGATCCTGCTCAGATAGATACTCTTATTCCTCAGCCTCCGTGTGCATGCGATGTCGCTCACTACCCCGCACCCCGCCGGAGGACAGCGCTCTCTCAATACCTTAACCCGCACCCCGCCGGAGGACAGAGAAAGGTACACGTGTACGCCGATTCCCTGCCATCAACCTTCCATTGCTAATGCGGGGTCATCGAGCGGCACAATACCAACACAGGTGAATGGATCGCCATGCATTGCCCAGCCCTCACCAGCAGCCTTGCGCCCGGGTATACGCTCTGGCCGTTCCCATGCAGCGGAACGAGCTTTTGGGAAACCGGCAGAACGTGTACCTGGGCGCAGGGTCGTGCCTGTTCACCGGATTGTACCTGGCAGCTACCCCAAATCTTCTTCTACGTATTGACCCCGCCGGCAGACTGGGTTCATCCAAGAGGTGTGAAATTAATGTACTGGCTCCCGCGCGAATGATATCCCGGTTGACGATGATCGGGCACAACTCCAGCGCAGACATTGTTCGCGGTGACATCAGGGTATAAGATGCTATATGGCTTTGCAATTACTACCGTGTGACTTGTCCTCTCTACACCGTGAATCTCTCTTCCCAGCATTCTTCGAAGGCGAGTCCACAATGAAAAGCACAGCAGTCGCCTTGGTCTTTGGAGGCTTGACTGGCTGGACGGCAGCTAGCCTCTCGGAGCGCGCTTCGGCCGGTACAGCCACTGTCCTTCTCGGCAATTCCACCGGAGAGCCCAAATTTCTAGGCTCTGGTTTCATCTATGGTTGGCCTGACAATGGCACAAGCATTGACACCTCGATCCCCGACTACTTGGTGACGGGCATCAAGTTTAACGCATGCCGTGCAGGCGGTGCCCAGATTCCAGCCAAAGGCTGGGCTACTGGCGGCTACGAGGGGTACCTAGGACGCTTCCAATCGACCTTGTCCAACTACCGGACCACTCGGAAGTATGGCGGCGAGTTCATCTTGCTGCCACACGACCTATGGGGCGCGGATGGCGGACAGGGGTCTACATCTCCCTATCCAGGAGACAATGGGAACTGGACGAATATGGAAAATTTCTGGAATCTGACGATCAAAGATCTTAAAGCGAATGACATGCTTGATGGTCTCGTTGTGGATCTCTGGAACGAGCCAGACCTTGACATCTTTTGGGGCCGTTCTTGGGCCCAATACGTGGAGTACTATGTCCGGGCCACCAAGCTTGTCAGGTGAGTTCTCTCCATACATTTGAGTTGTCAGGGATCGAAACAGCTGAAGACCGGCCGATGCAGGGCTCAACTTCCAGGCACACTGATCAGCGGCCCCTCGATGGCAAATGCCCCGGCCCTTAGTGACACCAACTGGCAAACATGGATGTCGTCCGTGTCCGGGAACAACACAGCCCCCGATCATTACTCCTGGCACCAGATTGGCTCCTGGCAAGGCCAGCCCGATACGACCGTCCCTATCTTCAATACCTTGCGGCTCTCTTACGGACTGCCCGAGATGCCTATCGAAGTTAACGAATATGCGTGGCCCACCGAGCAGAACCCCGCCAATGCCGTTTACTACCTCGCCCAGTTCGAGCGGCACAACATCCGCGCCCTGCGCGCCAATTGGGGCAGTGGGTCGGCACTGCACGACTACATGGCCAACCTGGTATACAAGCACGCTAACGGCACGTATTATCCCAACGGTGAGTGGCAGCTTTACAAGTACTACGCCGCCATGACAGGCACGCGAGTGGCCACAAAAGCGTCTTCGGATCTGCTGTTTGATGTCTTCGCTACTGTGTCCAACAAGTCCCGCGCCAAAGTCATTGCTGGCACCAGGACGGTCCAGGCTGCCTACGACATCAAAGTTTCTGGTCTTAGCAGTCTTGCACTCCCTACCGAGGGGAGTGTTGATGTCCGCAGCTATCGATTCGATTGGGCTGGCCCTGAGGGCGAAATTAATGCCCCTGTTGACCTAGGCTGGAGCAAATACACGTACTCCGACGATACGGTAAGTGTCTTTAAACTGTTAAGCATCTACTCCCGTGGACATTAACTTGTACTCCCTGTCAAATAATAAAGTGTCGCTAACGTGGCTCGGCGAATTAGCTCATTATAAATGTGAATCCGCCAACGAACTCTACAGCTTTTGCTTACGAGTTCGGGAAAGCATGTGTGCCGAGGATGAGGGCCTAAACATTTCTTGCACGGAAGCTCGAGTGTCCTACTGGTGATGGACAGTTATGTCGATTTTTGAATCTGCTCTACTCGATAGTGTGCATCACTCCTCGCTTGTATCTCTTTACAAAGGAAATTCTATACGAGAACATCTGCAGAGAACACGTTCCGCCGTCAGTGCTAGTCAATGACCGAAAGCTGTTCCTTGGCCTTATCATAGTGCAAAAAAGCCGTCTATTTACTTTTGTAAGGTGCAAGTGACATCCTCGGCGGCATCGCTTCGCGCGCGCCAGCGCCGCACCTGGAATAATGTTGCTAGACGAGTCCCCGCCAAGTTCAGTACGGACTCCGGGCGCCGTCGCGCAGGACCAGGCACACGGAACCTTTAGCGCCGACGCTGGACTAGACTGTCACAACACTGGCGTGCTTGCGCGTGCCCACCAAGAGAACAAAGCATGGAGGGGAGGAGGTTATTCAGAGATACTCTTCCGGCGTGTGAAACTCCATCTTCGGACCACTGCAACGTTGAAAGCCTGATTTCGAGTATGAAAGGAGCCAGCGGTCCCGTCTCGGAAGCAGTCCTCCATCTCCAAAACCAGACAGTTTGACATCACTCTCGCACATTATACATCGACATCTTCAGTTAATCGTGCCTTTAGTGCAAACTCGGCTTGCCATGGCTTCACGAAGACGTGGCCGGCAAGCTTGTCGGCGCTGTCGTAGAGACCAAATTCATAGTCACCAAAATAAGTGCTTCGAGAAGCAGTAAGGGTCTGTCAGCGATCAGGTGCAAAAACTGTGGGAGGTAATGATCAATTTGTGCTATTTCGATTGCCTGGTCTCGGCGGACCCCAGCCAGTGGAAATTTTGAAACCGTTGACAACCTCTTCCCAGATAAGGAAGGGTTAGCTCTCCCTAATAGGAGAACTCGAATGCATAAGCAACAGCTGGATCTGTTTGCTCAATAGTGATAGTGACCTTGTCGCCGCAGCAAGTGTAGTCGCTGTAACCGAGATTGTCCGGTTCGGCCGCCCGATCATATATTCCCGGCGTAGAATTGAAACGCCACGTCTGAATTGGCAGTATTCCGCTCTTAGGTAAGCTTAGCGCGCTGAGTTTGTTCACACGAACGGACCAAGTCCCGGTGAATGGCCTGCAGCCGGCCAAGATGCGTACACGCCGGTCACTTGGGTTGATGACGGCAAAACTGTCGCCGAGAGTGTCATCCGTCATCGCTGTGACAACCCGCTGGCCCTTCATCTTCTGGTAGTAGTATAGGTAGACTGGATATTCCCGTGCTCCCCAGTACTTTGTGTCATTTACCAGATAGTTGGGACTGTGGCCGGCCTTACCGAGGAGGTTCGCCAGGTAATCATGAAGCTCGAGCCCTCCACGCCAGTTTGCTCTGAGGCCGGGCGCATTGTGCCGCTCCAACTGCGCGATATTCCACGCGGCGCCAGGCGGAATCTGCTGATCGGGGTTACCATACTCTTAGATTTTCCAGACGCCTTTGTAGTCTACTCCGGCGTCTTTCAGGATCTGCGTCATCTGGCTAATGGATATGTTCAGATCTCCGTCAGCGTAGAGGAAGTGCAAGCTTATCATGTCGGGAATTGAGTTATTTGCGTTGATGGACGAGGCCCATTCCGTGAACCAGTTGATCATGGAACCGGCGAAGTTGGGCAACCGGCCAAATGATGGGCCTGTGGTTTTTCCGCCGGGGAAGTCCTTGCTAGATCGTTCGAAGTCAGCTGATTGGTTTTGTAGCCTCGCGATCTTGGGTTAACAACGTACACGATCTTGTGGTGCGCGTGGTTCCAGTACGCAAGGTAGCGGGCTAGACCGCGGTTCGAAAATTGGCCGTTGTCAGGCTCGTTCCACAAATCCCACCAGACATCGTCCACAATGCCGTCACTGATACAAAGCTGGAAGAATGTATCTAAGAAGCGGTCGAACTCGACATACGAGCCGTTGTCTCCCGGCATCGGAGTGGCATCTGCAGACGGCCAGGAGTCGGTCCCCCACATGTCGTGAATCATGATTTGGAAGCGCCCACCGTGGCGGCGGGTGACCTTGTAGTCAGACTTGAGCGAAGCATACCGGCCCTAGTGCAAGCACTTGTTCGTGGTAAGTACTACCATAGACAGTCTGGATTAACGTACCATAAAGTCTGTGTTTCCACGTGTCCAACCTCTCGCTGGTGCGCCCAGCTGTGAGCCGCCACTCCTCATATTCCAGAAGCCAATGTCGGCAAGGAAATGGTCGGGAATCTGTGATCCGTTCAAAGGAAGGCCCAAAAGGATCCCAGTGCCCATGAATTCGGTCTCGCCTGTCTGATGATGCAGCCAAACATCAGAAACCCCAGAGATGTTTGTTGCTCGGGGACCGATGAGATGCCCCGTAACACCTTCGGGAGCGGCTCGGAGTCTTCCGACCAAGAAGACCAGGGTAGCTAAGGTCAACATCGTAGAACAAGGCATAGTTTGACAGTTTCTTAACGATAGTCTAACTATGTTGTCGAAAGATCTGCTTGCTGTTACAAGCGCTCTGATCGTCTATAAAGATACGGAAAATATTCTTGTTCTACGTTTTTGTAGGACTGATTCCTTCAAAATGCCTCCGGCGGGGTCGGGATTTGAGTCTATCACTCTATCTCAATTGGAATAGCGGCTGGGCGTCACTTGCAATGCAGAAGTAGATATTGCCCTCGGCCATCGCGTCGTAACCAGAGCTAATTCCCGCATTGAGACTCTCGTCCGCCTTAAGAGCTGCAAGGTGTGCAAGGTGGTGGGAGGTAGCAAGCGTAAAGCCAATCCGTGACATGATGGCCAACTACTCCACACTCGGTAGGCGTCTAATTATCCGCAGGGATAGTGTTCGTCCTGGCTATCAGGTCTCGAGTGGTCAGCTCTAAGTTACGAATGGCGTGTCGGTGCAGTTTATCCGGCAGTGTTATAACGTGGAGTCATCGTCCATGTATCCCGATGCCCCGCCGGTATGACCGGTACTTTACTCTCCGCCCAACACAGTGCATAGCGCGCCTTCCCACACGACAGCTGACATCCATTGGACACCAGACACCCCGTCGGGATGGGTTGTCACATGCGGCCCGACAAGACGAACGTGAGCCATTACATTCGCATATGTAGAAAATTTGAGGGATGATTGCGCCTTGATCGAGGTCCTCATCTTGTCGTTTCCAATGTACGACGGACCGTAACACATGGAAGGCTATAACAGACTGTCGGCGAACCAGCTCAAGGTGGCAGGCATGACTGTCGTCACCCTGGTGGTCGGCGCCATCTTCGCCGGCCAGGCGGGCGCCGCTCCAGTCACTGCGGCAGCAGCGAAGCAGGCTTTGGATGGCATCTCCATCGCATCCGCGGACGACGTCCGAGGCTACATCACGCTGCCTGTGATGCTTGAAGCATTCCCCGGCACTGAGGTCCGCTGGGAATCGTCCAACCCTGTTATTGTGTCCGACAAGGCCATAGGAGCCATCCCCGGTGTAGTCAAGCGGCCACCCGTCGGCGCCAAGCCGGCGTCAGTTGTCTTGACGGCATGCATCACGACTATCGTCACCCAATCTTCCACATGCCGCGGCTTTTCACTCAAGGTGCAGCCATCCGTGCGTCTGGCGCCGTTTTCACGCTACGGCATACCTAACTTTGCACGATCAAACAGCCAGAACGGCCAGCAGGTGTACATGGCTTATAGCGTGGGTAACGACGCGACCGCCTGGGTCGCTACCAATGGCGGATATTCCTACCTTAACTCGACTTGCGGGATGCACGCTGTCCACGACGCTTGTGTCGTACGGTCCCTAGAGTGTGACAGGTTCTACCTGCTAGCCACGGACTTGAACGTCGATGGTACGACAGGTACGTGGTACGGCTGGCAGGGTTGGGATTGGGCGCAGAGTAACGCTAGCCGTTACATCGAAGTGTGGGAGAGCAAGGACTTGCGTCACTGGTCGCAGCAGCGGCACTTGCTGGTATCGTCCATTGAGGCGGGCATGACCTACGCGCCCGAGGCCACCTGGGACCCGGCTATTGGCGCCTACGTCGTGTTCTGGACCTCTTCTCTCTATCCAGCCGATACGCACTATTCGGCTAATCAGAGTGACCCCAAAGGGAGGTACCCGCTCACGCATAACGAAATCATGTACGCAACGACGCGTGACTTTCGCACCTTTACCCCGGCAAAGGTGCTTAGCGGTCGGCGAAATTATGGGACCCT
Source organism: Coniochaeta sp. 2T2.1 (assembly GCA_009194965.1). Lineage (NCBI taxonomy): Eukaryota > Fungi > Ascomycota > Sordariomycetes > Coniochaetales > Coniochaetaceae > Coniochaeta > Coniochaeta sp. 2T2.1. Next base: position 181,922 of record VSMA01000045.1, read on the forward strand.
AGACGCCACCATAGTCCTGAACAAGGTCACGGGCTACTACCACCGTTTCGTGTCCGATCGCACCTCGACGGGTGTCAACCTCACGCGATACATCTCGACTTGCGTCTCAGAAGATATCTACCAGGAGCGATCAAAGTCGATACTTGCAGCAGCCGATGAGTGGGGGCTTCTTGAGGGCTGCATCACCCACAGCAGACTGAACACGATGTATGCCAAGGCGCCACTCGTCGTCCAGGCTAACACGGCCAACCGCGTGTACACCCTCTTCGGCGGCAAGGTACTGGGCGGAGGCAGCATCCTCAACAGCCGACTACGACGACTGGGCCGAGCTGGTGGGCGACGAGAGGTGGAGCTACGAGGGACTCAAGCCCTACCTCCAGAAGACGGAGCAGTTCCACGGCACGGACAAGGACATCGCCCTCGGCGACCGCGGGACAAAGGAACCAATCCATATCTACCCCGTCGCCGCCTCGCAGTCCGGCAAGAGGTCCTACCTCCTCCGCGACCCCGTCAAAGACGCGTATCTCTCCTCCAACATCCCCCTCAACCTGCACAAACCCCACGGTAATATCTCCGGTATCAGAGAGTTCCTCGAAACACCACCCCCTCCGGCCTCCGCCAGCCTTCCTACACGGCCTACCCCCTCGACGCCGTCACAGTCCTGACCTCCATTCCCGTACACAAGGTCCTCTTCTCCACCTTCAAAGTCGCAACCGGTGTCCTCCTCGCCTCGGGCCGCATCCTTACAGCCCGAAAGGAAATAATCCTCTGCGCAGGCGCCTGCCGCACGCCCCAACTCCTCATGCTATCCGGCATCGGTCCCCCCGACGTCCTCGCCCAGCACTCCATCCCTGTGCTCCACCCCTCCCCTTACGTGGGTGCCAATCTCCACGACCACTTCGCGGTCTACTTCGCCTTCAGGCTCCGCGACCCGTCCGCCGGGTACGCCTTCGGCACCCAGCACCAAGCCTGGAGCCCCTCAACAATGCAACACCTCCCTTGGGACTGGATAGCCACCCTCCCCCTCCCCGCCCACCTCCTCTCGCAACACAGCTCCATCCCACCAACCCGCCAAATGTACGAGATCCTCACGCTCTACCTCCCCCCGGCATCCCCGGCATCCCCATAGACGGGACACACATCGCCACATACCCCATGATCCTCGGCCCCACCTCCCGGGGCAACGTCTCTCTCTCCTCCGCCTCCCCCGCCTCCCCACCCGTGATAACAACGAACTACCTCTCCACCCCCCTCGACTTGCAATCCCTCCACCACGCCGCGAGGCAAACCCTCTCCATCCACCTCTCCCCCTCCTCCCATCTCTCCCCATTAATCGCCTCCGAGACACCCCGGCAAACCCCTTCCCCCTTTTCCCCCTGACACCAACATCAACAGACAAAGAAATAGAAGACCGCCTCCGCCATACGGGCGCGCAGCATCACCACTCCGGCGGCACGGCGGCTATGGGGGGACGGTGACGGATGTCGAGGGAAGGGTATTTGGGGTAGAGGGGTTGAGGGCCGTGGATGCGCGTTTGGTGCCCCTGCCGTGGGGGGGTCATCCGCAGGCGAGTTTGTATGTGGTTGTGGAACGGATCGCTGGGATGGTTTTGGGGGTGTGAGGCGGTGTGGGGGTGGGTGAGGGGGAGAGGGGTGGAGAGGAGAGGGGTGGAGAGGAGAGGAGTGGAGAGGAGAGGAGGGGTTTGGGGATAGGGATGGTAGAGTGGTGCTTGTGAACTGGAGTCTGGGGTTTGGGCGGTGGTGACGTGCCGCTAGTACGGTACGGTATTGGTGGAGTTGGAGGGGGTTTGGCATATGGGCGGATATTATTGGACAGATGGTGATCTGGTCCTGAGTGTTAGACATGTTGGACGGTAGGGGGAGGTACGTCACCGGTGTATTGGGGTTGCTGGCGCGTTAAAAAGTTCGATGTCAGGGTGCGAGGAGGAATGCAGTGGGACATGGTCTGGCACTGTCACTGGGCTATGAACAAGAGTGACGGTGACGAGTCAATCGTAAATAAGATGCTTCTCAGAGAAATAGATACTATGTTCAGAGTTCCGTCGTCGACGTAAGCTTTTTCCTCGCCACTGGCACCATCACTTTTCCCGGCCCTCAGGACTCCATCGTCGTCCTCATTTGTTCAGACCGCCGGTAGTTCGAGTCTCCATCATCGTCCCACCTAAGTTCGAACCCTTGTCTGTATCTCACTTGGAAGGGTAGTAGTTCAGGTCCGCATCCGCTTCCTCGCGCTTAGACGGGTAGTAGTTGAGGTCTGCGTCTGCCTCCTCCCTCTTGGATGGGTAGTAGTTGAGATCAGCATCCGCCTCCTCTCGCTTGGACGGATAGTAATTCAAATCCGCATCCACCTCCTCCCTCTTAGAGGGATAGTAATTCAGATCAGCGTCAGCCTCTTCTCTTTTCGAGGGGTAGTAGTTGATGTCTGCATCCGGCTCTCCAGGCGATCGGACTGCCTTGCCTATGGTATTCTGTTACTTTTGTCTTCTAGCGGTTAGGACGAAGTGGAAGTTTTACCATCAACCCCAGCTGGAGCAGCGACGACACCGGCCGCCATGACGGCCAAGAGAGAGATGAAGTTGTGAGGCTTCATCGTGTTGTTGATAGGTAAGTTGATCTTTCTTTGCAGAGAGCGTGAAAGTCAATGATGTCTGAGTGGACGAGACGGTATATACTCTTCAGCAGATACCAGATTACGATGGCATGCTATATACGCATTCACCAGTCAGGAAGGTTGACGACATTGTGATAGTCGGAGCTATAAATCCCCCATCAAGCTGGTGATAGGGTCTCCCAGGCACGGATGAGGAAGGTCACATACCGCCCGCATATCGCCCCCATTCGCCCGCCGTGCGGGTTGTAGCCATCGCCAATCGAGGCCGTCTTGGCGATGTTGCATGCATCTTGGCATCGCTGCAACGCCCTTCAGTTATCAATCGACACATACAGGTGCCTATCATCAAATAGAACAGAGGGACGAAGGTCGAGTGGCGTGACTTGATCGTCATGTCTCCGCGGCATCGACCACGTAAACGTACATATGAGATGTCGCGATGTTCGATCTACGGTTGTATTGCAGCGGAGTTCAAGACGGGAATAGGAAGGTGACACGAGGGAGGATCATGCATGCCACGAAAAGCTCGGACTTGGGCTTATTCTGTACGCATGGTAATTGCACGCATACGGCTCAAAGATTCTGGGTGTGTTCGGTAATGTAATTGATGATTGACGTATAATCCTGAATGTGTCGGCATATCGTTTGAACCTTCGCCGCCCGCCTACGCTTGGGTCTATTGCCCCCGTACTTCTTTTTGTTCATACGGCATTGCTTTTGTCATCCAACAAAGAACACTCGAACTGTCAATCGTGGAACAGAGTCCAGTAACGATGAAGCCAGAACTCTACAACCCTGACGACGACTCCAGGTCAAGTCAAGAGTCCGAAGACGCTCAGTTAATAGCCTCACAACCACCACTTCAACGAAGAAGAGAGCGGCGACGAGCTGTTTGGCTAGTGGCCGGTGCTGTCTTAATTATCTTAACGTACACACCTCTAGTCGTCTTCCTGTCCAGAAGATCGGTTGTGGAAGATGTTACATTTGGAGGCAGGATAATAAGATGTCAGTCAACATTCACCCTACCTTACTCACACTTCACGACTCGAACCTGACAACCGCATAGCCCCGGCAGCCGACTACGTCAAGAAGGAGGTCCGCGAGGTGAATTACCTCGACTGGGAGGAGAGCGCAGCATTCTTCGGCAAGCCCAGCAAGGAAGTCGACAGGAACTGGCATGAGCTTGTGAGATGTAAGTGTCTCCCCCGAGAACCCGACTTGACGATTTGGCTGAGTCCTGACCATGACAGATCACAACATCGGCATCGAGGAGTCGTACATGCAAGCTCTAAACCGCATCGACCAGAGCGTCAAGTTCCCGGACGGACGGTATTACGGATCCATGATGGTGTATCACCACCTCCACTGCCTGGTATTCACACTCCCTCACCTCAACCCTTCCACACCACACGCCCAAATATCTAACTCTCTCCCGTAGAAACACATCTACCACGCCCTCCACCCAGACCACTACCCCGACGCACGCGCCACGGCAGGCCACGAAGACGACTTCCAGAAGCACACAGGTACGTCACAACCATAACCCCAATTCCACGTCAACTCCCACTCGCCCATCATCTCCCTCAACCAACCACCAAACTAACTAACCGCCCCCCTTGGCTACAGAACACTGCCTCGGCGCCCTAAAAGCATACATAATGTGCAAAGCCGACGTGACCATCGAGACGATGCTCTGGAGCCCCAAGCACAGCCTGCCGCTGCACAACGTCACGAGCACGCACCAGTGTGTGAGGTGGGACTCGATCGAGGAGTACGCGAGGCGGAATAACGAGGATGTCTTTGCTGATGGGATGTTGGTGCATCCTGTTTATGGTATGTAAACGCGCGAACACTTGTGTGTCGGGTGGGTTTTGCTAATTGAGTGATAGGTGCTGTGTATAAGGATCGGAAACCGGTTAATGTGTTTTAAGAAACGTGGTGGAGGGGGATGAGGGTTGTGGTTCGAGAGATGGGCCGTGTCGTGTGGCGGGCAGGTCGTCGAAGTAAGCTTCTCACTCAGCGCTCCTCCGGCTCATGGTCGGGTCGTAAGCCGGGGCCGTGAGACTGGTTACGGATAAGGCGTCAAGGATGGTATTGACACCAGCGACGGCCGGATGTCGGTGATGCCGTTCGGCATCGGCTATCCATACCTCGGTGATATGTGTGGCCACTTAAGGAGAACAATATCTCGACACGCGTTGCGGCGGACGAAACAGACGGAACGATACAGTCCTGGCGTCGATTGATTATCCATCACTGCAACATAACTTACATGAAGTCAAGCAAATGTAACATTTGCGCCCATTCCTTATTGTTGGCAACATAAGTGCGATCTGGCCAGTCAGGTGTTCATACCCGTCGCGTAGAGACGGGATCGACTGCATCGTATCTCGACGGTTAAATCCTACTCATCTACGCGGGCTCAGCTCGGACATACACACGTGAACTTGCTCGGTTCTTGACATGGCGGTCCACATCTTGGTGCGCAACATGTTACATGGGAAGGACTGCTCAACGCTTGAGTATAAGAGTCTCCCTTCCCACTGCCTAGGGAGATCCAGTATCTTGCACCTCCCCATCATCCCAAACCTCACCATCCTTTATACCACCACTACAAACAAGCAGTGCGTCCCTACACCCCCTCAACCACAAACCCCAAAGGCCTAAGTAACCCCTAATCACAGACCCAGCAACATCATCTCCACCATGAAGCTATCAATCTTCCTCTACACTATGGTCGCCGCAGTGGCATCCGCCGCCCCGGTCGAGATACCAGCCGAGTTCCTGCAGGCCATCGCCGATGGGACCGCCGGGCCTGCTTGCACGCCGATTTGTGTCCCTGCTGGGGGGACGACGCAGGGTTATTGCTTTTAGGTTGAGGGGATGAGTATTGAGATTTGTATTAGGGGGTGTGGGTTATGGTGGGAGGTTGGGGGGGAGTTCGTGGTGGGCTTGAAGGATGTTGTGGGATGGGAAGTTCGATGAGTAGATACGTTTGATAGGTTGCTTAAGAATTGCTGTTGTATGGTACACTAGTATGATTGTTGCCGTCTACCGGCAATGTCATGATTTCCTGTCGGGTCGGCTATTCTAGAGTCTACTCTCTAGGGAACACAAGCACCTATGTAAACCGATATGTCTGCCGATAGGGACAAGGTGGCTGACCCTGGAGCTGAGACGCACGAGGACCACATGCTGCTGGCTGAGACCGGAGGGTTCTTTCTCGCATTCACTACCTCGTAACGAACTAGAATCACTTATGGATGGTACGGAAAATCAGGACTGGGCGCCTTGGCTGGCCTCTTTACACCCACGAAGATGACGCCCTCATAGCAGGCCTCGCCGGGACATTCGCCAACCTACATGCTCAGATAGCATATAGTCATGCTGCCTCCATACCTGCATTCACATGTACCAGTTAGAAACAACTGTGACATAAGTTAGGCAACAGAGAAAAAGCATTCAACGACCGTAATAGAAGTCATTCACCTCCAGAGCCGTGACCGATTCACAACCACCCCCATCGAGCACTAATCACTTCCACCACCATCCATTAGTACTTAAAGCGCTCCGAAACAGTCTCAAAGCTTCCTTTCATTCCCAAACCTCCAATCCTCACACAGCTCGAACCATGTCATCAATTCTCCAATCGTCGTTATACATATCCAATCCATCATGCCCGCCTCCAACCCTCCCCCCAACCGGGGCACTAAAACCACGACCCGCTCCCTCTCCCTCTGGGACCAAGTCGCACCCCGGAACTACATTTCTATAGTCCTCTGCTTCTCCTCAGCGCCAACGCATCATTCCATTCAGCCCCCCGTCGTCTCCCACCTCCGCACCGCCCTTTTGCGACTGGCGACCAGGCGGCAGGAGTTCGCGGGAAGACTTCATCTTGGAGGACCGGGGACTACAAACCCTCACCATGTGTTGCTTTCGACTTCGCCAGCGTATCATATCCCTCTTGATGTCGTGGACTTGTACGACGAGTCGGATACGGGATATGAACGGTTGAAGGAGAAAGGCTTCCCGGCTGGGGTGTTTGTTGACCCGCGCCTTATGGTGTCGGGGGAGCTGCAGCATGGAGGAGAGGGCGTGTCAGTGGTGCGGATGAGGTTGGTATTCGTTCGGGGTGGGTTCTTTTTGTTTGTGTACTTGCATCATGCGCTTGGGACTGGGAGCTGTATGGATGTCTTTCTCAAGGAGCTTGGGGATGAGACTCGACGGGGTGTGGACCCGGTAGTTGAGGATGAGCAGGAGGAGACAAAAGAGGTTGAGCGCACATTCGATCTCGACCTTCCGACTAGAGAGGGTGGCGACAATGGCTTCGACCGAGCTGCTCAAGCAGTGTCCCGAATACAACCTCCGACCAGAGCCAACCGGCCCAACGCTGCCGATCCTTCCACCAATCGACGGCCTCGAGCTCCCCGACCTCGAAGAGAAGATCTTCATTATCGATAAAAACCGACTAGACGCAGTCCGCCAGCAACTCGCGAACTCCACGCCTTGTCGAGGCTCCCAGCCCACCGTTAGTAGATACATGGCCCTCGCAGCGCTAACATGGGCGCACACAACCCGCGCCCGCCTCTGCACCTCTTCCCTCTCACCTTCACTCCTAGACCATCACCAGCCCACGCTTTTCAACGCGTACGACTGGCTGTCCCCGACCAAAAACCTCTTTCCCAGCAACCACTCCCTGAAGCACCACTTCGGCAACTCCATAACCTGGGCCGTAACCCGTCTCCCCTCCTTGCAACCCCTCGTTTCGTCTTGCCTCCCCCCTTCTTTGGCATCCTCCTCCCTCACCCCCCACGCAAACCTAGCAACCACCATCTCCGCCTCTAACGCATCCATCTCCCCGCACCACATCCATACCCGCACCGCCCTCTTCTCCACCACCCCGGACATCAGGCGGCTAGGCCTAACCCTTGACGCCCGCCTCCCGCACGATTTCAGCTTCAACACTTGGCTGCACCTGGGTGGCCGGGCGACGTTCTGGTTTCCCGCTTTCCAGAACGGGGAGGAGAGACAGAGACAGAGGAAGCCGGATGCGGTCAGACGGGTCCAGGGAAATTGCGGGTTGCCTAGCGCGTTGATATTGCCTGCTGTTGGGGGGGAGGAGGAGGGGGAGATTTGGCTGTTGGTTACGCTAGAGAGGGAGGCGATGAAGAGGTTGGAGGGGGATGGGGGGTGGATAGGGATTTGTAGGGTGGTTGTTGGGTAGTGTGTTAGGGGAGAAGGTAGGGGGGAAGGTGTGGGAGGGAGATGGAGATGATGATGTCACTCATTTCTTTAACACTGGCAGACAGGCTGATTTCGTCCCAGGCATTGCGATGCTAGGGGTTAGGAGCTGGGTAGCTGTCTAAGAAAGAGAGAAAAGACAGAGAAGTTGAACAGAAGAACCTCACCGCACACACTTATAATCAAATAAGAAACTTCACAAGATGCACCGAAACCTTAGACGTAGACACAGTCACCCATCCGTTCGCACATGTTGCCACAACCCCATTAAAGCTGATCCAGGGATGTTGGGCTAGGGAGCGTGGTTGATTTATGTCTTAGGCTGCTACCTATAGTAACTCCACCATCGCGGCCGAGGCATTCAAATGTCCCCCATACTGTGGAACAACAAAGACTTTCTTCGCCATATAACGACAATACACATTTGAACATTAGAATCTAAAACATTACCAAACCTACAAACCTCTACAAATCTCAGCATCCTTACCTCCTCACCTTCATCTCAACCGCCCGAACCGCATAATCCAGCGTCGCCCTCGTCCCCGCCACATGTTCCCTGCCGTCCAACCTAACGGTAGCAAAAAGCATCGCCTTCGGTAAAGAAGACGCACCACTCTCCTTCCCTCCTATCCCTCCTCCACCAGCGCCACCGGTTGCAGCCGTCACGGCGCCCACAAAGCACCTAGCCATCGTGCGCTTCCCCCTCGGCGGCGTCTTCTTCCTAGAGGCGAGGTTCTCCATCACCGTCCTGAGGTCCGACAGGCTCGTTGATGTTTCTCGTTTCTGCCTCAGCCGCGCCGCCGGCGGCGACGCCGGACTGTTTTGCTTGTTCGTGGCCGGCGAGGTCGATGATGGTCACGCTGCTGCCGCCGTCTGGTAGGGAGAGGGTGAGGAGCGCGTGCGAGCGGGAGGAGGAGGGGTTGCAGTTTGTTGACGCCGTGGTACGGAGGGTTGTGGCGGCGGAGTACAGCGCCGAGAAGGACGACGGGGACGTCACGGTCTTGTGCGTTGCTAGGGAGGAGAGGTGGATGTTGGTCGAGGACCGCTTGGGGATGGGCAGCTGGGACCGGTTGGCGAGGAGGTCGAAGGCGTCGTCTTTGTAGATCTCGCAGAGAGAGACGTCGATGTGCGGGACGGACTTTGTGGAGAAGAGGTACTCTACCGCCGCGTGCGTTATCTCGGCCGCCATGTGGGACTTGCCTGTTCCTGTGCGGCCGTAGAAGAGGAAGATGACAGGTGAGCCCGGTGTTTTGAGAGCCTGGCCGAGAAGGGGCTGGACGGTGGTGGTGAAGATGGAGGCGAAGGTCGTCGAGGGTGGGAAGACGTTGTCGAAGGCGTACTCCTTCTTGGGCGCTTGGCCGGTCGCGGGGAGGGTGAGCCCTGTGGACGTCGCTTCGTAGGGTACCCCGACGGACTGGTGGGATGCGTCGGCGCCAGGGCGGATGCGAACTGCGACTGGGATCGTGCCCTCAAGCTTGCGGAGGCGGGTGGTGAGAGATTTGACCGTTGCGTCTTTGGCTTGTAAGGCGGTTTCGAGGGAGGCGATCTTTTTGTCGTGTTCGGCAAGGTGTTGGCCGTACAGGGCGCTGGACTGTAGAGACGCGGCTACGAGGCGAGAGATCTCGTCCTTGGCTACCTGGTTCACCTTTCCGAGGCCATCAATCAGGGTCTGTAGGTCGACGATGATACCTTGCTGCTCGAGGGTCTTTTCAAGGTACTTGTCCTTCTCGCCGCGGACGGCCTCGAGATCGGACAGGTGCTTCTCCGTGCACTCGAGTTCGGCCTTCAGCAGCTTCCGAGTCTCCTCGCCGGCCTTGACGAGCTTTTCGTTCTCCTTCATGAGGTCCTCCTTGGCAGCATGTGCCTCCTCCAGCTGGAGGGCTAAGGACTCGATGACCTTGGCTTGTTTCGCGCTCTTCGCCTGCATCTGCGCGAGCATGTCCTCCTCGATGTTAGCCAGGCCGGTGCGCATGCTGCGGAGGTAATACTCCGACGCACGCTGGTAGGCCGCCAGTGTCGACTGCATGGAGGAGATATTGTGCTTTGGGGCGGTGTTGTTGTGCTCGCCCTTCGTCGGCACGGCGGGAGGAGGGGTGATGGGGACGGGTTGGAGGTTGGGGTTGGTGGTGTTGGTTGGGTCGGATGCCATTGTCGGTGTGTCGTCGTTGATTATAATGTGTGAAGCTTTTTGACGGATAGAAACCTTTTAAGTCTGGTATCGGTGTGCATTCAAGGTGTACTTCTCCGCGCTACCGACTTGTTGACGAGGAATCGAGAATGGCAGGACTAGAGGACTCGGACATGTTATTTATCCTTCTGACCCAGCGATAATCCATCCGCAGGTACGTCAGTCACAAAGGCTTTGTTCATAACTAAGTATTTCATTCAACGGGCATGTAGAATAATGCCATAGATGGTTTCATGTTAATTCCGCGTACATAGAACTTTTCACGAAAAGCAGGGAAGGGTTCGGCACGGAGGTAATATTGTGCAAAGAGTAGGTGGTATGCGTTTTGTTTGCCCTTGCCCCGAACAAAGAGCGTTGTCCCCCGTCTCTTGATGTTGGAGGTTTACGTAGTTCATATACGGAACGCAAAGAGGCGACAAAGAGGGCGCTACGGCATCTTTGTTGGGTACAAAGACGGTATGTGCCGGCTTTCAAGCGCTGAGGGAACATGATCGGACGGCGATGACTAGGATATCGTTTTCTGGTCGGTGGGCGGGTTGAGGTTGGTGGAAGGACGGTTTGCGCTGCGTGGCAGAAGTGCTACACTCAAGGGTATCTCGACTCGTCACAGAGAGCAGAGCGTCGTTAAGGATTCCGTTCTGGTATCTTCAAGTCTTCTAAACTAAGACCACGTCGTTGTCGTCATCACGATGTGTGTAAGGGTCCCGAAAGGCTCTTACACAACCCGCCCTGCGTCGACTAGGATAGGGGCAACAAGCTCCCTAAGCCAGAGCACTAATAACAGATAACTCCACGGATACACCGGCACCATATACACATCCATGTCCAAACACAAGCACTGCCGCGGCCTCGCCGATATAGGCCATCTGGACTCACCCGCCCCCCCCCCCCCTTCTCGGTCCTCGTCGGCCGCGATGTTCCGGCAAGGCAGATTCTGACCTGGGTGCCGCTGGTTCAAGTGTTTTCACACCACGAATCGTATTCTTCTGGTACTATCTGTCTGAACGTATGATACCGACTGCTCGAGATCTCGGCGAGTGGCTGTTTTGATGGTTCGCGGTACTCTCGGACATAAAGTCAATTATATGACGCACCTTTCTGTCCAAACGAGCACAATGCATGCTATGGTACGCCGCCTCAGAGAGGTAGGGGTAGGGAAGACCTATCAGCTCTATGGTCGAGGAGTTGGGATTGTGATGATATGTCGTCGTAGACGCAATCGCCTCGTCGTTGGACTAACTGCCACACGTGCTTCCTTACTCGAGCACCATTCGTAACGCCACGAGCCAAGAAGGACAATACCAGGCCTGTTCCACATTCCCGCGGTGATTATAACGCTGTGATATTCCATGCAAGGTGGCCTGGGCTCTTCACGAATCCGCGTCACGAGCCGCAAGCCGGAATCACAGGCGACGGTAGGGTACGTAAATCATCGACAACTTGTTGCGCCAAGGTAAATCCATCAGCAATACGGTGTCACTGGAGAGCCTTCGATTGACTCTACCACATGACACACTCTCGCGGCCATGAGACGCAGTTGATGCTAAGTCGCGCGGCTAAATGTCTTGGTTCACTTATTCCGCGACATCACTTGTCCACAACTCGCCACATCGGGAGAATGGCGGGAATTCAATTACATAGCTGGACATGTTTTGTCCATGCACGGAGACAAGTTATTAACATCTTGCTTCTTGTGATTTGAACCGACGGTTGGAATGAGGCTGCGTGAATATTCACCAGCCCGAGCTGGTAAAAGGGGACAAATATATACAGCCATCTCTTGCCGCACCATTGAGGAGGGTGGCTGTATGGATTGAGCGCCACCGAAAATTGTCACATGAGGCGATGTGGCACCAGTTGAAGTCATCGATTACATTGCTGCGCAGGAGAACTTTATCAAAAAAAACAGTCGTAGGAATGCATTACCTTCAATCGCTTCAGTATTATCCAATTTCTTTTATCATCTGCGCAGCCTGGCGCAATTGTCTTAAGCGATTTGAAAGTTCTCGGTTTCCATGTCTGATCTGATAGTGGAGGTGATGCGACGCCAGTTAGAGTGGGCTCTTCACTATAACTTCCAGCGCTCGATTCTCGTACCGCAAACGCACAACCGCGAAGACAGACAAACGTAACAACCCGGCGTAGCCTCAACAGCATTGTTAAGGAATATTCTTATTGATCAAATCGTTAATCGTTACTGTAACGGATTTTGCCCATCAAGCCGAAGCGTGTTCATTATCCCTGGTTGCCCTGCCCCCAATTCCCATTGCCGCGCCAAAGACCATCTCATCCAGTCGTCAATTGTCCCATTGCGCCTCTCGTGTGCCCCCAAGTCCCAATCGCTCCCTAATCGCCCTGATGCCGGCAACCATTTTCGCATTTACCGAATCCCTTACGTTCCCATATCGCTCTTCTCCCGCCCCTCACGCTACTGCCGTTGTCTCCACGCTGCCGCGACGCCCTCGCAGCCAGCTAACCGCGAGGGTGCCACGCCAACCAAGAACAGCTGCGCTTACGAGGGTCATGCCCACCCCAGTCCTCATCCTCGTCTTCCATCTCAGCATCAAAGCGCTACTAGCTATCCGACATGCCGGTGGCTTGTCCAGCGCCGGCGCCACCACCACCCCGACCACGAGCATCACCACCACCACCCGTCGCCCTCCTTCGACTCACGGGAGGATGCGGAGCGGCTGTAGGACCCGAAGTCGGGTTAACGTCGGCTACTCGTCGCTCCCCGATTATGGCGAACCCGTCGTACAACAGATCGCGGGCCAGACGCCGCTCCTCCAAGGCCGTGTTCACCGGTGCGGGCTCGGGGAATGACCTGCTGGTGCGGTTGGTCGATTGTTCTGGTTGTTGGGCCGGCTGGTGGTCAACGCGGTGCTGCTGCGCCTCGGCGATGGTCTGGGCATCAAATCCCCGTCCGTTCTCCCGCTCCCCACCACCTGTCACCTCCGCATTCCCGCCCCGGCGCAGCCCATGTCCAGTCAGCGCCGAGACGGTGTTTGCATGGGCCAGATGCTGCTCGTATTCCTCCGCGTCGACCAAGGTGTGTGAAGAAGCGGACGACGACCGGGACCTCCCGACTTCCCCCGCCTCCTCGTCCTCGTCAGAACCCCAATCCTCGGAAGGAGGCGGAGGCCGTGGACAGGCACACGCAGCCGCTGTCGGGGCGCGACACGTGCAATAGTCTGGAGGATTCACGGTCCTATCCGGCGGCGCGGACATGCGAGGGGGGTTATTGAACGGCGGGGGTTGTTGGGGGCGCTGGCCCTTGGTTTTGCGGCCGCGTTTCATCGTTCGAGGCATCTTGGGTTGATCGTGACGAGAAGAGCAGTGGAGGAAACTCACTGGAAAGCCGGTCGGAAAGCGGCCAGGGATGCTTAGACCCGTCCAAAAGGCCCGTCCAAATGCAAGTCGTGAAGACTCGTCGAAACCGTGTAAATCCCGTCGAAAACCCCGTCAAAACCGTCGCAAATCTGTCCTGTCGCAGAGCCGATTAACTTTCTCCAGCTTCAGCCCCGTGTGTGTGTCGAGAAAGAGGGAAAAAGGGAGCAAATGCAAGAGAAGGGAGGGAAAATGCGCCCTCCCCCGGTCCGAAATGGTCGTGGTGTGCGCGCTACGGAGCGCCACCGACCGCCTTGTTGCATTCGACAACTCCCTGTTTGCTCGCAACCACGGTACGCAACATCGGCTATTCGGCGTGCGGGGAGAAGTCGTACTAGGCCTCCGGTACCGCGACTGTCGGCCGGACGGGTGATGGGCTTATAACGAAGCCGAACCGGAGTGTCCCGGATACGGATATCGAGGAGATGATATCCTGAGGGTCTCTAAACTCGGCCATGCGACTGAGGCTGGTCCTAGCCGTTGTGTCGGCGGCGGTACGGGTACCAAGATACCCGGAAGTCCGTGCGGTGCAGATCGCATGCAATGTGGGTGGTTTGTTGGGGCATTGGCATCCACCTCGTTGGGGAAAATGCGGCCTTGATGCCTGGACGGACCATGCCGTGATGCGGCTTTTCCCAAAGCCCGAGACGCCGCACCATTCCCACTGCTTCGTCTCCCGCACTCCCCCGAATAACAGCATCTTGGGCTGAGAAACAGTGCTGTTATTAGGCCCGCCATTGTCGTCGCCGTCGCTTCGGTCGGGGGACGGCTGAGTACCGCGAGATGCTATTGAGCGCGGGAACTGGTCGGTGTTTGACTCGGCGATAAGATGCATCGTCCTCGCGTCAGGGGTAAACCTCGTCGTATCGCCGAGTCAGAGCCGAGCCATTCTGGCGGTGGAGGCTCGAATAGCAGCCGTCACGTGCACTTCCGACGTTGACGGAGACATTGGCGGGAATCCGTGCCGCGTGCAACCAAGGCTGATAAGCTGATAGTGACTGTCCCTATCTCTGCGTCAGTCACCACTACTAAGGTCACGTGCCTGTGCACGGGTCGAGACCGAACTGACCTTGCATTGAAATGGAGTAATCACACGTGTCATGTGTCGTGTCCAGCCATGAAAGGCACAAGGCCTGATTGACGGCCTGCCATCCCAGATTGAGGATACAGAACAATAACAGCAAGTGATTTCGCTGCAAAACAACAAAATAAGTCAGCAAGAGGAAAGAGAAGAGAAAAACAAGGTGGGTTGGAGGGGAGAGGGGTGGTCAAGGGATTAAATACCCTTCCTCTCACGCTAGTTAAAGCTAAGCGGGCTCCACGACAACTGCGGGAGCTGCGGAGGTTAAAAATGCCTGGGTGGCCAGTCAGGTTGCGTCGAAGGATTAATTAAAACCCTAGTCCTGGTTCTAAGGGTAAGGAACGTGTGTGTGGGTGGTACTGCGTCTTGACGAAGAACAGCTTTGCTTTGTCCGCCGGTGATACTTGGGGTAATCTACAAAAGCAGTGGGAGGAAATATTCTGAGTGGTGCGAGAGAGATCGTATCGGTTGATGAGTGGATGCAGGAGCTGTGATGGTCCAAACGAGAAAACGAAGATGGTTTGTTGTTTCACTTTATCCGAGGGGCACACGGTGTTTGTTGTGTTGGCTGGTCGGCAGTGATTTGTGAGACAGAGGGGCGGATGCAGAACGAAGTCCACGCTGTGCCTCCGGTACCTCGGACGGACTTCTGTCTGGTATCTCTCTGTGAAAGAGGTGGGTAGGACAGGACAAGGTTGGGAGGTTGAAGTGATCACTGCTTAGCATGTCTTATTCGATTGCCCCTCGCTAATGGCAGCATTGCATCACCGCCATCATGGTTGCTTTTTTTCCTTTTCACCCAACATTAGCATGATGGCAATCCCGGCCACACAGCGAAGGCTTTCGAGGAAAGGCCACAACACGTATCTACCAGCTCGTTCCGTGGAGTGGCCTTGCTCATTCGCACAATCTGTCTTGTTACAGAATTCTCAGCTCCTTAGTCTCCTCTAGCTCCCCGACCACCGAGCTCCGAGCCTCCGCCGGCGCTCCGCCTCAGACGCCGGCTGTCTCGCCCGTTACCGCCTAGGGCTACCCTTCGACGAACATCCTTCGGTCTCTAACGGTCAGCCTCCAGCGATGACGTCCAAGAGAGTTGCACCATCGTAGGCGAGACCCCGACGCTCGTAAGGCGAGGAACAAGCTGTACAACGATTCCTCGGTCGATATGAACATGTCAGACAAGCTAATCGCCACACACAGACTCTAAGCAGCCGCGCAAGTCGTCCATCAGCCTTTTGCTTCCTAGGTCAGCTTGCTGGTTGTTACTCGTTACTCTTGACCTGGCTCGCCCGATGCTAATCATATCTATAAGTACAGCGCCCCCGCATCCATCCTTCCGCCTTCTCCCCCTTTGAGCATCGAGACCTGCTTCGCCGACCCATCGTCCTCTTACTGCGCCTCCAGTAGGTCCATACCCTCAAAGGCTTTGACGTTACAATGCACAAGCGAGACGATGCATATCGCAGTGCAAGGGACAGCAGGCGCCGTGTTCAGGTTGCCAGGCCTTGCGTGCCTCCTCGGTGCTCCGCCGTCCTCTGGGGATAGTGGTGATTGCCTCACCAAGAGCTGATATCGAGCACTCCAACCTCCGATGCCCGGTCTAGCCCACGACGGTATCGAGATAACCTCGCCGGTCGAGGATCCCTAGCTATACCCGGTACGGCAATCAGCGGCGCAATACTCACATTCTATCCAGTCCCGGGCACACTGGTATTGTGTCGAACGCTTGGAATCATGTCTAGCCCCTTAATTGCGTAACTGTATTATAGTCATCCAGGAGTGCGAGGAAAGAGACACAGCGATCGGACAACACCATGATATTGTCTTCAACAACGAGGAGTGCCCTCATCTCGGCCGGAGAGGGAACTTACTCCAATCTCGAGGACATCCAGCGGTCCGCCGTGATCAATTCCGCGGCGGGCAATGCAACCTCCCCGCGATTTTTGGCTTCGCCCGTTCGGCGTGCTTCTTCACAAGGGGGTGATGCTGTGCGTCGCCTTTCCCGGCTTCTGATACACCGCAGTCCAGACTTCTTCAACGGAACGAGCATACGTCTCCTGTCCGGAGGGAAAAGCTACTCCTGGCTGCCGTGCTCTGGACTGGGAGGCATTGGGGGTCGAGGGACATAGACCCTTGTACTTATGAAACAAGCAGAGTAAGCCATACAAGGTCGGCGAATTGAAGGTCGCGTGGCTTGATGGAGCGGGACGAGATGGACAGGATATTGGGGTAACGGGGGTGACGCGCCGTGGGTAGCGGTCATGGACCGCCGGCTCGAGTGACCACGACTAGGTGGACTAGAGATGGCCGTGCGAAGGTTTCGAACGACTGGGGGCTTGGATACCGGGGCGAAGCAGGATGGCGGGTAGATGGGCTAACGCCACATGAGACGGCTAGTTCTCGTTCTCATTGGAAAGGGAATCTTATGTATGTCTAGGCCATGTGCGTCCCCCGGCAGTGTGTCCGTCCGCTTCCTCCTGTTTGTACTGCCACTCCTTGCTCTAGCCCGGCATCTTGACTCCGATCCGCTTCTTCACGTCGTCACGCCATTTACCTCTGCCAAAGCCTCCTCCTACAGAATAGTCCTCCAACAACCAGCTACTCCTGCAATGCCATCACATCTCCAGGACGGCACGCAGCTCCGCAACTATGTTCTATGACACGTGTTTCACCACTACATGCACCAGATGCCTCGGCCTCTTTCACTCCGTACAGCTCGCTTGCCGCCGGTCTAGCAGGCGGCTTCTCTACCGCACTCTGCTCTTCCGCCCGTCTAACGTCCCCCATACAGCCCGTCCACAGTTCTCCACGCACACTTCCCAATTGATGAGCGCGACAGTGCAGCTCCAAGATGGCTCGCGGTCTTTGGAAAGAAGATGGAGTTGTCGAGTGTGTGGGGTGAAGGGCGGGCGCGTATGGTGTGCTGCCGTGTGGGATTGACAGTAGCAAGACCTGTCTCAGAGGGACAGTCGGTCCGGCACCGGCGTAAATACATGTTATCTAGGGGCCTGTTCAAGCAAAGATTGCTTTCCTGCGTGTACTACCAAAGCCGCATCGACGAAGAGGTTGTTGCCGAGACTTGCGGTCTTCAAGGCGATGGAGTACGGCGTGATCCTGAGCAACACTAACTGAGAGATAGGAGAGAGTAGCAGCATAGTCAACTCCATGAAATCCGAAGGAGTTTGATCAAGCGATCGGAGGCGCAATGCCCTTCCAGAAGTACCATATCAGGTGCTCGGTGATGTGGGGGAGGTCTACGACAGCTATAGGGTAGTCCGTCAAACTCTGAGTGGACAAAGTTCAGCCGTGCAGCTACCCTATAGCTACCCTAGAACAACCTAGTTTCTGTGTCTGTCTGGGTGTAAAACATCGCCCGCCCGTCTTCTGTCGGTAATGAGGGCCGTCTCGCAGTGTCTTCGTCTTGATGCCCTCATTCCTGTTCGACGAACCTTCCAGAGTCAAGACGTTTTCCTCATTTCAGCGAGAAAAGCTTGCATTGCTGGAAGTGACGAACGCAGAAATGTGATGGCTGCACGATCATAGCATTTTTCGTTGTTTGAGCACTCTGAGCAATGGCTGTCGTCCATTGTGGACACCGGGTGTTTGCTGGTGGCGAGGTTCATGTTTACATAGAAGCCACATATGTACAACAGAGTTCCAAAAGTCGAAGAGGACGTCACGAGTATAGCGAATCCGAATCTCGTATCTCGGTGAGCCATCGTTGATCTGGTAGAAGAGCCCCTTCATGCAAGGCCATGATGTGCTAGGCATCCTGGAGTTTTTCTTGTAGCATATCTGCCCCTCTACCAACGATCGCCCGCCTATCCGCTATCGCGATGAAGCGATTATCACCTGATAATACAGTCCGCAGTCAGGACCAAGAGAGTATTCACAGCATCCACATCATCTTGCTATGCTCTTTGGAATGATCTCGCGCATCTTCTCCGAGGGCATGAATGAAGTATGTCGTCATGACCCCCATACCGTCGTTTAATGACAAGGCCAAGCACTGTACGACCCTACATGTAGGATAACTAGATTATTCGTCAGAAGATGAGTCACGCACGAGCCGAAGATTGGCCAAACGCCTGGTCAGTGACCAGTTCCTTATCTTGCGACGGCGGGCGGAGTCGTTTCCCAGCACAAACACAATAGCCTCTTGTCGTTTTGCCCATTCGACAAACCATTGTCTGTTATCGGGAATGCTGCCGGGTGCTCGACGGTTTTGAGTCGGCAATGCCTCAGGGGCCCTGAGTCCGGGAACGACTCCATATGGTTGTGTCCCCTGCCAATTCATTCCAAAAGGCTGGTCAAGTTGGTGTGGTACCATATCGAGTCCGCCCCAGCAAGCATCCGGTTCCCAGTGGAGTCGACACCTCGGGGTCAGATTGAGTCTGAAGTCCGGTCCACGGTGCAGGCATCGGGACCGCGAGCACGGGTGCGGTGTTGTCCCACCGGACGTGTGGTGGCATCAGCAATGTCATGTGAGCTGGAATACCGGCTAAATACACGTATGAGGGTGCATCGAGATATGGGAGAATGTATAGTTGTCATCGTAACCATGGACCGCTTTAGCCGACCGGCGGCAAAAGACAGATATAGAACACAAGCACGGCGCCTCCGAAGGGATGATACTGCTTCAGGTGCAAGCTGCGTTCAGCTACCGGGAGTGAGCCCCAGCAGGCACGAACTCTGCCATCGCGACAAGTTTGGGTGGTCCAGCTAGTTATAAAAGCTTCTCCCAAAAACACAAACCTCAACGCCTCGACAAGGCAAACGGCCTGCATTCCAAGTCGGTCCATAATGCATCCTTTACTCTCCATACTGTTGCTAGTCCCAGGTGCCTTGACTCAGACATTAAATACCACAGGTGTTTCCATCGTCTCAGCTACATACAGTGGGAATGGATGTCCCCAGGGGACAGTCTCTACCAACATCAACCCTGACAAGACAGTAGGTCATGCCACATCCGTCACCAGTCTAACAAGTGGCCATCCCCGCCATACGAAGATACTAACCCCATCCCCAGCTCATTACCCTCGGCTACGACGCAGTCCGTCCCTACCTAGGTCCAGGAGCAACCCCCGGCATGAAGAGCCAGAACTGCGTGGTCCACCTACGCCTCAAATACCCAACTTGGGTTGCGCTTCATCATCGACAAGACGCGGTGGCACGGCATATTCAGCCTGGCGGAAGACGTCTCAGCCACCTTGTACACATTATACGAGGTCGTGTCCGCAGACACGCAAGTCATCAATGTTCCCCAGACCAGCGTCGGTGGCGCCAGGTTCGAGCAAGTTGATGGGGGTGTCTTTGACGTTGAGTATCCTGTTCAACGCGATGACGGGATCGCGTCTATGTGCGGGCGGGAGGACCAGTCTGTTTCGGACGGGGTGGAGGTTCATGACCGGTTTGCGCTTGTGGCGAAAAAATCTGGCGCGGAGCAGGATGGGTTCTTGGTTGCTGATACGGCGCTGTTTCATCAGATTGGGCTACGGTGGGAGGCGTGTCAGCGATAGGCGGACTCCTAAGGACAATGCAGTCATGTATCCTGTTAGATGAGCGTACTTGTTGTTTCTAGCTTATGGTCTACTGACGCTGAAGCGATTGCAGACTTGGCTGCCAGGATATTCAGCTGTGCAAGACATCCGGTACCGCTTCGTCGCACGTCCGTTAATCACGTCTCATGCGGTTCAAAAAACGCCTACAGATATAGAGTCTTCTAGTGTATGCTTAATGTAGCACACTAATGGGTTCAAGTGAAGCATCAACTCCTATGGTTAGTATTGCTGATGCCTTCCATGCACAAACGGTTAGCCCATACCCCCAGCTCCTCCTGACGTGACCCCAGCACTTCAGTAGCCGGAAGGGCGAGTAGAATTAATCTAAGATGTCACTTGCCTCATAAGTACTTTCACGTCACCGGACACCAGAGTTTCAGCTTGGGACCCGGCGGCAGTAATTCTGTTGGAATATCTCCAGTATCTGGCTGCGCAGGAAGAGGCTTACCTAAGCCATGTAAAGAGCAGGGGGCAGGATATGGGTAGGGAACTACGTTATCCTCCCACCTATTTTCTACGGTATCTGGACTTCCTCCTTATGCAAGACAACCAATCGATCCACCTGAACCACAATACCGCGTTACGAGCCTCTATTTCGTGATGAGGCCTTACGCACCGTGATTCTAATGTACCGGTACTAGTTTGGTGATACCAACAAATTCATCTTTACCAAGACGCTGGTATATAAGAAAGTGCTTATCGCCCTTCCGGACAGTTTCCCCTCGACCAGTCTCACAACATCAGAACGACCAGCACAAACAGCAAGCTTACCCAAACCATCGCACCATAAGCGATAACCAACAGCACAGTCAAGCAAGCAACAGCAACTTCTCACAGAAAATCAAAATGACAGGCAAGAACAGCAAGGTCGCGGCCACCCGCCACTCCAAGCCTCAACCAGGCAAGCCGAAGCCGAAGCCCAACCCCGGTACTGGTGGTGGAAGTGGTGGACAACAATGTTAGCTCGGTGGAGGAGACGGGCTGGAGGACGTCGCGATGAGACTTGTAAAACCTAGAGTAGCCCAGCCTCTTACTAGTCTATCATTGTCTGAATGTGACACGATCATGGTCCATTTTTTTGTGTCTTGAATATTGTGCATCCATACCATCCACCTTGATCGACCGCTGTCTATGTGGAAAGGGGGGTTCTGGAACTGCCACTGCCCGCATAACTTCCAGAGCTGAGCCAACACGTCGACCCGACTTCCCTTTGGACCTGTCGACCGTCTTACGAACAGTGTTCAGAATGGTGGGAAATGGGAATTAACCACGATGCTGGCCTCGACCAATGCTTTGGAGCGTTACTTCTTCACGTATTGCCAGGCGGTTACCGTGGATATCATTGTTACCATTGTCAACAGCTATTAGTTCACCCTGCGTAATGCATTGGTCCAAGCCCTGAACACCCCGGGATAATAATAAGCTACCAGTACAGAATGAGCCCCCAACGCCAACTGGTGTGAACCTTCCACGATGACCAAACAAGGCCAGCTTTAATTTCTCTCAGCCAGACGTAAATAAAAGGCCAAGCACACCAATCATCATCCGCTACCACTTTACACAAGCAAACGACAGCCGCTCCCTCTAGGGTATCCGCCAATGACAACCAATCCTTCCCCCAGCTAAAAGGCGTGACTGTCCAGGCCTTCACGTCTCGAAAGGGACCACGTCGTCAATAACAGACATGCCGCTTCCATCCTGGCCGTTACTGGAAGCCCGATCGTGCTGCTGCATCCCGTTCTCTGCCTGCTGGCTAAGGTCGTCGGAGTAGCCCCTGATCTCTTCAGCTCCATATTCATCCTGCTGGCCAACCTCGTCAGGGTAACCCCCGATCTCATCAGCCCTGTATCCATCTTGCTCTTGGTAGTCGGTGTACCCGAAGTCGCTGGCATCCTAGTGGGGTGCTTGATGGAAGTCGTGCTTGTGTGGATATGACATCGCTCGTGGGGTAGAACTGCTCAACCGGGTAGTGCAGGTCAGTGTAGAGCGTGATCGCCCAGTTCGGATGTTGAGCTGACGTCGAAGGGAATGGTTGAGAACCCGGAGACTGATCGGCGGCAGATGGGTCCTGGCCGCCTGAACCGGTCGGCATGGCCTCGTGCGAGAAGGACGACGGAGGGAGACCTTCCGGGAATGGTGGAGGTGCCTCTTGCTGGGCTGGCTGGACCATAAACGTGTCGGCGCCGGGAGCTGCACCGGGCACAGAAACTCGGAACGAGGCCTCATACCCCAACGGAAACGTAGGGGTCGGCCTCTTCCTCCCTGTGAATGCTTCCTTGCTAGATCTCCCTGTCAGCTTTCTGTTAACAATTGCAGACAGGCAACCGTCATGTACGTACGAAGCTGCCGTGTCCCGTACAACTGCTGGATATGGCGTATCTGCCGATGGCTGACGGGCTTGGGAGGGCTGAAACGAGTATTGAACGCCTTGGCAATGTGGGAGTGCGGCTCGGTCGATGCCATGACGAACTCGATCTGCTCGCGCGTGAAACCGCCGCGCCCTTCGGGGGGGATGGGCTTGCTAGGCCCATACGCGTCCTTTAAGTGTTCGACGGTTCGGTTCGCGATTGCGACGCCGAAGGTTCTTGTAGGCAGCGGCGATGTTGTTATTCGATCCTGTCGCGTTCAGGACGAAGGCGATTTGGTCCCGCGTGAACTTGTACGGCGCCATTGTTGTTTAACGGGGGTTGACGTGGAGGATGAGATGCTGGATGCGGCGGTTCGGTGTGCAGCTAAGCATTTGCGCGAAGGGTTCCTTTTTTGATTGATCACTTTGTGGAGCAAAGTCGTCAACAGAAACCGGCGTGGTGAAAGATTGTTGATTCTTTTGAAGGGCCACGCTTTGTGAGTGGTTGTCGTAGTATCTTGCAAGCCGTGCACCCGAGGTACTGCCGGTGAACGGGACATCCCGTGAATTCCACGTAAACCCTAACGTGTGGTGTGAAGAAGCACCTCACTCAGTTCCAGAGAGCGAGGTCGATGATCAGTGACGAATGAAAAGAGTGTGGAGGGCCACGATGCAAAGGAGGTGTTGTTGAGATGGATGTAGGACATGTGGATATCTGAGCGATCCATAAAATTCTCCCATGCTATCAGGACATCTGAGGACAGAGTCTAATAATTGCAGTTTGAAAATGTTAAATTTCCAGTAGGCGAATCACAAAAGACAAGGGGCGGGACGAGCACGTCACTGTCGGGGCGGCCAAGTGTGAATGGCCTGACTCCCTAACAGGTTGAATGACGATTTGTGCAGTGCCGTCAGGCCATGGAAGCTGACCTGTCGAATTCTCTATCCTCCCAAGGTCAAACACGACTTTGATCAAAGAGGCAGTGACGCTCCTTTATGATACACACTGCTCAAGGGGTCTCGAAGTTCCTAGCGGACCGAGGGGTCACAATGAGAGACTGGTACGTACAGTATCACATCATCTTTCTGACTCTCCGACGTTGCCTGATGCCTAAAACTCGATACAGGAAATGTATCCTTAGGCACCACCGAGCTCTTAGACATCATCGTGCCCCAGACTATGGTAAAATCCGACCGGAAATGACATTTCCTCCTCACTTCACGGACATCACGGCAGCAGATCGAGACGGCAAGACCCAATCTCTGGCACCCTGGCAAGGGTGACGTCGGGAACATCTCGAGGCTAGCGTTGTTCAAAGAGGAAAGAGACACTGGTGCCTAGTGTCGTGCCCCGCTGGGTGCTGGCAGAGGACATCTTCGCGGCTGCTCCCTGCCGCCGGGCCAGAGAGACACATATGTTGGGTCACTCTTCTACTAGGTAGTTTTCGAGGGCAGCCAATACCGAAGATACAACAACATCCTGGACAGGAATGAATTATTGCTACTAGCATCCCAAAAGCCACCGTGGGATGGGAGCCAGATTTCCCCCGTCTTCTCCAACGGCACTTCAAAGACCAACAAACGGATGACATACTTCCGCGCAACAACCTGTGTCGCCTCGGTAGGGCCAACTGGGCGGGAACGACCACATGGTGTTGAGCAAGGACATTGGCCAGCCGAAGGGGACTGACTGTATGGGGATGACGAACGTGGGAAATAACCGGATGACATAGCAGGCGTAAAGCCGCGCGGATGTACTAGTAAATCCGCGTCTAGAAGTTCGTCCAATCTAGGTTGCTGTCGGTCAAATGGCAGTGAACGGGGCGAGAAGTTCACTATGAGGGAGTAGGGAGTCAAGTTGTAGAGGACAAATGCCTAAGCTCGTGATCTATTACGGTGCGGAACTAATGGTTATCGTTTCTTGTTCTTGCTCGCTGCGGTGACGCTTGCTCGGGGAAACGGACGATGCAGACATCGCAAGAGCAAAGGGAAACAACCAAACCAAAATCATCAACATCCTGTCTCCTTGACGTGATATTCCCGTGGACTTCCGTCGCCGTCCTCTAACTGCGTGCCGTGAACCCCGGCTGAAACTGCTTTCGTTGCCAGACGCACCCCGAGAAAAGATGTGTTACCTGGACGCACAACACGTTCAGTACCGATCTCTTCATTTTAACCCGGAAACATACCATCAATGACGGTTGGAAACACGCATCCCAATAGGAACCACCACCTGCGTCTCCTTGAACATCGCCCAGTCGGCCTCCATCAGTTCAGCAGAGGGCGGCGTCTCGAGGTACTTGGTCTTAGAGCCTTTGTCCCCGAACTCACAGTCCACTCTCATCGCCATGTACTCGTAAACCTCCTCCCGTCTATAACCGGGTTTCCGAACGCCATTGTAGGTATCCAGATACACCTTCCGATAGTGCGTCAGGTACCAATCCCTGAACGCGGTCGGCGGTGTAAACGCCGTTACGCTGATGAGGGCGTGGACGAAGGCGTGCTTGCAGGCTGCTTCGATCATTCCGGTCGTGATTTCCTTCCATGCCATCCGCTTGGCTTTTCTGAGCGTGTGGTTGATGGTGAGCTCGAGATAGCGGTAGTATATGGGCAGAAGCACCGTGTCGCAGACAAGTGGAAGGGAAGGCGTGCCGTCCTCGCGTCGAGTTGTAATGGAAGTGTCTCCCAGTTGCCGTTGGGCTTCAGCTGGCTTTAGGTAGTACCTGGAACCGAAGAGTCCGGAGACGTGCGGCTGGCTGAAGCACCTGAGGCCCTGGCGGGTCACAAGTGCCCAGTTAAGTAGCCGGTTGGGTGCCTTGTAGGCCTCATATTTCTCAGCGGTGACGGGGCGGGGTGACAGCTGAATGTCTTGCAGGACCGTTGGGGTGGTGATGCGGTCCATGTTCGTGGCGGTTGGGCTTTGTATCAGAAATTGTGTAGATGCTAGGGGGGAGATGGTATGGAGGAGGTAGTTGGTCCAGTTTCGCAGGTGCGCTCGCCACGGTTATGTGTCTCTCTGTCCACAGAGTTTGAGCAAGTTTGAGTTAACGGGAAACTGTGTGGCGAACTGGAGCAGATTTGAGCACTTTGCCTATGCGTTGCGCTCTGGGACGGTTCATCCGATGAAGCATATTCGCTTTACAGCTGTATCATGCATCGCAGGTGGGGCATAGAGCCTTCTCACCGAGCGCTGCCCTGCTTCCTTATCGCTTGTTCGCGAAGCCATGGTTATTAGGAGTGGTTCAAGCAGCATGCCTGATGGAAGGAAATGTCTCTGTACTGCAAAGATCGCGATGGTCAAGGTCGAAGAGCAATCCCCGTGATTTCCCTGTATTTGTATACTTGTCAGGCTCGAATGCCCCCACTGTCACAGATAGGCGGCGTTATCTCTGAGTAATCCGGTGAACATGTTGGAGAGGGGAACTCGGCAGAGTGCTCATACGGCACGGGTGCTGTTGTTGTTCTAGAGACGCGGCAGGGTGATCCTGTCTCCAACGACCAAATATACAGTCAGACCACTCATTATCATCCATCGTCCATCTTTCGAGTTTCTCTGGTTACTCTGCAAATAACGTAGACGGTGATCAACAACCGATTCCATCCTCAAGACCAAGTTAGAGTGTCTCAAGGCGCAACTCACACGGCAATGCCCACCCGTCTGCTGAGCAATGTCGGTCCTATTAAGCTGTGGACTGGTGCGAGGTATGTCAAGTAGTTGCCCCGGGTCATGACATGATTGCTTCTACCGGCATGGATGGAGCTGGCGTTACTGTGAGCGCCATTCTTATGCTAGACCATATGCTGGATGGTATGCTAAGCTGTTAAAGACACGGGAAGCGTAGTTTTCGTTTCTATCTTGCTCCGGATATCAAGACGAGGAGACGAGACGACGAGACGACGAGCAACTGGTTGGTTATACTCATGAGCATCTTCTTTACTGAAACCTCGCAAGGCAGCTCGGGTTGTCTTTTCCCAAGAGTGCATGGGTGCATAGCTGGAACTCGATGCCAGTGTCTCGTAAAGCCAACTAATATTCAGCATGCCCAGAACTAACTACGCGACTATTCACTTTCGTCATAGGTCCCAGTCAGGTGGAGTCAGTTATATCCCTCCAGAGATACAAAGGAATGGCGTTAAGCATGAGCCACCTTGGGCGCGCTGAATGGGAGCTGTGAGGAAGATTCACCTAAGATTACATGTACTCTAAGGTAGCTGGAAAGGAGTCCCTCACCATGACACAAGAAAATGGGAAGGCTCCTAAAATACATAACAGACCAGCGGCACTGGCATTTCCTGAAGCACATGTCTCTTCCTCACAAAAGAATCTCAACCGTGTAATGTACAAACTGATTTTTCGACTCGGGTGATAGATGGACGGAACGAAATCAAGAGGAAAGATTCGTCAAAGTCCAGTTCCTTGCGTCCCTCCAGGACTTGGCCGCCAAAGCAGCTTATCTCTTCGTCATTACCCCGTATCGGTATGCCTGGCGCCAGGCAAGGACTGTGGATGATCCGTCTGGTCAAACACAACTTCGAGGATATCATTTACCCAGTAGAGGATAACAAGAAGATTAATCCAGACATAACCTCGCCAGGGGACTGCTCCTCTCCTCACAATTCCTTGTCAATGGAGACATACAAGAACACGGAGGCTATCCTACCACTCATGCCGCCTCCGCCTTCCACGCCGGCGCAGCCTGGGTAAGGAGCCAGGATGAGTACACCATGCTAGCATCGGCAGCAGAGGGGGTGACCGAGTGGCTGGCCTAACGTATATGTTGAGCAACGCAGCCGTCCAGAGCGAGAGATGAGCCCTCCACGGTTTGTCGAAGTCCCACAGCTTCGTGCTTGCTAAGGACTCGAAGAACGTAGCGCTATGCCGGCTTGCCACTCTGCTGCGAACTCAACCAGGCGCAGCCAAGCATTAGTGAGCTCTATTTCTCTGGCAAGTTCCTTCTCGGATCTCCTCAGTCTAGTGTCATTCTCCGCCAGACTCCTGACCTCTGCTTCCGCCTGATCCAGCGCGGTCTGCGCCTTCTGTAGATGGGCCATCTCCTCATCGACGGCCTTCTGACTAAGGGCACGAGAGGAATCTCTGTATGCCATGAGCTGCTCAAGGTCTGGGTTCGCCGTAGCGGCATTCGAATCCTCCTCCGCTCCTCGCCAACCCTGGAATCCCGATCCAGGTGCCACCGATACCAGCGCATCCAGCTTAGCATTCATCTCTTGAGTGATTTTGACGATCTTGTCCACCCGAGACTGAGCGCGTGTCAGCCCTTCCAGTGCTGATGTGCGGGCAGCATTAGCGGCTTCTTGAGCCATTATGAGCCAATCTCTTTCGCCCCTGCTCTTGTGAAGTTGGGCGTCAAGAAGATTCGGTCGGGCAGGATGCTCGGAGAAATGGATATGAAGTAGACGAAAAAATCCCATTATGTTGCCGAACTCGATGCCACATGTATCCAGGGCCGGCATGGCTGCTGAGGAAAGCTGGCAATCCTGCATGTAGCTGTCACGATCATCTTGGTCTACGGCAGGAGTTGATGTGGTGCCGCAGCTCATCTCTCCTCTTGCTGGCGGCGCAACTGTAACGGGGACCGCATTGTCGTGCTGCTCGAGCCTGATGGTATGCTGGAGGCGGTCATGGGGATTGTGTGTCTCAATGGTCCGCTCGGTTGCTTCAGCTTGTTGTTCCCGTGGCGGCAGAAGGCCGCCTTCACTGGGTTGCGCCTTCAGGTAGCTCCCCCATACACTGCGCGCGAAGGGCGCGGCCTGGTTGTAAACGGCGTCGATGTGGGATGTGGCGTCGTCTTGAGTGGACACCACATCGCTGTGTTCCTCAGCACTAATAGCGAAGTTGGGTCGATCATTTGTCTGTTGCGGTCCATGCTCTGGAGTTAGGGTGGCGGTCATTGTAGCTGGTGTGACTGTGGATGGCCGTTGTTGCTGAGGCCATGTATCAGATATCGTCGTCGTGGGTGTTGAACTGGCCGGCGATTGCTGTTCATCCGCGAGATTCTGACTGTTATGCTGTCGACTATAGGTGTCCATCTGGTGATCATGGCTCTGCATCTGGGTGTCGTTTGCAAAAGCGCAGGCGAAACTTGAGTCCCTTACACCTTCAGCCATTCCGAATTCTAGGGCAGGGCGGTAAAGAAGTCCTGAGACGGCGGGAGATTGAGACTCTGCCTGCATGCCTGATTGCGTCTGGGACCCTGTCTGTGATGCCGTCAGTTCACATGTCGACGGACTGGCATGGCGTGATCTGCCAGAATCACCGAAGCGTTGGTGGAGTAGCGCCTTGGCTGTCCTCGCTGTTCTGAAGGTCCATACTGGTAGCCCACGACTCGAACCCGCCATGGCATCGTAGAGCACGCCACCGGGTTGGTAGAGGCTCCTCAGCTCTAGGCCGTGCTCAAGAGCGGCCTTGGTGACTGCCCGGAGGTATTGCACATCGCTATCGTTGAGCTTGACCTCTTGAACCGCCTTCCGTGCGCTCTTGAGGAAATCGCGGGGAAACCAGCCATTTCCGTTCCACTTCTCCGTCAGATACAGGATGTTTCGTTCGTACCTGCTCGGTTTAGGCGAATCATACGCCCTCGCAGTTCGTGGCGAAGTGGTGTTAGAGGACCGCCGGACCGAGCTTCTGTATTCGGTGTCGTTAGGCTTGCGCTGCTGCACCGAACTCTGTTTGGAAGAGAGGCTCGGCACTGGTGAGAGTTGTGGAAGTGATGGCCGGGCTGAGTCTGGAGAGGATGTCCGGGAGTACATCGTCTGATGGGCAGGCGGAGATTGCGCAGAATCGGAGTCAACAAGATCCATTCTGACATAGATCGTGTCTGCGATCTCATCCGCTTGGTCTGTCATGGCATGCAGTAGATCGGTAGGCAAATAGAAGCGTATCATGCAGCGTTGAGAGATCGTGCTGATATTTTGAGGAGGAAGATCGAGCTGAAAGGTTTCAGGTGGAGAAAGTTGGAGGTGTTTCTTGCAGGGTTGCCATTTGCTTAGTCAAACGAGAAGCAGTGGCAGCACTTGGACATTAAGAAAGGAGTCGTTAGGGTTTGTGTTAGGAGGAAAAAAAGACCAAGCTTTTAGTCGGAAAGATTTGTAAGTCTCCTGTTTACTTCGTAATGTGGGTGCAGTCTCTTATCGGGGCGTTAACTCACCGAACTTGCTCCACTTGATGGCGTACCTAAGACAACGACCATTCACCGACCGTCGGCTTCGGAAAGACCCCGCAACGTCCTGTGGTTTGTTAATTACGCGTTGGTTTCCAATTGGCCTCGATGACGAAACACAGAGCCATTATGTCAGACCACACGGGAGCGCGAACTTGAAGGCCGGTGACACAGCCTCGATAAATGGTGTGATATTCGAGGAGTTGTCACACCGACAATGTGTTGTCGACGTTTGGGTCTTAACTGCAGTCCAAGTTCCCTCAGCCCTCATTTTTCAAACGAGGCTGGAATGTTTTCTCCTTTTGAGGCTCCCCAGAATTTGCAATATCGTTTGAGTTGCACAGAACCACAACTGCGACCACCCGCCTCCGTCTGCGCCATTTACCGCATGTTCAGAAGTTTCATTCCTCCTTCACTATTATCTTGCTCAAAGATAGATCTTGGTGATGCCGAACGGCACTTGTCCGAATGAGCGTCAGCGTATATAAAACACTTTTCACTGGACTTTACTCTAACAAGAGACTTGGTAACAAACAATCTATTGAAGACGGGACGCCAAACACAACCCCAGGCAGAATCTGTACTTAAGCCTAAGGGTGAGCCTACGTGCCGTGTTAGGCTTTTATACGCCTGGAATAGTCTGATTAGGGTGGCTCGCGTGCCTCGAGGCAGTTCTAAGGTAGGAGGGAGAGCGTGTAAGTAGTACGAGATCACATATCCACAAAAGGATTAATATATCAATTGGAAGGAAAAGGGCGTAAATATAATCTTCAGGGCCTCTTGATCAGCCAAAAGAGTAGTATCCTCTCTAACTTTTTCCCCTACCTAAGTATTATAAGTGTCATACACGTAAGTTAACCCTTTTCCTACCAAGATTTTCTATTTACTAGGCCCCTGAACAGCATCCCCGTGTCACTATCGACTAGAGTTACACCAGCATATCCGTCGTATGCCAATGGGCATTATGGGCTCACATACGCACTGGGTATTCGGCCGGATTCCTATCCTCAGCGGGTGGAAGAAGATGTTTCATGAGAGATAAGCAGACGCTGCTATCCGTATTGTGGCTCCCTTGGCATGGCACACAATTCTCCAATAATCGCCACTTTTTACGTGTAACCTGCTAATCCCCTCTCCGCTTCTCTAACCCTTCCAGGCGAAGCACTAGTCCACAACAGAGGCCTCAAGCCCCCAAGCTCATCCATCTCGCCCGCCTCGCATATCCCTGGGTGACTCCACAAACTCCTCCTCATCCCCAAGACCCCCTGAAAACAGAACTGGCGTGCCGCGAGACAGAGCTCCAGGTGCTGTGCCAAAGAACACCGAGCAGTCGCACAGTAGTTCTCGCAGAGCCATTTCCCCCCATTTCTCATGATAACGAGGCCGGACCCAGCGATTGTACCCTTGACGATCGGGATCTCTAGGCTCGGCCTACCGGGACGGCGCCGTTTCCATATTGTCTGGTTTTGTGTGGGATCGGGTTGGCCAGTCGCAAGGGTAGCTGGATCTGCTGCTGGTCGACCGTGGAGATGGTCATGGTGTCGATGCGCCGTGTTTACGCTGATGCTGTCCACGCTAAGCTATGAGAATAGTTTGATGTGAGAATGATGGTGAGATCAGAAATGCACTGGCGGCTGAAGTACTTTTGCCACGGTGAAAGCTTGTTTTTTATAGATCCGGACAGGCTAGAGGTTCAGTGTTCACATCTAGTTTGCAGGTGTCTAAGCATCTGAGCTATCATTATGAGAGGTCGCTGATTGAGCCATTGTCTACTCATCGTGAGCAAAACACAATGAGCTATTTCACCAGCTCAGATCTTAGAGATGATTATCACTTTGTTTCTTGAGGCCTTTAAAAGATCTCATGTTCCTTCTGCTCTGCTGTGAGAGCAAGATGCCGGCTCTTGAGGGATCAGTCAGCTAGTAAAGACATGCTTGAGACGGGACACGGTGTTTGACCTTCCGAGATATCTCAGTCCGAACTTCTAACCATATATGCGACAGCTTTCTTCATCATTCTCGTGTTACCAAACGCAGATTGTGCATGGGGAAGATGTCCTGAATTCGCAAGCGAAAACAACCCCGACTTCCCGCTATAAGTGTTTGAAGGTCCTATCAGAGTTGAAGTCCATGTGACTTGGATCCGTCTCAAGATAAAAGTCTCATACGAGAATTGGCAGAAAGTTACGAATGCAAAAAGCTCCCCAGCGGAATATGTAGTGCTGGTTGCTGAAGTGAGGTCTGGTGCAGCTAGACGAGATTTTCATATCTGGGAGAGGTGAGTCCCCCGCAGCTGGCTTAACACAGAGATGCCCCTGCTGAAGGCCATGCATGTTGGCGCGGTACCTGAACGCACGATTGGACGATGCATTCACACAATTAGCCGATGAGATGCCGATTAACATATCACTGTGTTAACGTGCATGATAAGCGAGCCGTATAGACAAGCGAGCCGTACACTTTCTTAGCGCGACGCGACCTTCCACTTCTTTCACTAATTCTACCACCAATTCGCTATGGATTCGCTTCAAACCGAATCTCGGGTTATTCTAGCCCTCGAAGCTATTAAAAACGACCCAAAGCTTAGTCTTCGACGCGCAGCTACAATCTACAACGTACCGCTAATGACCCTCTCCAACCGACGCGCCGGTCGGCCTGCACGACGCGATATTCTAGCCAACTCACGTAAGCTTACCGATCTAGAAGAGAAAACGATTGTTCGATACATAATTGAGCTATATGCGCGCGCATTTCATCCTCGGCTTTGTTACGTGGAAGATATGGCCAACCGATTGCTCCGTAAACGCGACGCGCCCCCTATTGGCGTACGATGGGCTCACAACTTCGTCAAGCGCCAGCCAGAACTTCGTACGCGTTTTACGCGTAAATACGACTACCAGAGGGCCAAATACGAAGATCCAAATGTTATTCGCGAGTAGTTTGCTCTTATACACAACATTAAGGTCAAATACGGTATCCTCGATAACGATTCGTATAACTTCGACGAGACTAGGTTTATAATGGGCATAATCATCGCCACTATAGTAGTTACAACCTCTGATAGCCGCAACAGGGCTAAACAGGCCCAGCCTAGCAATCGGGAGTGGGCTACAGTTATCCAAGGAGTAAATGCTTTAGGCTGGGCCATCCCACCATTCATCATCTTAGCTAGGCAATATTACCTTGCTAACTAGTATCAAGAGTACAACCTTCCGGCCACCTAGCGTATTACAACAACCGATAATGGCTGGACTACTAATAAGAAGGGTATAGATTGGATTCGGCACTTCGATTTTCACACAGTATCTCGTACGAAGGGCAAATATCGGCTATTGATCCTTAACGGCCACGATAGCCACCACTCCGAGGAATTCGAGACCTACTGCCAGGAGTACAATATTATTACTCTTTGTATGCCTCCGCACTCCTCGCACCTACTTCAGCCATTAGATGTGGGGTGTTTTTCGCCGTTGAAGAAGGCGTACAGCCGCCAGATTGAGCAGCTAATGCGGATGAATATCACACACATCAGCAAGTTGGAGTTTCTTTGTGCGTTCAGAGAGGCTTTTTTTGCTTCAATTACAGAAAAGAACATCCAGGGAGGTTTTGCCGGAGCCGGCCTTATGCCGTACGACCCAGAGAGGGTGATATCTAAACTTGATATGCGTATTCGGACCCCAACACCACCAGCCTCAAGGCCGGACACGGTACTACCTTGGGTCTTCCAGACACCACGCAACCCCCGAGAAGCCAACTCGCAGTCAACGCTCATTAAGACTCGCATTGCCAACCATTAGAATAGCTCCCCGACTTCAATGTTAGCTGCTGTGGACCAGCTTACTAAGGGTACAATGGCTGTGATGCACGAGGTAGCTCTCCTTCGGTCGGAGGTCTCTTCACTCCGAAAGGCCAATGAGGGGCTTAGTAAGAGACGGAGAGCCAAAAAAACACGTGTGCGGCTCGGAGGGTCACTTACTGTACAAGAGGCACAGGATCTACTAGATCAGAAAGCTGTGGGGGAGCAGGTAGCCCAGGAAACACAGCAAAATAGTGGTGGTGCAGGGGGGTCTCGTACGAAGATTCGGTGCTGTGGTGTATGCGGCAAGCCTGGCCATAATGCACGCACGTGCCAGGAGGCTACAGAATCGTCTGATTCATCTGTTTCTAATTCAGTTATTGTTGTTTCATAGGGTGGTTGTAGAATTATTCAGGATAGTTGTAGTGAGGTGGTAGAAAGTGTACGGCTCGCTTGTCTGTACGGCTCGCTTATCATACACGTTACCATTTGTAAATGGTAACTTACAACATGTGCAGTTCCCAATAACTAACACAACGGCATGATGTCGGCCCTTGAAAGCATTGGCTGGCGGCTGCGCCTTTGAAGGCTAAACGTGTCATACAATAAGAATGTTTCACCTTTCAAGTGAGTCTTAGTGAGGTGGTTTGACTTCACTCAGCCCCAGGGTGGGTCGCCAAAGCGAAGTTGGGTGGCAGAAAACATTTTTCTGGGCAACGTCTCAACATCCACCAAACATCAACAACAGCAGATCTGACAAGCCGCTAGCATCCAGTCAACCCATCAGACGTGTAAAGAACCCAACTAGGACAGATATCTGCACAAACACCTTAAGTGCCCTGCATCCCCGCCCTTGCCGCAAATCCCCATCAACCACTCCTCATCAACTAATTCACCCAGCTCTCCAACCGCAAGAATGGCCCAAGCCGCCCCGGTAGTCGTCCTCGTGGCAATCATGCTCATCGCCATCGCCATCTGGGGCGTGCGTGAGATCCGCGGCCGGCGGAGGGAGGAAGACCTCGCGCCGTACCTCGCTCGGATGGAGGAGAGGATGCACCGCCGTCAGTTAGAGCGGGAGCTGAAGAGGGGACAAAAGCGCACGAAACTCGACGAGAGGAAGGTTGCAGTCAGCAGTGCCGCGGCAGAGGGGGATGCTGAGTTGATGGAGAGGTTGAAGAAGGTGAGTTATCTCCGCAAGCCAGGGGTCCGGTCAGACTAGCAGACAAGGTGTGATATGGTTTACTGACGAAGACTACAGCTGCGTACTCCGGGTTCGACACTTTGATGGTGGTGGTGCTGAATTATCGGATAAAGGCTACAAAGGCGGCTTCTGGGATACCGGCGGGCAGAGTGGATGGAGGAGGGGTTATGGTGCTGAGATACTATCGTCACAACTGTCGATCATCGTCTCAAGCGCCCTTCGAAGCCGGCCACCGTCTCGCTGTTAACTCTGACTATTTGCCTGGCGTCGATACGGCGTTCGCGCATTGCGATGATATGTCAGAAAGGTATTCGGAGGAATCGTTCAGTATACCAATAAGCACGAACGTCTATCATACCACTGCGTCTCTTCCTTGACCACAACAGTCACCGTCAGGCTGCATCAATCCTAGCCTCCGCGTCTCGGCGCCGAGACCTGATGGCGTATGGTATAGCCGCAGTCCGGTTTGCCAAATGGGGGCGAGACAGCCCGATATGTCTTAAGAGAATGTATGTCATCTTGCATTTCGCTGAAGATGCTGCTGACGAGTCATGGGGCCGTTGGCATCTTCAGATGTGATGATCAATATCGAGTTCTTGCTTACTGTATCCGTCCATTCGAGTTCTCCGAGGTCGGAGAGCACATCTGGGAGAGCGCGGAGTGTGCAGCCAGGCTATGCTAATGTTAAGGTGCTGGCTGTCAACACTCAAGCGGGCGAGCTATGTCATCTCCAACTCGCTCAAAGCCACGATTCCTCCACCATGCCACCACCAACGAGCATCAGCCAACAAGCTATACTAGAATAGACCACCGATTACCCCCAGAGGCAAGCCGCGGATGAGCAGGTAGATGTCATGCAGCACCATGCAATGTTGAAGGTTGCCGCCTTCAGCAACGTTCGGACTAAACCACATGAAGTCAGAACAAAGACAGTTGATGCCATTACGGATCAAACGAAACGACACAATGGGTATACTCAAGACATTCTTCCTTGACATCTTCTAGGAATTGCATTTCCCTGCCAGGTCACCCTGATGGATGTCAACTTTCTTGCCGATCGACCAGCTGTGAGGTTTCGTTCTCGTTAAGACCGTCTTTAGTATATCAAAGATTTGTCTCCCGTAAACGATCGGCGATGATAGCAAACCTCTGAGACTGTCTCTTTAGGGCTTGAACTGTCGATTTAGCGCCTCCGAGCTGACAATTTTGCCCTGCATTGACACACGCACACGATAATAGTGGTGGGAATGTGGCTTGACAAAGGAGAACCGGCCCAGTATACCTCACGTTGTGACCAAAGACATCGCGTCGATCCGTATAGCCCTCATTCAGTATGAACCGACTAACTCCTGCTTCAACAGAATTATCACGTCCAGATAAATGTCGAAGCTCGGACTTCATCGTCGCTTCGCCGTCATGCAAATCCGGGTATGCGGTATGTCTCGGAGTATGCATGCGTGCTTCAAGATGCGGCGGTCCATCGAACACTCCCGTCGTCTCTCTCACAGCAGTATCAGGACACTTTAGGCAGACTTCGCCCTGTCTTGTCCTGGCAATACTAACCGCGAAGATGGGACTGGTATCGAGCGTCCGTGTTTGGGAGGGGGATTTTGGCAGGGGGCGAGTCAACAAGGTGAAGGACACACGACAATCCTGGCATCTCCAGATAAGGCAATTCACCTTCCGACCGGCCGCTAGCGAGACGGTGATTCACAGCTGTCCCGTTGCTCAAATACCAGTTGGGTCACTGCGATGTTATTTACCCCTGGCCACTCATGATCAATGCGTTGGTTCGGGGCAAGTTCTATACGGCCGAGTATATCAAGCCGATACCTTTCACTAGCCAACAACCTACAGAACAAAGAACCGACTTTCACATCTGGGTGATTTCCTGTCAGAGTGGAAAGAACAAGCGAGTTAGGGTGCAAAAGGAGGCAGATTGTGAATCACTAGCCGAAAGTCGATTCATCACGCGAGCGAAGAGTGAAGCACCGGTCGACTGGCAACCGGACGATTCACTCGCCCTCAATATGGCGGTATTTAATCCCCTTTCCAAATCCAATCTGTCCACTGCCTCTTCTCCCATCTCCATCTCCATCTACAGAATCAGTACGTCGTCGACCTCTTCCTTTCCGTCTGGCACGCCTTTTTGGAATCAACCTCAGGCATACCGTCACCGCAATTTCCACCATGCGGTGTCCACCGCTGCTGCTCGCTGTCACAGCGTCGACTCCGTTTCTCGTCCCTGCAGCCGGCCAGCCCGGACCCGTCCAGGCTGCTGGTGCTGCCGATGATCCGGGTCAATGTACCGGGACAGTTGTGATTGTCACGGTGTCGGAGACGACCACTGTTCCCTGTATCACTACTACGACGTGGTCCGTATCCGGTACCACCTCGTACCCTGTCACGACAACCATTCCGATCTCAGAGCTGGGAACTGCAACTCCCACAGTCGCTCCTTCTTCGTCTGAGCAAGCCCCGAGCTCATCGTCGAGCAGCCTTTCACAGTTCAGCTTTACGCCGGTCGGAACTCGTTCCTTCAGCTTCACGGCAAATCCTCAGTCAACTCCCCGACCCTCTGGTACAGATCAGACGGTTCAATTGCCAGCATCACGGTTATCACACCGACGAGCGTTCCAGGTATCTCAACTACACTTGGGCAGGGCTTCAGCTCGTCAAGTGTGAGGTTCACCACTACCCTGGTCGGTTCGTTCTCCTTTAGTTCAGCCAGCGGCTCGCAGCAACCCAGTGTCCTTTCGGATGGCACTCCTGTCAGCTCGCAGCCGGTTGCGACTGCTGCGGCGGGAACGGTGGAGTAAACTGTTTTGCCCTCCGGTCCTGACAGCACTGGATCGGTGGCGGCTGGGTCCAGCGGTGCTTCCTCAGCCGCATCAGCTACCTCACCTTCGAGCCTGAGGAGCGTCGTCTCCTATCAGCTCATCGCCATTGTCCTCGATCTGGTCGACGACAGGAACATCTCCCTCAGAGACGGATACCGCTTCTGGGACCATTTCGTCAGCCTCGGACCGGGCGAGCTTAGCTACGACACCGTCGTGGTTGAGTGCCCTCTCTTCTTCGGTAGCCACCATCCCCCCGTCATCATTCACACTGACGCCACCGCA
Organism: Coniochaeta sp. 2T2.1; assembly: GCA_009194965.1. Taxonomy (NCBI): domain Eukaryota; kingdom Fungi; phylum Ascomycota; class Sordariomycetes; order Coniochaetales; family Coniochaetaceae; genus Coniochaeta; species Coniochaeta sp. 2T2.1. Next base: position 219,654 of record VSMA01000045.1, read on the forward strand.
CCTCACGGTTGGTTCTGAGTCCACAGCTACTTCAGATCTATCATCTGGTCCACTTCCCACTGGGCCATCTCTGTCCTTTTCGACGCAGAGCTTCGGATCTCCTCCGGGTTCAAGTTCGGCGTCTACAACCTCATCACCACCCTCTGATACATCCTCCGTCGGCTCCCACCCACCTAAGGGACCAACGTTCAGCTCATCGATAGGCGCTTCGTCAATATTCTCAATTCAGACTGGCCCCCTCACAGGTCCAACTTTCGGCTCCTCGACTGATGGCTCATCAACTGTCTCAGTGCCAACGGGGCCACTCTCCGGTCCAGCTTTCACTTCACCAACTACTGACTCGTCGACATGGTCCATCCCGACTGGGCCTCTTTCCGGGCCGCCTTTTAGCTCGTCGACCGGCGACGCATCGACTATCTCCGTGTCAACTGGGCCACTGTCTGGTCCAGCATTCAGCTCGCCAGCTACAGATTCGTCGACATGGAGTCTCCCTACTGGACCACTTTCTGGTCCATCTTTCGGCTCTTCCAGTAGCGACACCTCAGCATTCTATGTGCCGACTGGGCCACCGTCCGGTCCATCGTTCAGCTCGTCAACCAGTGATTTGTCAACATGGACGCTTCCAACTGGACCCCTTTCTGGCCCGCCATTCAGCTCGGCAACTACCGACCCGACAACTTGGTACGTACCCACGGGCCCACTCACGGGGCCAGCTTTCACATCTGCAGCCACAACCTCGTCAACTACCAGCTTCCCCGGCTTCAGCTTTCCCTCACCGCCGTTGACCGGTCCATCATTTGGCTTGTCGACCACCTCATCACCTACTCTCACTGGTCCGGCCTTTAGCGCCACTTCGACGGATTCTCCCTCAGTGTTTAATTACCATGGCATCACGATGGAACCTATCTACTGGCCCACTGACACATTAAGGAGTACGACGACATCACGCCTGCCATCGGTGCCGACATTCGCACCAGACTGTCCCGCATCTGACTCGGTCTTCTACGAAGCATCCAACGGGAAGTGGTTTATCCTCGACTGCAACAACGACCACTTGGGCGGCGACCTGGATACGCTCTACGACACCACCTACACAGAATGCTGCGAAGCATGCGCCATGTGGCCCAATTGCGAAGGTCTCGCGTGGGCGCCCACACAGCCGGGAACACCGTGCTACCTGAAGTCTGAGATCAGCGAGGGCATACCAAACCCGAATATCTGGGCCGCCATTGCCATCACTCTCCCCGAGGGCTTCCCGCCAAACTTCGAGACGGAGATCACGTCGACAATGACAGCACTCCCACCGGGGGCCAGTCTGGAGACGCTTACCGATGCCACCTACACCGAGAATACAGTCATCACCACCACCGGTCCCGGCGGACACGCTACTGTAGTGCCTTTGATATTCCCATTTGGAGGCCCCCCTCTAATTTTGAGTCCCCTTTACCCCTAACAATGTCTAGTCTGTTTTCCAACGCGTTCCCTGACTAACACTCTTTCTTCCCCAGTGCTGGGGTTGCTTCAACGTCCTACCAGTCAACGTCGTCATCAAGCTACCAAAGCTGTGCGTCGTCATCTTCGGTATCAAGATCGGCTTCTGTGGCACCGGCGGCAGTGGCGGACATCGTGGAAGTGACCCTCACAACAAGCCGGACCCAGACAAGCCGAATAATGATCCTAGCACGCAGCCAACCACATCACCGACCTCATCGCCCTCGACGACGTCAACGACATGCACTGTCTCAGTGACCGCCACCTACTAGAGCGTCTTCTGCTCCATTACACTGGGCGCTGATCAACAGCAGCCGTCTGAGTGCTCGACCCTGGCGTACAGCACGGTCACTGGATGTGACGTCGTTCCCTCCACTACCACTACTACGGCGTCTGAGGTGCCTACACCATGGCTCTGTGGGGTCGATACATGTGGTGTCGATCCCGGCAGCTGCCCTACGGGCAGGAAGAGGGATGCGAATGTAGCGCCTGGCAGGGATAGTCAGCCGCAGGATGGGAAGTGGGCTGGCCCAACGAACTACGGCATGGATGCGGGAAAGTTCCTTCGAGGAGGTAAGCCATGCAACCCGTCTTTGACAATATCAACACCGCTAACCACAACAACAGAGGTATATCTTGCCACCCGTCGGGCACCTGAGACGACATATAACCACATCCAATTCAAGGATGAGGTAGTGAGCATCGCTGTCCAGGGACTCTACGGCTGTACCTGTGTAATCGCGATATCTAGAAAAGGGGCCTGGGTCGGCCATTTCTGGGAGAATCCATATTTCATGAACACGCTCGACGAACCAATGGACGAGGATTGGGACAATTTCGACACGCAAGTCATAACGGCAATGGATACCGGCCTGCCAGGTGCACCCCGAACACCTCACGTCACCAAATATGCTCTAGGGGATCTCCGGAACAATAACAATCTAGGCGAACTGGGACACATGTTCGACGACGACCAGGACCCATACCTCTTTGTGGTCTCGTCCAGAGATAGGGTTTTTCTCGCACGCGAAGACAGGTGGGCTTACTCAGCCAACGCGGGCGGAGATGATCCGAAGTATGAACGGGCTATTGAGCGAATGTTAGAGAAGCTGGCAGATATGTTTGACAGGAATCTGAATGATATGACGGGCATGTTACGGGATCACGTACGCACCGATGCTGGGCATGAATCCCGAGGATGGCGATTTCGATACTCCGAGGGGCAAGTTCCTCATCCAGTACCAGCCGGCGCCGAGGCCGTGCAGCCAGGGTGAACAGGTCATCGCGAAGTGGCGCATCTGGTTTGAGAACAGTAAGTTACCGCAATGCCTCACGCTGGAAGACAGATTTCAACTGACTTGTTTCGTGACAGATCGGAAGTTTAACTACGACTGGTATGCTGACGAGTCCCAACTTTTGCCCGAGGCTGGAGGCTCGGGTGGTGCGCAGCGAGATGCCTGCCCGATGAACTCAACAACCAGCGCTCTGCCTCAGATCACTTCTACAAGTTCCCCATTGACATCATCGTCCAGCATCGCATTAACAACCTCATACTCTACCACCAAACCCACCACCACATCATCTCCATCTTCCACCCCCCAACCCCCAGCCGCCCCATCTACCACTTCCCCCCTACCCCCCAATCCCTCAACAACAGTCGTCTGCAATCTCCAAATCTTCGAGTGCTACCTCCGCCTTCCCACCTCAAACCTCATCGCCCCCATCGCCAAGCAAGTCTACCTCACCAAGTCAGACCTCAAGGACTACATCTGGTCGGCAGAAAACATAACCCTCCCCTGGAACCAAGAAACAGCTCTCGACATCCCCGCTAACGTTTCTACGCTGCCCCTGACGGTGCGGCCCATGCGCGACGGCGCGCCGGCATGGACGCTGCAGTTCCGCTATGGCAGTCTGGAGGGGCTGGCTGTCAACTCCAGTGCTGACGCAGGAATGCCGTATAGTAGTAATAACCCTTGGAAAGGGCATGAGGGGGTTTGCTTGTGGGGGGATGGGGGCTACTATTGTGATCGGAGGGTGTTTACGGTTTTCCATTGCTAAGAGGAGGGAGATTGTGAGAGGGTGTGAGAAGGGAGGTTAATATGGGGATTGAATGATGGTCGGGGGTGAGATGGAGGATTGCAGAACTAAGGAAGCGAGAAAAGCCGAGGCGGCCCCCAAACCTAATCTCGTCAACCGGACGGGCCGCCGTCATACAGTAGCCGACGGTTGTTGCTTGGCTTATACCGCGGGCCGCTTAAGGGGCACGTGTACGTCAAATTAAGGTGGTATGTAGGACCCTGAGCGCGGCAGAATCGCCTTAGCGTTAGGCACCGGAATCCTAAAGCGCCCAACGGTAAACGGTATTGAGGGCCAAGACAATGAAAAGCCCGTGCATGCTCGCTTGCCGATTGATTGCCCAACGTTTGATCCCTTGGCATAGAGCACAGATCGGCTGTTGGCGTCAAGTCTCGTTCTAACGGTTGCTGCAAGATGGCTCGCTGTGAGATGCCCCGTCGCTTACGCGGTGGTTCTTTGATCCCTAGCAGTGGTAGATACCGATGCTTAGCGCTGCCGTATCGACGACTGGCGGCTATGGTGTCATGGTTGTGATTGTTTGCCTTCGACTCCCGATGCATCTCGTCGTATAGACTTTGAGATCGAGTGGGTGGGCAATAACTGCTAATATAAACGTATGGTGGCACGACTAAGGCTAGGCAATAGTAGCAACGGTAAATAAGTAGTACTGGTAGTTGGTATATTGTCAACAGCAAGATGGAGGAAATTCGCTAGAGGACCGTTGAGATGGATATTGTATTCGTAACATTTACATTTCACCTTGAAGCCGATAGTATTATTGGTTATCATAGTCCTCTACCACTGCATAGAGGTTAACTATTATCCATACTGATACAAGACTTAACTACTGTGTCAAGTCGAGTATGCGCTATTGCTTCGTCCTCGACGTCGCCTTGGGCGCTTTGTTGGCGTCCCGGGCTATAACAGAAGGCACCTCAAATCGCGATATCCCTCAGAGCTCGCGCATTGTGTCCGAGTATCTGCCGAGTATCTGCCCGGCCACAGCCCCTTCAGCCTCTGCGACGTGTTGAACCCGGACGATCTGGGGATCATCAGCAACGTAACGTACAGCGACCAGCCCAAGCCGATCCACACCTATTTCTCCCTCTGCCCCCTAGCTCAAGCTGATAGTATACCAAAATTTGATACCCAGCATACAGCAACGACGGCTTCCACATCGCTGTTCTGAAGTTTTTACGGAGAGGGTCTCCCTGAAGTCGATGGGTATATTCCAGTCGATGCCCCAGATCTGGTCGAGTGCGAGGACCTTCACTATGTCATCTCCATCCGGATGATTTGGAGTGACTGGAATGTCAGCCTGTACTGGCTCGGTTGGTTGGGCCGGGGTGCGTGCTCCGGCAAATCGACCGCTCGATTCAATCCCGTTGGCCCACCGATCCGATTCGTCGTACCCTTCACACCGGCATCCTCGATTCCGACATGCTTGACACTCAGGTCGAGCCTCGTCACACTTCTTCTTCCTCCTTCTGCAGTTCCGACAGTCGCCTCGCGATCGGCCCATAGTGATGGTCTGCTAAACCGAGCTAGTCACCAGATAAGCACTCTCGATTAGTGCAGCGGCACTCCGGTCTCTCACATTGCATATATAACGGTGCTCGAGCTTCAAAGAACAAATAATCAAGGGATGCAAAGCTCTGAACCGAGGAGACGGAGTAAACTGCTATATTCACATTCAGGGGGGCGATTTGCCGTCCGCGGCAGGCCGTGGAGACTCAGAGCCTATGCCGAAAGATAGGGGCGGGGTCAACTAGCAGGGGTCGACTGTCCGAAGAGGAAAAAGCTGGCGCTGTCGCATGTAGCTGCCGGACTAGGCTAGCTTGCTCCTCTTTATGAGCTGCGTGCACGATACCGTTCTAAGTCAGCTGTCTGTGCAAGTGAGCAAGAGTCGTGAAATGAAGGCTGAAACTGGAGCTGCGACAATCTCGTCGCTTATCTACCCCAGGTTTCCGTATGTGTGCTAGCTAAGGGTTAGCAGATAGCGGCTTCCGAGATGCATGCCCGCGATGTTCAGATAGTGAAGACTTGGATTGGCATTGGAAGATACTGTATCAAGCTTCCATCACCAACCACCATCGACATGAACAGACGCGCATTTAGTTGCTGCCGTTCCCCATGACGGGAGTCGTGTGTCGTGCATTCTTGGATTCATTCTCGGTGTCCTTGTTCAGTCAACAGGACTATCATCAACTAATCCGACACTTATCAAAAGTTCAAAACAACACCATGTCTGGAAGAAGCCCCTTCAGTGTCCATCCTCCCGGCACTGTTCTTCTGGTTGACTGTAAGTCAAGCCCTCCCGTTTTAATGACCATTCTGGTACTGACCATAAGCTCCGCGATGCAGATCAAATTGCCACTGATACATCCGGCCTTGTCCTCTCTCCAACTCCCAGCGACGACCCGAACGAGCCGTTGGTACGTCGAAAGAAGAGCACTCAAGCTGAAGCGTATATCTACTTACACACCATGCACAACTAGAACTGGAGTGCCTGGCGGAAGGTTGTCAACTGTGGTCTCATCATGAGCATGACAGTGGCAGTATTCACTGGGTAAGTCTGGTCACCAACAATGGTGCGGACGAACTAAAGGACTCTATGCTAACCCCTACATTGTTCGCGACCAGCATTACCGTACAGGTGATCTTCTGGCAGCAGATGACTGGCGACTTGAACGTCACCATGGCGCAGCTTAGCCATGCGCAGTCTGCAAACTATTTTGTGGCCTTCAACCTGGGCAGTTTCCTGGTCCCCATGGCAGCTGGCGCTCAAGCGGCCACTCAGGGCTGGCGGTGGTCTTATTACGCTCTAGCCATTGCTTTGACGGTAGTCAGTGTCCTTTTCATTTTCGTCTATGAAGAAACTAAGTGCATCCCCGTCAGTGAGGGCCGAAGCGGAGGAACCGCCGACCCTCCGCCAAGTATCGACGTCGACGCCACCGAGAAGGAGAAGACTACAGATGGCAGTGCTATTGAGATCACGACGACGAATCCTGTCCCGGAATACCAGCTCAACTCATACCGGCAACGCATGCGATTGCTCACCCCTTCTCCCGAGCCTTTGTGGAAGGCATTCTTCATGCCGCTGTACGTCATCACATTGCCACATGTGTTATTCACCGCTGTTCAGTTTGCCGCAGCCATCTGCTGGCTGGTGTTATTCCTGGCCGCCACGTCCGTCGTCTTCTCGGCGCCGCCATACAACTTCAACACCGCTTCTTTTGGTTACATGAGCACCGGGCCCTTTATCGGCAACTTGCTCGGCAGCGTATATGGCGGACCCCTGGCCGACTGGTGTGTCAAGAGGCTTGCAAAGCGCAACGGTGGCATTTTCGAGCCGGAGATGCGGCTCTGGATCATGCCGTTTCCAATACTCTGTATGGCTGGTGCCCAGATCATGTTTGGTCTTACTGGAGCTCGGGTTAGTATTTTTTCGTCACTGGTGAGGTCTTTGAAGCTGACATGGCCTCTTCAGGGCATGGACTGGATTTACCCCAGTGTCGGCGGCGCCTTGTTTGCCTTCGGCTTAGGTGGCATGGCAGACATTGCCTTCACACTGGTGATCGACACCTACAGAGAAGTATTCGTTCCCCTGACGTTGTATTGATCCAACCATAACACGAGAAATCCTTGACTGACCACTATTTGGCCAATGCAGCTCACTGCCGAAGCCTTCATCGGAGTTGCTTTCCTTCGCAACGCCGTAAGCATTGGCATACCTTCAGCTCTCATCCCTTGGCTGACTACCATGGGTCTGGGCAACATGTACATCCTCATCGGATCTATTGCGCTGGCTGTCGGCCTCCTTTTTGTCCCCCTGCTTATCTGGGGAAGGCGGATCCGTACTGCACTGGCGCCGCGATATTATGCTTTGGTCGAAAAGCGCGGCAGCTACTGAATAGTTTGTTAGCTTGACTTGAGTGCGGCAAGAGTCTGCAGAGGATGAAGGGTTCAAAACTCGAGCATATCGGTAGGTAGAGCGTTTGTTCGCCAGTAACTAGTCAGAGTAACAAACAAATGCTTGGTTGAGGTTAGGACCAAGCCGATTTGCATACTGAAATGCCAGTTTCTTTTATCAAGTGTAAGATGCCACTCGGAGTGGTCCAGATCTGATCTTCATAATCCTTACCAGTGGCGTGCCTTGGTTCTCTGTTATTGGGTTCGTGTGGAGCTAACGTCCTTGTGCGCCCCGATTGCCTATATATGGATGGTGCGTCTGGAGCCAAGAGGTAAGGAGACCGCTGCAATGCCCAGAGACTAAGACAGCGGCATGAGCTTCCGTGTTGGGCACACCATGGGGACGTACCTCAAGAAAGCAATGCACTTATTCCCCGCAAATAAGAAAACAGCGGCAGAGAGCCGGACTCGGGATGGCACTTGATGGGACTACTACTTCTCCAAAAGATTGGCGTTTCCTAATACAATATCAGAACCAAGTCGTCTCGCACCCGGGGTCCTAAGCGTACCTGTTGCTGTCAAGACCTCTTCAACATTTCCTCCCTCCCCCTTCCTTCACTATGGGAAGCACGACGGAGGATTGGCAAACCATTGCCGCTGCACACCGATCAAAGCAGCTAGAAGCAATACCGGATACATGGAGACTGAATGAGGAAGCTCTGACCAAACTGCGAGGGGATTCAACGCCCGACGCCGGACGTCTGATCAAGCTCCAGGCAGCTAGGGTGTCTGGCATCATGTCCGAAGACGAACTGCATATCACAGAGGCATATACAGCAACGCAGTTGCTCGAAATGATGGCTCATGGTAAACTCACGGCTCTGGAAGTTACGATAGCGTTCTCAAAGTGTGCCGCCATTGCACAACAGCTGGTGGGTTGCATTCCATGTTCAAGTCCTGCGCTGGGTGTTCACTATTAATGCGTTGCAAAGACATCTTGCCTCACGGAGATCTTCTTCAATGAAGGCGTTGAACGCGCAAAATGGCTGGATCAGTTCTACCAGGATTACGGCCGTGTCGTAGGTCCCTTGCACGGCCTGCCTGTAAGCCCTAAGGTCAGCTCTCGTTGCTTACCGTCCACCACCCAGCCACCTGCCCCATTGTACTGAGACTACATAGGACTCCTTCGTTGTTCCTGGCCATCATGCAACGGTGGGCTACGTTGAGTTTCTCCGAAGGCCTGTCCCAGAGACCTCCTCCGTCTTGGTGAACATGCTCCTCGATGCCGGCGCGGTGCTGTATTGCAAGACAAATGTGCCGCAGACCATGATGGTGAGTAAATGCCATCACTCCTTGGTCCTACTCGACGTGCACTCACATCCGCGCCAATTCTTAGACAGCGGACTCCGAAAACAACGTGTTTGGTCGCACTTTGCATCCGCATAACACGCAACTCACAGCTGGTGGTTCTTCTATCGGCGAGGGAGCGTTACTAGCTTTCAGTGGATGTGTGCTTGGAGTCGGCACTGACATCGCCGGATCGATCCGAATCCCGTCTCTTTGCTGCGGTACCTTCGGGTTTAAGCCAACCACGGGTCGCATCCCCTTTCACGGCCAGTCGTTCTGCCCATTCCCCACGTCTTCGTCTTCCTGGAGGCGTGGGCCCGGTGGCTGGGCCCATGGCGAACTGTGTCGAAGATCTGGCCCTCTTCATGAAGACCGTGATTGGCCAGCTTCCATGGAAGCTTGACCCATCTGTCGCCCACATCCCCTGGCGCACAACACACACAAAGAACAGCGACAAGCTCGTTATCGGGTTACTTCCCGAGGACGAGATCTTCAAGCTGCATCCTCCCGTACGCAGGGCGCTGCAGCGGGCATGTTCGGCCCTGCAAGATATGGGCCACACTGTCGTGCAGCTTCCCAGCGATGCGTCTCGTAGCGTGGCCCTTGGTGCTAGCATTGCCTTCCAGTACTTCGGGATGGGTGCGGGAAGACCTACTTATTCGAACCTTGCATGCCAGGCAAGAGACTCAATGAGGCATGGTGGGACATTACAGAGCAGGCCGCACGACACGTACGGAAACCCGGTCTACACTCTGATGTGGAACGTCCTAGATGTAGGTGTCAGCTCCCGGCTTCAGCGCAGTACAACCCCAACGTTTCTAAGTTGATCTTTCACGCAGTATCCGGCCGCGACAATGCCCTTTGGGGCCTCTTCTCGTGATGAGGACTCGGAGTTTGTAGAAACTGAGGCATTATTTGATGCGAACTGTGAGTGTTCCAAGCACAGACTTGACAATGAGGTGTTGACAGAAGTACAGACGAACCCGAGGCATTGGACGGAATGCCGTGCGCCATCCAGGTTATCGCTCCTCGGTTCCAAGACGAGGAATGTCTAAATGCTCTACGTATCATTGACAGGGATCTCAAGTCTTGCCAAGTATAAGTCAGCTTGCAAATGTATATCCAGCATGTTTTTCTTTGCTTATTTTCACGACTCATCTTCACAACAGTCAGAGACGCTGCTGTAACGAGGTCACAAGTTCGGCGACTTCTCGCACGTGTCCAACCTCTTGCTCCTAGCTTCATGCCTTCAGGGGGGATGGGTCTGCCTGGATGTGCTGGAGTCGCTGGACTGAATGTCCTAGATTAGATCCTCTGGACTGACGTGTTTGACTGGTTTTGCTCCCTGAGTACTCCCTACAGTCTTTTACTAACCCCTGCCAATTCAGCCAACATTGGCAACAAGGACCAAATGAGTAATAATATATCGTGCATCTCACCGTCTGCCCATGCCCACCAGAGGCCCAAGAGCACCGAGCACTCGACGACCAAAGGGGTCATCGCGCGGAGGTTTTGCACACGACTAACTAGGGTGGGGAGGTTACCAATGCTTAACTGCGCAATAATGCCTGTGTCTCGGGGGCGACGGGTCTACCATCCTCAACCTCCGAGTCCGTCTTGCCCTGTGCGCCTTAGACGGTGTTTACCAGCGTCAGCTGGTAACCTCTGATCTTATCATCCCAGCGAATACGAGGCATAGACCATTGAGACGGCAGAGAAGGTGTCGATAACATGGTAAGCAGCTCAACTAGTTAGTATAGATGCGGCGTGTGTGCAAGTCGTCAGTGGCCAGCGATGCTCAGAGCATATTGTCGCCGCCGTCTGTACTACCGGCTCTTGATACCGGTCTTCAAGACACTGTGCCCTCGTTCAAGCCGACCGAGCCTACGCTCTTGGGTTCGCCTTGTGTCTGGAAAGGCACCATTACTTGGCGAAAGGTGCTTATGTCAGGAGCTTACTCAGTGCATGGTACTTATGCCTAGTGTTAGCATCAACAGGGACTTGAGCTTCGCGGCTTTGCACATGAGGAAGTCGGTATCAAAAGACACTATGGATCGGTCAATGAGTTATGGTCAACATTAAGGGGGGACCGACTGCAGTAGACAGTGGCATCGATGACGAAGGGTCGATGATGTCGGGGTTGAGACTATTATGGTGAGATGCCTATAGCCATCAAGGTTCTCAATGACAATGCTCCAGGATGTCGCGTGTGTAACCCTTACCGATTTGGGGTACTTAAGCGAGGAGCAAGCAAGGTCGATCCTTTTGAGCCCGTGAACGCCGACACCGAAATTCCACGCGTCCCGAGGTTCTACCAGCCAGTTAGGTGAAGCACGCCAAATCGACTGTCTGCCGGCTTGGCAGTCAACACGGTGCCTCCGCGTTCTTCTGTGCATTTGGGCAGCTTTGTGCTTCTTAGCTTCTGCTTCTCACCGCACACTACTAGTCGTCTACAAAATCCCAACTGCTGCCCCTCCGACCATCTCTCGTGCAACTTGAAGTGCAGCTAAAGCGTTGATCACTCCGAAAGACCCCTTCTTATCAGGTCATAGCCATCCATCTCGACCTGCCACTTGTTGGTCCGCTGCGAGCGCGCTGCTTTACCCGCCTAAGCATCCCAAACCTGCACGCGGGCGCAGAATAGAATTGCACGCGCTACACAGAGACTACCTTGTAGTATGTTGTCCCTATGATCCTTGGTATTCCGGCACTTGCGCTTAAGAGAGCCATCAGCTCCCTGGACTTCTGGACTTCGGTGACAGCTGCTAACTGCGCCTCAATACAGAAACCGTCAGACAACCCACCGTTCGTCGACATCCAAGTCGCCCATCCTGGCTCGACGCGCACCTGCGCCCAACATCCTTCACAAACCGAAGAGTCACGAGCCGAAGCATATAATGAAAGCCGCAGGCCAAGGTGCATGAGCTCTTTCTAGAGGAAGACGGCCGCGTAGTCCGCGGTTGCGGCGAGCAGACAGCTTCAACAACAGACCTCTTGCCTGCCATGTTGCCTTCCACTCGCAGCAGCACAGACAGCCGGCTGGTTAAGGGCGCGCCCAAACCAGCTGCATGATATCGCGATGGCACGGTTGGATCCAGAAACCCCTGGCATTGTGTCACGACGAAGACTTGCCACGTTGTCGAGGTCGGTAGACTCAAGCGGTGATACCTATCTGCTCTTTGCACTGGGCCTAGACTCCGTGTATTCTTGTGCCAAGCGCAGCCGACACGGCTTCCGTCTGCCAGAATGCCAGAATGGCTTATCCACAGACAGCACACTTACATGGGACTATCGTCTGTGAGGAGAACAACGCCCTTGTCCAAGAACGCAAGAGAAATGATGACTCGTAAGCCGTCCAAGTGCGACAGACTGTCTCCGCCCCGAAATATAATGTCGGAAAAGCCATAGCAAAACGGTAAGTATCCACAGACTTTTTTATACTGCTTCGGGCAACTTTATCAGTTCCTAGTTACGTCAATAATCCCGCGTTAACAGTTAACCCTCACATCCGTATCATTCGTCCACAAACTATTTAAACACCAAATATCTTGTTGTATAGACTGGGCTTCCTCGTGCGGCGTTGCTCAAGGTTCTTGGCGTCGGTGGCCACGATGCGCTCCTCGCCCGTCTCCGGGTAGTCGAGCATTGACTCGGTATGAGGGAAGAACCGGTTGAAGCCGTAGTAGAATACGCCGGCGGCGACAAACGAGTAGATGTAGCCAATGTTGAAACTGGCCGCGGAAAGAACACCGTCAGCGTACGTCTCTGATCGGAAGATCGTGTTGGACAATGGAGAAGAGAGGTTGGGAGGGTAGGAGGGCGAGGAGGGAGCACTCACAGGTGGATACCATCAAGGGATATGCCCGTCGAGCCACCATCCGATGCGACAATGTTCTCGACGAAGCCGGGAAGCGGGGGGATACACCCAATGAAGAAAGCCGCCACAGCACGCCAGTTGGTGCCAAACTTCGGAGAGTATCGATACATGCCGTGAAAGTTATACATGTCGGGTACAGACACGTTGCCGCGACGGACGATGTAGTAGCTGTAGGGTCGGGTAAGTGGACGGCTTTAAGGGCATGTGGGCAGCACATGTGAGTGGTAAGAATATGGCTGCTGGGAGGCACTGACTCGGTAATGAGAATGGATGTCATAGGACCAAGGAAAATAGTGTAGCCGCCGAGGAATGCAAGGAACTTGGCAGCCGACGCGAGGATTTTCCACTGTGAGTGTGGTTAGCACAGTTTCAGACCGAAGGAGATGTGTGGCTTACTGGAACAAAGCCCCAGGCACCAATAAACGCAGCCAGCACCTGGCCACGGCGGATGTTAATGTACTTGGGCCAGAACGACATGAGGTCGTTGGCGGCGCTGATCGAGTTGGCGGAGATGTTGATGCCGAGAGTCACGATGATTAGCCCAATCGCAGCAAATGCAGCGGCAGCCCGGCCTCCGTGGGATCCGCTGTCCATCCAATGGTCGATGATAGTGATGGGGTTCCAGAGTACCTCGCCGTACACCGTCTCGGCGGCAGCGGCAGTGAAGATGCCTAGGAGGCCAACGACAGCTGCGAGTCCTTGTGGTTAGCGGGAGATCGAGGTCAGATCTAGTTGTGAAGTCCACTTACTGAAGATGGCCGGTATGACGATGGCCTGGACATTCTGTGCACTAGGTTTGTTGGCATATCTCGAAAAGTCGGCAATGTTCAAGCCCAATGTGGCGTAGTTGCCCAAGACTCCGTTGAGGTCTGTACGAAGTTAAGCGAGTGCCAGAAGAAGGCGCACAGAACAAAGCACGTACTGCTGAAGAAGGCCCACGCTAGGACCGAACCGCTGATGGTATTGGGCTGTGTGATAACCGTGCTATGGCTGAGGGTGCCGCCAGCCCTGTGCAACGTGTCCCCGAACACGGCGAAGAAGACGATGGGCGCAATGATACTCTTGAAGCCGAAGAAATATTGGATCTTGGTGTAAGGAATGCACAGGAAGGGGAGCTGGAGCAAGAAGTATAGTAGAAAGCCGCACATTCCCGCGGTGGTGATGCCCTCGGACTCGGGGATGTGGTTGGGAATCCTGGCAAAACTCGGCCAGATGGCCGTGAGTAAGACGGTCATGCATTGACCACCAGTCGTGGTTTGGACACTGCGCATTGTTAGTCCCCAGGGACAGATGAGGTGATGTACAGAACGAGAACCAACCCGAGCCAGACAATGGCGAGGACGCAGCGGGACAGCACAACGAAGTAACTGAAATAGTAGCCGAACGGCATGCGAGCAAGAACTGGGAACGGCGTGTGAAGCTGGGTAAGGTAGCCCAGGTTAGCCAATATGCAACCCGACGGAATGGGGGGTCGAGACTCACCGTGGCACCCATTCTGCCATTGATAGTAATAACGATGCCCATGATAAAGTTGCCGAGGACACAAGCGCCGATAGCCGTCCTCCAGCTGAGGCCGACGGCGATCATCGACGAAGCGACTTGCCAGTTCGAAACGGCCCAGGCGTCGGCCATCCAGTAGGCAATGTACGCCTTCCATGTCCACGTGCGCTTGGACGGAGGGATCGGATCGAAGTCGGCATTGGAAGCATTCTTGGTGGTCGCGAAGCTGCTCTCTTCCTGGTGGACAGCAAGACTGAAGCCAGGGAAGCGTCTTTTGAGTCCGGATGCGTGGCCGACCTCGACGTCAGACGCGGCTGGTGAGCCAGGGGAGTGGCTCACCTTGTCGTCGACGTATCCTTTCGCTTCGTCAGTTGCCATAGTGGGTGCGAATGATGTTACTCCGCGTTACGCCGAAGTGGGCATGTGAGTTGCAGGAGGAACCGTGGAAGACATGTTGGAAACTCGCTGAGTATTTGAGACCTGGCTGTCAGAGTCGACCGCATGCATCCCAGAGGGATCTTGCCTCCATTAGGATACAGAGATAACGGGTTACGCTGTCCTGGTTCCAGGTGGTAGGTGTGCAAGTACCATTCTTATCAAAACCACAAAACGCCCGAGCTGAATCCAATGGTGGTGAGAGATCAGAGACGGAGACTCCGGTCGAGCATACCATACTAGCGCGGGTACTTATCAGCTAGGATCATGTGGGGTTGCCTTGTTAGCTGATCGCATCGAGTAAAGCTGTCAATCGCATCCAGTTAGGGGCTGAAAGCCATCAGCTTCCCCCCCACTGACCTTCTCTCCAAGGACTCTTGGCATTCTGCACAGCTATGTATGTGCTCACGTGCCAGCTGATATGCCGGGATACCGAACAGACGATACGATGAGGGGTTGTGTGAACGGCAAAGTCACATTCTATGACAGTGTGTAGTCGAGCATGTCGTCATGGATTTAAAGCCTGCGCGCTCTTTTTCATGCGCGGGACGGACACACGAGCACTGTGCCATCTTATCTGGACCTGTTCACGACCCCCTGCCGTCTCTTATCAGACGACGTCGTGCTCCTCTGCGCTAAGCGTGCATGCCATTTGCTAGAGAATGCGGTCCGCGTCCCCAGACCAATCGGATCCGTTGACCAACCCTGTCGTACTGATAGGCCTTATAAAGGGGCTTATAGAATTAACATGGAGTCAGATAAACCACTCTATTGTGTCCTGAGTCTCCTATGATAAGCAGACGAGATATGGCAAGGTGCAGAGCATCTCGTATGCGCCAGACGCATTTACCGATGGCTTGGGTCCATTTGACACATCATTTGCACAGCGGCACCGGGATTGTTACACCACAGACCACACCATAGGAATCAGGGCGGGAACGGCTTATAACACGATCGCGGTACATCTCTCATACTGCAGGCTGCAGGTATCAGCACGTCTGTGACAACCAAACGCGGCAAACGAGGTACTTGCAAGTTGCAGGGGGAGTTGCCTCGACCCAGACCGTCGGGTCGGTCAGACCAGTAACAGATGCTTATAGAAGCGTCATAACCGAAGCCGAAACACAGTCACTGATAAGCTGCTCTTCATTAGCTGAAGCTGATATATGTACACTTTTGAACAGGGGCTCATGGGTTCACATGGATGGTCAAGAGCCGGCAGGCTGCGTCAATGTCATTGAGAAGACCGTATCAATTTACTTATTATGTCCTAGCTGCTCTCTGAATCGGAAGGGAAATTCGCACTCACCCGTGTGCTAACCGTGCCGGTGCCGATATGCCGCGTTCGACATCGGACACATCTTCGACCTTCTCGCGCCGGAAGAAGCCGCGCATACGACCGGCCGCGGACTTGACCCTGTCCCGGTACATCATGGACAAGATTTATGATGTATGAAAGGACCAAACTCCCGATTATGGACGCGGCTATAGCTATGCCGATGTAGTTCCTCTTCCTAACGATCGCAGGATCTTGTTCTCCGCCCACGTCGGTTGGGACGTAGTGCTGGTTCAGATTAGACATGGTGATACACTGCGAGGGGTGACCGTGGTGTAGGAGGTGTGGCAAGTGGTAACTGTGTCTTGGTGACTCGCTAATTATGTTGTTATGTCTTGCCTCCCGATTGAGAACGTTAGAAAAGTGTCTGGCAGGTGCTGGATTGCTGTAGTGCTGAGTCTACAACAACTTTGGAAGAAGGGCCGGACATCCTTCTTATACGTGTTCTAGTGTCAACTCCAGTAGCCACTGCAATATGCTTGTTACAAAACTATTGTGCGGCTTTGAACCAGCTGCATAGTGGTAGCCTTAACCTCTTTGTTACGCTGATGCCTATGAACTGCATTATCGGACGTTGAAATGTCACAGAGACAAAGGCATGTGCTATAGCAACTGTTAGATCTAAGAGACCTAATAAGCTGTACCAAAGAATGAATATGTCCTTTTGGAGCTGCACAAACCCGTTGTCGAGTCGTTAATCTACACTGGGAATCCCAGTGTACAAGGTCGAGCCGATGTTCCATACAGGATCCGATGGCAAAGCCATCACGAGCTCCAGCCGCTCAGCGTCTTTGTGGTTATACCATCCTTATGTTCCGAATTACCCCCAGAACCCTTGCTTCCAACTCATCCCCTCTCCCAGCCTCTCAAAATACTCAATCTCCATGTCTCTTTCCCAAGTAGGCTTGCTCAGCACCCACAGCGCAGCGTAATACTCTTTCTTTAGCTGCACATTCTCGAACCACTCCTTCGTCGCGTCCCAGACCTCGACGAGACGGAACTTGTTGTTTCCATTGTGGAAGACGTCAAAGTAGATGCACTTGGGCTCTGCCCGAGATGAGCCCATATGGGCTTCCTTCCAGGCTTCGGTCTGACCGATTTTGATGTGAAAGGTCACAAAGACAGTGAGGTGGTTGAGCGTAGATATTCTGGTCATTGTAGTGGTGCAGACTGCAATGGTACAGAGGTACAGCATAAGGTATTGTTCGTATGCTTATCAATGGCCGGTCAATTATTATATACAAGCAGTTTCGGCGTTAAAGATATCGGTGTTAAGATAGTCGGTGTTAAGTTTTGGTGATGCGTATCTCCACGTATTCTTATTCTAGTTAGAATCTCATTGTGCTTAGGTAACTATGTAACACATGGATTAATATTGGAAGTATCATCGTGTACCGGCATCCGCACATTAAGTATCATATGACCGTTGCAAATAATCTATTCCTTCGAGCTCTCCAGCCACGGAACGATTCCAGGAGCCGTCTAAGCACTAGGCTAACCGGTGGCGACTAGACCATCCATCCGGTACCGCCATCAGCAGAGTCCTCGAGTGTAACAGATTCTCGTGCTTCTGGTGAAGCTGGTCCGAACTGCGTCGCGGAGAGTGTCATTTGAGACTGAGAGTGCGTGGAGCGACCCAAGTCTCCAATCTACACTTGGTTGGGTAGTTCCATCCTCGAAGCAGTAATGCCGATAGACAACGTCTTAATCGGAATGAGATGATGCATCTGACTTGTGCCGTCTTGCTGAGAGAGACACAAGCGAACTGGCCGCCTGGCCCGGACTTGTTGGCCTGCGCTGTGGGTGGACATCTCGTAGAGAGACACGGAGAAGCTGGCAACACTGTATCCTTCCTTGATCATGTCAAGGGTAAGACTTTCAGTTTCCGAATACTCTCCGATCATTAACAGGCCGCATCCGCTCTTCGGATGGGTGTTGAAGGGTGGTGATGCAATTCAACGTCGAAAGAGGGAAGTGGCATGCATTCACACGAAGTGTGCAAGCCATCAGTTAACGCAGACGTTGACGACATTGAGCATCCACCTCCCATGCCGACACGCAGCAGATACTGACATGCGAAGGGTACAACTCGATATAGGGCGGTGGCTGTCACCGGTTCTCATGTGGTCACCTTTCTGTTGAAAACCCCACGTACAAATCTGGCAAGTTATTGATGCAGCAGTGATTGAAGGTATGCGCACAAATCTCACTCCGGCCGTATGCAGGATAGTTGATTCCGCGTCCTGTAAGCGCAGTTCGTCCCAGGGAAATGCATGATTAAACCGAGGCCCGAAAATCTTTAAGGCCAAGTACTGTATAGGGTAGCACTTGTGCATGTCTGATACAACTGCCATCCAGTCAGCGTTGTATTATACTGCCTTGTAATTCCAAGTGGTCATGTCGATTAATGACAAAGACAAGTAAAACGTATCCTTAGATAGAAAATCCAGAGTAACCGGTGACACCTGTGGCTGTTTCTTCAGAAGCTGGGGCCTCCACTTCTAGAGTAACACACCTTTGTGATTCTTCCTATTCAGGTTTAGAGAAAGTTCCACCTCCATCGCAGACATTTGTCTTGCTTCGTGATAATGCTAACACAGCCTTGTACGTGACATGGCAGGTGGCGTGGTGGATTCCTGGCTTTCACCTTCGGGACCCCAACTCCGTTCTCATGTCCAAGGGAGGTGCGGGCTGGGCATCTGCCTAGTCGCTACACGAAGACGTAGTTGATTCCAGAATGGAGATTGTGTCTTATGTAGCTCCGTAGGATGATTTGGGTCTGGCAGTGCCGAGTGCTTGTGGCCCCTGAATGTCAAGGCCCCGCCCTTGTTGGCGTTGTAGAAGTGCGGTTCAGGTATGGCATGTATATGTTGCCGCAGCTGGGCGTGGCATTTAAAGAGACGACAACATCTGCAGATCTATGGCGCGGAGCGAATCATCCATGGAGTTTCGAGTTTGGCTGCTATCAAAGCCTGAAGGTCGGTATGCAGTTAGTCGTGGATGATGGATGGAGTCTCTGGCGAGGAAGACGCGAGATGATGATTAGATGCGTGTGGTCTTTGAGATGACTGATGTGATTGCAAAACCCCAAAACCTCAGCGTGGTGAATGGGCGTATCGGCCCGCGAATTGTTTGCGGCTTGGGGCTGTGCCGATGCGCAGAGGAGTAGCTTGCTGCTTGCAAGGTGGCATGCCGCCCTTACTTGGACGATGGCAAGCAGAATGATGCCGACCACAGCCCATTACAGGCAATGATCGGTTAGACTGGCTGGGAGTACCTGCGCGGCATGGTGGGAAAGGTCGAGTTTTGTTCTTCAACTAGACCGTGCCTCGCATGGCTCAAGCTGTTCCCAGCCTCCATCTGGCAGCAGTGGGCGTCAATGTCATGATGAGTCCCTGCTTTCTGACGATAACTTCAGCAGGTATTTACTATGTCCAGCATGCAAGAAGTTCGATAGAGGACGGGTTTGCTCATCGTTCTTAGACGTTTGTACGAGCCTACCACTCGATATCTGAAGGCGAGGCATCACGTCTATATAGGACGATACTCCATTGACACCTCCAAGCAACCACCGGAGACTTCGTTCCTCCACACAATGTGTCGGCCATTTGCCTGACGCTGATATTTATCATGGCAAAGGTTTGGGAGACGCAAGCGATACCCAGGACATCCGCGACTGTCGGGGAGAACGCTGTATAGCGACATTGTGCGATTCAGAAAGTACTCTGACGCCACAACTCGTGTGACTGACGTTTTTTCTGCCTCAATCCGAGTTGGGACAGCACCACTGGCAAGAAAGGCAGTATGATGGGAGGGAACGCGGATGGTACAAGTGACATGTGAATAACTCAGTAGAACGACTTGCCACAAGCAGGTCCTTAGTCGGCTATGTGACTGCATTATCAAAACATAATGTGAGACATGCAGGGTAGAGGCTCGGTCGGTCTTCAACATCCTCGCTGGAGGCTCGCTGGCCATGGCCAGAGCATTCTGGTCTGACTTACAAAGGGCACGACTGAACCGGATGCCCAGATTACGGACAGGGGTCTGGATATACTAGTCGAAGATTAGGACGATGTGCAATATCCTTCAAGAGGCCTAATGGGCGAGGGAAGACACGCCCCGAGGATACCAAGAAGAAGAAGCTGCGACGGGGCGGGTATATGTTCGAGGTCACGCCGCAAACGGCGTCTCGTATGTGATAACTGACTGCGAGACAGACTCGGAGAGAGGCCGATCCGTCGCAAACGACTTGCATCTGGGGCTCGCAGACTGCAAGAGACACGCGTGGACCGTCTGCCAGGTCGACGACACGTCCAGTGCGTTGTATTACACGTCGCGGCGGCGCAATTAAGTACTCCTTCCAGCGCGTTAAGAAGGTCAGGACCACGAAACCGTGAGGTGGGCTGTCTGACATGGAGAGGAAGCTCTATTCTTCTCGCCAACCAGGAACTCTAGCTAAGCCACACCTGGCGAGCATATCTGGCCCGTGTGCTGTCTGTGTCAATGAGTCCGCGTAATGCCGGACTTGTGCCCACAAGACCCTCCAGCACTGTTGATGACTATGGGCGCCTCATTGACCTCGTCTCCTATCTTGCGTGTTCCATGTCTGTCACTCATCCGGGATCGAAAGTTATCGAGAAACAGAACGCCGCGCCCGGCACAGGAACAGCGTTAATGCGGACATCTCCGGCGGATGATAATCCCATTGTTTTGACGAAGTCCGCGTGCCATCAGCCACTCGAGGAGTAGAGTAGAGCATGCACTTGCAAAGGGAAGGAAGTCCTCGATGCACCAGCTTCGCTTTGGCGGCGGCATGTTGAAGTGCAGGACGATGTAACTCCTTGGACGGGCAAGTAACACGACAAACTGTTGAGAAATCAAGGCTGGTGCACCAAATCGAATCCCTCCGAAGAAATGAACCAGCGATGTTCACTATGCGGAACAGAGCCTTTCCCAGCTTCTCGGCCATCGCACAGCTGTGTGTAATGGCCACATCCAGCCCGTGTCGTCGGCCCTGTCGTGACTTCATCTCCATGACGTGCTCGGCCCCAGGTCACAAAGCCAGCCAGAGACAAGACATGAAACTTGCTGATGTAAATGACAAACCAGACCACGGTGACAGCGCATTTGGTTGTGGCGGAAAAGGCATCCTGGAAGCGAGATTCGCCCCAGTCAGAACCTGACGAGGAAGAGAATCGACAAGGAAAAGAGACACGGTAACTAGGTTCCCGCTAAGCAGCACAAGGAAAGCTGAGCCCGACCTGCACCTCAACAAGGCGAGCGAGTTGGGCTGGGGCGGATTTCACATCCCCGGCTAAAGTTCGGTGAGGGTCCAGGTGAGCTATATCCACCCAAGCCAAATGCTCGGTGAACAAAATCCACCATGCCCATTGTTTTCGGTGTGCAAATCCGCCCCAGCGAAATTCGGTGAGCAAAAATCCGCCCGAGCCAATAGCCAAGGTGAGCAACCTAGACAAGTGGCCGCCCACACAGTACGCATTGGGATGCGAGATGTAAATCTCGATGGCTTCGAACTGGAAAGCAATGAAGGAGGAGACATTGACGAAATGGAAGGGTATGGGGTCTACCTCGTAGTGAGGGTGAAGAAGGCCTCAATGGCAGGAATGTATCACAGAACAGCAGCGACTTCGCTGTCCGTCCTGAATATTTGCGGGAGACATTTGAAAAATGAAGAAGAGGAGGAGAGAGACCAGGTCCTCGGTTGATATTCAGGTTTCCGATGTGATCATGTGACATAATTCAGGACGGCTCCGCTGAAAATAATGCGCCTCGGCTCACAGTGAATGTTGAATTTACAGGTGGCAGCAAAATGTTCTGACTGTGTCCTCAAAGACATTTTCGTACATATCTGACATCTAATCTTAAATTGGCGAATTGTGCGACCTTGGCTACGGAAGCTTGGATCAACTGTGGACTGCACGACACGCGCCAAGGAGAAGTTAAATCCGGCGCTAATCCTAAGCTGGGATAGGGTAATGGGATAGGCTGGGTAACGTTGCGAAAAATCTTGTCGCAGCGACACATCCACTTTTTAACCATCTTCTATCAACTCACATCTTGTTCAAGGGAAATGCAGCAGTTAATACTCTCGTGACTGTCGATTGACAGATTGATGTTGATGTTGAGACGGTTGGTAGCGGCATCCTCTATATCAGACGAGCCTGAGCCTATTACATGGGGCCGCTCCACCCACGCGCAGTCTTGTGCGACTTGTGCAGGCGGCGGTCTAGGCCGCGATGGAAGTCTTGTTACTGTCAATGCCCCTGTCTCGGCGATCTGACGCTAGTCAACTTCCAAGGCAGGATTCAGGGTCCGATTCAGGGTCCGTCTCCACTCCATTTACAACGACGGATCTTTGATGGATCATGCATGTGAGCCAAGAGCCAACAGCCAACCTGGACGGGCCTGGATATTCAGGGTCCTGCTCCATTGTCCCCGCAATGACGGAGGTCTTCAACAGCTCAGCCCAATGGACGCGCGTAGACATGACGCTGATCGGCCATCCAGGTTCCCGGTGCCGTGTTTCCATGTCATATACGTGTATTCCCGTATCACGATGCACAAGCTGGGCAAGCTGAACAGCCTGAATCGGTGACACTCCTCCTCTTGAGTCTTGACGCTTGCTTCTGCAGTGTCTTCAATAAACGGGCACACAACCGATGCTGCGCCCCCTTTATGCAAACTCGACTTCTCTCTAATGTCCACTGTTTACCCCCTTTTTCGCCAAGTCTCCCCAATCTTGCTCGTCTCCAGCAAAATACCACATGGCGTCCTCCCAAGGTCCCCAAGTTTCTCTTGGAACATGGGTTCGACTCCTCTCTCTCCGTCCATCTCATTTTTATCTTCCGATACACGCGTCGGGGGTTCGTGTTGGCCCATGTGGACATTTGTGGGAAGACCAAGGGGGAAGACCCCTAACTCCCCGTGTCTTGTACATAGCATACACGTTGCCAACGCATTGGCAGTGGCACGATCACACTTCACGCCGGTAACAGGCCCGAAAACTGGGAAGTTGAACAACGGGAGAAAGGCCAGATCAGCTCTGGTATCTATTCCAGGTAGCCCAGCCAGCCACAACATTGTCGCTCTTCCCACAGTTCTGCTTTTCATCTCGATCTGCAAGCTGCACAGCGTCACACTCTCTTCGACGTGTCTTCACAAGTCAATCCGAAGTCTCTGTCTCGGGTCTTAACCGCTCCGGCCAGTGCCCTCTCCCAGCCGGTCCAGGTTGACGCGGACCCAGACTGCTTGCCACACCTTCGTTTGCCTTCATCCAGCAGCTAAACTGGTTGGCTGCGTCCCATATTCACCCGCACCAACGATCATCTAGGTCAATCGTCACTCTTTTCTGTCCTTAATCCATTTGCTCAGTTGGTGCTCTGTGTTCGTCTGGATTATCCTGTCCCTCTTTCTTCCTCAACAAACTTCGCATTCCATCAGCCAGGTTTTGCACAGGCCATTCATTCGCCTCCCAGCCACAACTTAAACTCGTCTTCGAGTCCAATATTGCGGTATTATACTTGTCAACTATCTTCATCTCTCCCTATCGCACATGGATCGCGACAGGATCCTTACGCCATGGGCCGTCGAAGGCTTGATCGCCGACGGTCAGGTCATTGTCATCCTCGATGACTACGTCTTGCGACTCGACTCCTGGCTGGCAAAGCATCCTGGTGGACGTCTGGCCATCCTACACATGGTGGGCAAGGATGCGACAGATGAGATCAAGGTGTAAGCAGCCCCACTTTTATCTACTCTCACCATCTCACCCATTTGAACATGCATCGTCTCAAAGTTGAGGTCCAAATAAGGTTGAGATAAGGTTCAGTGCTTCAGCTGGAGCTGCGACAGTAGGAATGCGTCCATTGGCCTTTGAATATAGTGTGCTGACACTGGTGTGGGGGATGCAGGTACCACTCGCCAACCACGTTGAAGACCATGGCGGCATACCGGATCGGCCGGAAGGCTGCGGGTCCGTGGACCAACATGACACCGCCAA
Source organism: Coniochaeta sp. 2T2.1 (assembly GCA_009194965.1). NCBI lineage: Eukaryota > Fungi > Ascomycota > Sordariomycetes > Coniochaetales > Coniochaetaceae > Coniochaeta > Coniochaeta sp. 2T2.1. The sequence continues at coordinate 243,651 of VSMA01000045.1, forward strand.
TAAGAGGTGGTATATATTGCAGAGCTGAGCCATGCTCAGACGTGGGGAGCTCTGCAGGCGAGTCGGATGGCGACGGAGACACAGATACCACAGATGACGACGGCGGTTCCGTCTCGGAACGGACATCCGTCACGTCGTTCACCTCGAGGGGAAGCAGTGTTGAGCAGGACTGCAAACTCGACTCCGCTGGAGAGCTCAGGCGACGGATTCCCGGTCCTTCCGCATCGGCCGTCGAGGATGAGTGTCCGTCATCCGACAGGTCGCTTGCCGGCCACAAGCCTCAGCCTCGACTGACGGCGGCCCAGTACACAGACTTCGCCGTCCAGCAAGGCGTTGACCTTGATGTGAGGACCTACCCATCTGTGGACCCTGCCACTCAGAACGACATAACGGCAAAGTACCGCCTCCTGCATCAACGGATCAAAGACGCCGGACTGTACCACTGCCCTTACCTGGACTACGGCAAGGAGATGGCCAGATACTCTACCCTCTTCGCCGTGTTCCTCGTGGCCCTTCACTACGAGTGGTACATCACCTCGGCCATGTTTCTCGGTCTCTTCTGGGTATGTCTTTCTCTGCACCTGCCGCCTCGTAGCTTCGCTAATCCATCCTCCACAGCATCAAATCATGTTCACCGCGCACGATGCGGGTCATGTGTCGATCACACACAACTTCACCATTGACTCTCTCATTGCCATCTTCATCGCAGACTTTTGCTGCGGCCTCTCGATGGGATGGTGGAAGAGCAGCCACAACGTCCACCACCTCATAACCAACATGCCCGTACGTGATCCTCCCTCTCCTGCTCTTTATCTGTTCACCTCTGACTAACCCTCCTCAGGAACACGATCCCGACATCCAGAACGTGCCGCTCTTTGCAACCTGCCCGTCCTTCTTCAAGTCCGTCAAGTCAACCTACTACGACAACTTCGTCTTCCCCTGGGACGCCGTCGCCGACATCATGGTGCCCCTACAGCACTACACCTACTACCCGGTCATGGGAATCGCCCGCTTCAACCTCTACCTGCTATCCTGGCTGCACGTCCTGTCCCCGAAATCGTCGGCCCTGTCCAAGAGCAAGGTATGGTGGATTCGTCCCACCGAGATCACCTTCATGGCGTGCTACTGGTTCCTCTTCGGCTACCTCCTCCTCTGGCGCTCCCTGCCTACCTGGACCATCCGGGTGGTCTTCGTCCTGGTGTCGCACATCATCACCATGCCCCTGCACGTGCAGATTACGTTGTCGCACTGGGGCATGTCGCACGCCGACCTCGGGGAGTCGGAGTCATTTCCCCAGCGCCAGTTGAGGACTACCATGGATGTTGATTGCCCGGCTTGGTTGGACTTCATCCACGGCGGCCTGCAGTTTCAGGCTGTTCACCACCTGTTCCCGAGGTTGCCGCGACACAATCTCCGCAAGGCGCAGGTGCACGTCAGGGAGTTCTGCAAAGAGACTGGCATCCCGTACGAGATCTTTGGGTTTGTGGAGGGCAACAAGAAGGTTCTGGGCCGGTTGGAGCAGATCGGACAGCAGGTTAGGGTCATGATGGAGTGCCAGAAGTACATGGCCGAGACGGGGGAGAGCGGTTTGCATTAGAAGGGTGACGGAAAGGTGCATTTAGACATTGGCGTTTTAGCGAGCATTTGGAATGAGAATACGGCATTCCTTAGGGACAAACATGTGGTACCACCCTGCATCCGCTTGCATCAGGCCTGTGAAGCTTTTGAGCACTGGGGTATAGTGGGCTTCACAGTTATTCACGTTCAGAATCGGAAAATCTACATCGAGCCTTATCATCGTACACCCATCTATCCAGCTTTCCCTTTCAGAGAAGAGTCGGCGATGTCCAAACATTCCGATACAAATGCATCATGAAAGTGCGTCATGGTGACTGGTGGTTTCGGGGCCTAAGCGCCAAGAGCTTCAATTCCAGCCTCCAGGTGATTAAGGCCCCGCGAAAGTCCAGGACGAGCTGCAACCCTTTGTTAAGAAAATACCAGGAGCTGTCCGCACGTCTTATATACCGTTTCCCGAAGATGCATGCCTTTTGGAGCAGTCCCTCAGTTGTGGTGCTGCTTGGAGTCGTGCAGCAGCTGGTGCTGCATTAGCTGTGGAGCGCCAAGTCCGACTCAACTTGACATTTTGGCCAGGACGGTTTATACACCGAGACTACTTGGCGGCGGTGGATTTTGCTCACCATGACTTTTACCCGTTCACCTCGGCCAGCGGCGGTGCCAAGACATGGTTGTCTTGGCAGTGGAGTAACACTTGGCTCATCAATGCCAAGTTGCCGTCTTTGCACGCACAGTCTGCTACAACAACGTCCAAACTCGATGCGGATTTATGACAAGCTGTAGTTCTTTCTAAACACCATTTTTGTGAAATTTCCTCGGTTTTCCTCTTATGTCATCATTCGTGGTGCTGGCGAGCGTGGTCGATCGCTTGCTGCCTGTCCAAATGTTGGATCTTCTTATGGTATTGACCAATAAGATTGCTGGTTGGTCTGAGCTCTCGGCCCCTCCTTCTTTTTGTTGGGTCGTCACCACATTCCACCACTGCTCCTCACAACGCTGCAACTTCGATGACAGGGTTCTTTGACAAGCCTGGCCGCGACTTTTCCGGCCCCTCGATCTCCACCTCGCTGGCGACTCCTCCGCCAGCACCAGAGAACCACCATCGAACGTTTACTTGATCGACATTGCGAGAGCTGTCTTGCCCCTCAAGTCCGGCCGCTCGTTGTCAGTTGCGCATTGAGCAGCGTCCTCGCCGACGACCCTGCGACCCAGAACAGTTTCGTCCTCCCTCGAGTTGCCGACCCTATTAAACACCAGCTTCTCCAGCGAGCAGCGGTCGCCTCGCAGACAATCCGCGTCGCCGAGATGCGTCCACTCCGTGTCTCTTCGGTCTCGTCCCAACTTGACGCTTCTTCCAGCAAGATCGCACCAGCTTCAGCTGTCGATGGAGTGCTCGGCGAAAGCCGTTTGCCAATCGCAAGATTAAGAGGAGGACTCCGGCCACTTGAAGGAATCGCATGGACTAGAAGTGCTCTCGCAGCAAAAAACACGAGTTGTCCTCAGGAGCTTGACTCAACGGAAAACGCCGACGTCTATCCACTACCAGAAGCCGAGAAGGCGGTTAGTCGGCGGACAATAATTACGGAAGGGATCGGGACGGGCACACGGACTAGCGACCGGCTACTTAGCTTGTCTAGGCACCTCTTCGCTCCCATAAGGTATGAACAAGGGCTGGGAGGAACATTCGGCCACGGGGGTTTAAGTGTCGCAGGAACCGTATGTACGGTGGTGCCTTACGACCTTCGGCCCTGAACCCCAACCCTTGATCCCAGTTACTACATTAATCGTTGGTGCACCAGCTAGACCAACACACCCCGGTCCCCCGCAGCACCACCACCACGACCTCGAGATAATGGGGAAGATCGCTCGGCTGGGTAAATTAGTTACCCCCTTTGCCCTGCCAGCGTCTCCGACCACGGCCGAGACGGTCGAACCCAAGACGAGCTGTAGCACACCGCTCCTTTAGCTAGACCAACGCGTCGGAGCGAACATTACACTGCGACGACAACAGATGGCTTTCCCGCGGTCAGCCTGTCTTCCCGACGGCATGCGGCGTTGCGATTGGGCTCTCCGCCGAAGCGACAGCCAGCTGTGGATGAAGTTGTCTTTTTCACATCCCCAGATTCCGGCTGAGTAGACCGGGGTCGTTCTGTTGCCAAGGTGCTTCGTGAGCTGAAACCAAGTGGTTTTGCTGCCAGGCCATGGTCAGAGGGGGCACTATATTGGATCTCAAGAATAGCTTAGAGCTGTTGGCTCTTGGTCTCGTCAATGTCCGGGTTGACTAGCAGTCTGTGTCCACTCGCATATTATCACCCTCGGTGTGTCTCCGTCCAGACATCGTAGGAGAGGCGCGACTACACCCGTCGGCCCCTGTTGTCCGAACAGCAACCTTCAGAACAACGCCGCGCTCGCACATCCGCTGTGCCTTCAGCAGGTGGCTTGGCCGACGACCGCGCGCAGGTCCTTCGATCGGCAGCTCTGTCTTCCCGGCGGCTTGACACCTCTTGTCTACATCGACTAGGCCGGCGGTCTTTAGTCCCAAGCGGCTTGCAACTCCTGGACAGCGTGAATGTTATTGTCTCAATCGGCGCCTCCGTGATGTCACTGCTGCGCCTGCATACTGAAGTCGCTTTGTTGACTTTACCGAGATTACCGCCAGTCTGAGCAACAAGAGCCCGTTGGTAGGAAGGAAAGGTTAGGTCGCCTCTCGAGAGGCATTAGACGCGACCCAATCATGCCAAGCTCTTGTCTCGGCGTGCTTGAAGCCCTTCTGTTCTGCCAGTACAGACCAGCAGAGACTGTCTACCATGGTCCCTCTGAGATGTACTAGACCTATCCATGACAACGACCGGGCCTGGCGGTCAAGATGTGTATTCTGCAAAGACCTGATGATAGTGGCAGCGAGCATAGGACTCGAGGGGGGGTGCACGCATCTCAGTGCAAGGCCAGTAGCTCTGTAGTCCATAGCCTCACAGCAACTCGCGGTTTTGGCTGGCAAGCCTGACTTGATGCCCAGGCCTAGTAGAGAAACGCTCCGCAATGCTGTGACGGTGACGCGTGTGCGAGAGGCAAGTTGTAGAGTGTTGATGGGCGAGGGACTCATGTTCAACATGCTGAACTGGCTTTGCTCAACCAACACCGCCACACCGAGCACATATGTCAAATGCGCCCATCTTCTCAGAGGGAGAGATGCCTAGCGGTAGGCGGCATCTCGGAACTGGCTTGTCTTCTTTCCAACTATCATAATTGCTGCAGGAGAACGCGGCCTCGATCGTCCCTTCCCAATTCCATTTCAACATATTCACCTTTTCCCAATTCGGCTGCCAGACCTCCATTCACATCTCACAAAGGTACCTAACTTCAAGGCATCTACTAGCAACTGTTAGTATCAAACAAACGGCCCCGTGGCGTAATAGTAGCGCGTCCGATTCCAGAGTTGAACTTGGAACTTCCGGAAGGTTACCCGTGGAAGTCGGGTCGGGGTCACTCCTTTTTTTACTGTTTTTAACTTTTTCGCGTCTCGTCATTTTGCGTTGTCTCTAAGTGCTTTGAGCATCTTCTGTGAGCAGCGGCCTTCCTTGTTGGGTTTTATCTCAAACTCACGATGAGTTGGTCTTTCCCACTTCGCTAGAGCTCACATGCGGCGAAGGAGGAGAATGCCTACGCCTAAGACATACGGAGCCTCGACACGCGAATTCCCGTTGAAATATAGTTGACGTGACTCAAATGATACATTTCTTTCTCACTTTGGCCCTTTGGTGGCCTGCTGAATTTCCTCACCTTGTTGTGGCCAAGAAGAGCCGGCAGCTAACGGCCTCGAGATATTAGACATCGGTCACGATCAAACTATGGAAGGGAAGTACCATGGCATCATGTGCCGCCTTGGGGGTATCTTGATGCCGGCCATAAGGTAGTGGAACATGAAACCAGGTATGACATGAAGCCCAGCCAATCTTCGTTGGAGGCTTAGACAGAACTGCATCTGAATCTGGGATGATAACGCCGGTGTAGATAGAATCGAACACATCATGGCAATGCACAGTCATGGATAGCATATGAGCAATGAAGCTAGGCTATAGCCCCCTTACATGCCTTACCCTTCTCTGTTCTAGCCTTGCGACTCAACTCGTGTCCAGTGAGCTACCTTATATGGAGTTCTGTCCCATCTGCTGGAAGGGCTTACCATTGAATGTAATGCATCACTCGACCCTCGCCACCGCTAGCCATACCGGAGCACCGGCAGAATGACTTCGCGGTTATGTGGCTCCATTCCAATGCAAATAACCTGGAGTCGATACAGTGCTCGGCCACTTTCCCGGCCATACACACTGTAGCTCATTCCATGGGACATGGTTCCCGCTTTGGGACAGATATTTCCCGTGGGCAAGGGATGCTTCAGGTTACTTTGTATGTGAACGGTAATGGGATCCGTTTGGAGAATGCTGCACGGCAATGTTTGGAGAGCGGATTGTGTTATTACACGTTAATGTAGACGGCTTCACCAGCCCCTGCCACGTGACCCGTCGCCGCTTTTGCACACCCTCGGCACAGGCGCCGCACAGGGCGGCACAGGGCGGCACAGGGTTGGCACACCCCCTAGCACAGCTTCGCTTCGGGTGACTGCGAATTACTTCAACTCCAGCCGAGGGAGCAGAAAATGGATACCCTAATTACCAGGGGGCTCAAAACGCATCCGGGATCCCAAACGAAGCCACAAGGCATCCTCATGCGACTCACGACTCTTCGCCTTTCCCCTGGCATTATTTCTCTTGAGCTCTACAAATGGCTCCCTCTCCCACCTGGCCGTTGAGCCTTCCCACGCCATTACTGGCACCACGAGCGAGCCTGACCTTCAATCCACCCTTTCCCATTCTTGGCCTCTTCTTTTCCACCCAGTGGCGCCCGAAATGGCGGACCCAACAGAGGAGTCCCCTCAGTTAGAGCCCTACGCAGTACGAGTCCTCGACAGAGCCATCGCCAATGGACTCTCAGATCGATCAAAAATTGATCCTCACGCCGTCCGCAGGCACCTAAAACCGCGGAGCGAGGACGCATACTTTCGCGTAATGAGGGTCTGGCATGAGTAAGTCTGTCCGGGGCCGAGCGTCTGCGAGTGGCAACTAACATATCTTAGGTACCGAAAACGCTTTCCCGGGAGCGATCCACGCGACATGCAGACCATGAAGCACTTCGCTGAAGTCGTTGGGCGAGGCGTACAGGCGAGGCTCACCACTGATGCCACCACTTGGAGTGTCCGATCAATCATGCGTCGATTCTACAACCAGTGGGAACGAGAAAATCACACCACAATCCCAGAAGAGGTGAAGGTGTCGATGGCACCGGTAAGTAGCCACCCACCATGTCCAGCAATGTCAGCTAACAATCGGAAGTACATCGAAGGGTACCTGGCCGACACGATTCCTCTATCCAAAATGAGAAAGGATCCCACCTACATGACTATACCGATCTACGTCAACATGTTCAACCTTCTTTGGGCCGAGGATGGCTTTGATTACAAGAATGAAGGAAGCCGGGTAGATGCGGCCACCATGCTAAACACCCACTCCTACACCTCCGCGAGGTTACAGGAGGTGTGCGGAGCGTTGTACGACGTACGTTAGCAACACAGGCGGGGGGACGGGTTCTTGCTAATCCACAACAGGATATTATATGCTTGGTGGGATGGAAAGATGGCCAACCCGACATCAAAATGGACTTCAAGAGGAATATTTGCAAGGGGTTGGACTACAAACAGTAAGTCATCCTCGGTAGAGTCCTCCCTACAAGAAGGCTTACTCGCTGTCTAGGCCGGAGCACCCATTTGCCGAGAGGTTCGAGGACGGCCTGGTACCTCCTTTGCTTTCACAACCAATGCTGTGGTGGATCGTTAATTTTCTCTCCGCCGGCGCCTTTCGGGAGTATAAGACTATCGAAGAACTCTTCAGTGTCCAGCCCCCAGAGGGAGAGACATTCTGGATGTTGGAGTGGAGCGACGAGGTTCTGGACAAACCAGTCTTCCCGGCATGGTCCGTGGATGGCCCAACGGACAAGGCCAAGAATCACAACGCCTGGGGGAATGATGTCTCTAAGTGGGCAAAGCGCGCTTTCTACATCCTTGGGCTGGTCATCCACGCCATCCGTCGTGAAATTCTTATCAAGGTCAACGGTAAAGAGTCATCCGTCTTCCTTAGCAAGAATGAAGGCTAACAGACCGGCATTAGACAGTGGTGTATCCATCGGGCAGGTGCTGAAGTTCGCCGCGCAGAGGAACCCTAAGGTGCTTGGTAATCACTACCTAAGCGACCTAACCACGGTGGACGGCACGTCATGCTTCCTCGGAATGAAACTCCGGACCGACCTCACCGAGGATTTCCGCACGGCAAAAATGAAAAGAAACCCGGACATCGGGCAGTCGCTCCCATCCAACATGCGGGAGGAACTGCAGCAACGAGATGAATACGTCGCCATCACGGGAGAAATTGAGAAGCTCACGGATAAAATCAAGACAGCGACCGACGACAAAGACCTCACCAAGTTGAAGGACGAGCGGACCGCTGCGTACAGGCGACGGGCCAAACTCGGGAAAGAGGAGCTGACAAATTATCGTTCAAACGCGAAACGAGTACATCCAAACCAGCGCAAACACCAGCACAAAGGCGAGGGATATCGGGGCGACGGACGTGGAACCCATTTTGATCGCATCCGCCACATGATGCCTGAGCGCGACCGCCTTGCGACCTCGCTTTTCCAGGAGGTGCCGTTACGGAGTCCCGAAGGGATCGCCGTTATAAAGGATCTCATCGCTCTCCGCACCCAGAATTCCCGTGTCGCATACCAGGAGATACTGCGGCCTGTCTATCACGGCAAGATAGCTCGCTGTAAGACTTGCAGCACCGAGATGGAAAGGTAAAGCGCTGGTGTCTCCCCCAAGCGACTACTTCTCTAGCTAACACCGGCCTTCTCACAGTATCCGCGTTGCCCACAGGTGGAACCACGTGTTCCGCTGTCAGAAACGTGCCTTGGAGACCAAACATGGCCACGCCGAGTTCTGTTATCTTCAGACCTGCAGCAAGTGGATTATCGGAGAGGCGGAGTGGCAACACCACTGTCAGAACCACATCAACAGCGGACACTTACCTTTCCGATGTGATCCGATCAAGTTCCGCTACGCTGTGGCATGCGCTGGATACTGTCCCTTCCATGTTGGCGATAAAGGGGCATCCCCCGAGGAGAGGATGCAGTCATTTCCCGATCGATCAGCATGGCAGCGACACATCTCCTGCTGCAGTTCTCGGTACTTCGAAAGACGGAAGCCTGGGAGTGATATTCCGTGTCCTTTATCTTGTCAGGAGAAATTTCCGTCACAGAGGGACCTTTGGCACCATCTTGAAGACGTACACAACACTCCGGAGCCTCCAGCTGGCAAAAAGCGCAAGTCCTGTGCGGCAGAAATACGAGATGAGGACCAAGTCCAGCTACATCCTATCAAGAGGAGACGGGGACCAAGCCTCCCGGATGAGCGAAACGAGTCTGGCAGCACCAAGTTCGTCCATATCTCAGCATTAGACCTTGATGCAACACCCTCGCACCCGGATAACCCAGGAGTACACATGGAGTCCTCGGGCCACAGCACACCTATATCTTGGCTGTTTGACCCGAATTCAGAAATCTCGAGTGGAATCGAGTCGTCAGTATCGGCCTCCCCACCGCGGGCCGACAATAGTGCGCATGCATCCGAAAGCTGCTCTGGCAACAGCACGCCCTTGTCCGAAATGTTTGACTTCGATATGGCGTCTTCGACCATGGCTTCATCATGCTTATCTCCGCGTAGCAGCGACGGGTCTACCTTCTGCGCCTCTCGCAACCAGTTCCCAAGAGAATCAAGTCTTCTGCATTTTGCGATTGATCCGGCACTTCAGAGTCAATCGTCGGCGCTTGGGCTCACGACAAACACAGACACGGAGTTTCTGGAGGACAAATCAGCTCCCGCGCCAAATATGGAATCCGTAGGTGCTGATCCGCACGACCCGATTAGCTTTCTGTCGGGGAGCACTGGACTGCCCTCTAAAGACAACCAGGACACAGTAGTCGCACCTAGGAAATTAACGCGAATTGTCATCAAGGCGCCCGGGACTCGGACGCCGGGCGCTAAGTATTGTCCGGATGAAGACGGAAAAGCAACGCACGACAGTTCCGGAGAAGGCGATGTGTACAAGGTTGACTGTTTGCTCGATAAATGGAGCAATTGGTTCTTCGTCAGATGGTTTGATGGAAGCTGTACTTGGGAGCCCAGAGAAAACATTCGGGACAACGAGCTTATCAGGAAGCTGAACAAGGAACACGGCGGCCTCAAATGGGGGGTCGAGGTGCGACAGGCACGTCGAGAGTCCAGGGGAATACGCTACCTGGTGCGTTGGAAAGGTGGCAAGTGGAAGGACCAGTGGATACACGAGAGATACATGTGCCGGGAACTGATTGAGAAGCATAGGCCGGAGAAGAAGGTCAAGCGAAGGCGGAAGAACTGAAGTTCGAGAATATCATTAGACCATTTCGAGTTAGGCCGGTCGAGGTCGAGCTACACGTGTATATTTCGAGGGAGCCGTGTTGCGAGGAAGGCGAAATAGTTTGGTAGTAGACTTGTGTTAGCAATGGGCCGGACGGCAATACATACGGAGCCGCTCTGCTTCAGTTCCTCGACAGAGAGCCCTTTGATTGGCCAGCATACGTGTGCACGATGACCTCATTGTCCGAAGACCGTCCAGCGTGAGGGCGCCATCGGTCTGGTCGTTCCGGCCCAGTAACACTAGGTAATTAACAGTCCAGATTGTTAATTTGGGCATACTTGCTGATCGTTGGTTTGGTCGGAGGTTGATCACGATGGCGCTGTTTCTAGAGCAAACACGCAGAGCTGTCAGCACACATACCTACTGCTTTCCTCGTGGAGGGCTATTACGTCCCGCGTTCCAGTTGGAGAGCACAGGCGCAAGTGGCGAGGGCCAAACTGTTGTGACGGGGCGGCAACGGGGGACGGATGCGCCAGGAACCGCGACACTCCGCTAGCGGCACGACGGCTTCAACACGACACGATACGCGTATATATGTTGGCTATAGAACTGACGCTGTGTATCACGATACTACGCTGCACTCCTGAGGTTACAGAAACCGCAACCAAGTTTTGATATTGCGTTGAATATCCTGCAATCTTCGACCTCGAATGCCAAAAGTAACAGGATTTATGTGCCGATAGCCAGTTATCGAAGCTTACAGCACACGCGCACACTCCCGTTCACATACTTATATTCGTATTGGTGCATGGTAGCTGTGAACGATATTAAGCTCAAAATTACGGACACAGAATGTGTCTCATGAATTGGAATATCAGCCGGATTCATCCTTTTGATGTCTGTTCAACGTTAGTTAGGCTGTAACTCAACAACTACTACTATTCTTTGATACTGTCCACATTGATACTATAAGCATTTATAAGATACTGCCTCCACTCATTCAAGTGTGCGTAGACCCAACGTCAACGATCTTGTTTGGTGCTATTGGAGCGTTATGTGTTAAGTGCACTAGATGGAGGCCGTTCCCCGTACGTCTCGAAGTTTTGCTCTTCTACAGCGTATCTCTACTCGGGAATCCCTTAGCAGGTGAGTTAAGACAATTACTGCATTGGGATCTACTCCGAGACCTGGAGGTGTCCGTCATCTTACCACGTTACACTGACTCCGAAAAATACGGATGCAGTTCCGGATTTACACCAATATGCCTCTTAAACACTCCGCGTTAATTATACAATTCTGTAGAACGACCCAGGTTAAGATCGTATAACTTATACTATACAGATAGTTACTCTTTCTTACGACTGAAAAAGGTATGTGTGCCCACTGTAGGTAGCTAAACAATGCTCAACAAACAACCGTAGAACACAACAAGGAAGATGGCGCAGCGGAGGCTGCTTGTAAGAAGGCCACTGAGGTCTCCGGGCACTACCTCGATCCGACTTGGTAAGATCTTGAGTGCAAAGAATAAAGCCCGCAGAACGGCGAGTGGTACAACAAATGGAACGCAAATTCCATTCCCTAACCTATACTCATCCGGCACTGCCGGAAACTTATCGACTCCATCCAGTAATGCAATCGCCATGCCGCCAAACAGACGATCCTGGATATGACAATGCAGCAGAAACCCCCCCGGGTTCACGCTCTGGTACCTTAGCACCAGCCAGGTCGGCCCTTGTCCCTAACTGGAGGGTCGATGACAACCGACGAGGCGTACCCTAGTTGCTCGACGTCATTTGCTGGAATTTTAGCCATTCGATTGTCTGCCTGAAGACGGTTTTCGGTGCCCTCGAGTGTGGCTTGTCAGCACAACCCCCCAATCGATCCCAAACAGAGCCGTCGGCGCCTCGTAGAATACGCCAGAGTATATAGCCTTGCGTGCCACCATGAAGAGCAATTCCATGTCCAACTCTGACCAGCCCAATATGAGGGTAAGCGTCGTGCTGCCGCAGTTCTTTCTGCCACAGAAATCTGTAAAGCTCGGCCGATTTACCCAAGCGTTGAACACCCACATCAGAGCTATCATGATCCCCTAGCCTCCAGCCCGCCTCCCATGCTTACCTCACGCCACGCATCGTACACTGTCGAGCAGCATGCTTCCATTACTTCCGGCTTCGGCTCGATCCTGACATCTCTATGGTCTGCCGGTTTCTCAAAGCGCGCCAAAATGAAGATTCGTGTTACGACCGAGGACGTCAAGACTTACGTTCTCGACAATTCCGACACCTGGTTCGATGAAGCGACGCGCCTACCGACGACGCGGCTCTGGCTCGAGCAGGCATTCGACCGAGGGCAGGATGTGTACATGGTCGTTGGCTTCCATACAGTCACGAATGCTAGTGTCACGCAAGAATCACTTGCTGGAAGAAGTGTTGGAGGTCAGATCACTGTTCCAGTCGGATTGTCGCTTGCCGCTGCTGGAGCCATTGTCCCCTTCGGAAGCGCGCTCGACCCATCCGCGGCGGTTTAGCAATAGGGCTCCGATGGAACACAGTCACAGTTCGTAGCCCCCGGCGAGCATGTCTGCGCCGTGCAATACCGCAAGATTTGCCACCAGTGGCTCTCGAGCAAGCATATCGACAAGGCCCGGTTGTCTGAGGTGCGTCAATGGCCGTCGATGGAAAGAGCGAGGGATGAGGAAGACGGGAAAGATGACATCGTTGAAGTCGACTTGGCGGACGTGCAAGACTTCGATGGATCCTGGGACAGGCAGACTTTGGACGATGAAGCTCTGTTCTTGCGTTCATTCGACGAATCTTGATGGTCTACATGGCTTCTACCAGATTATATCTGGATCCACTCGCGTGTGCAATGCCTATCTCCCTCGAGCAGTTCTCGGACTTGACCCCGATATCGTCAAGCTAATACGAGACAATCGCTACTCTCGTTGCAACCCAGTATTGCCACACCAGACCCGTTGCCCTTACAGGAATGTGTTCCGTACGAAACTCGAAAGGATGATTCGCGCCTGACTGTAGTGTCCAGTGTCTCTTCATGTCAGTGCAAACAGGTAGGTACCGATAATCCTGCTTAGTAACCGATACAAGTGCGGATCATGGTGCCGTGCAGTGCACTCAGATGCTCTCGCGCATGTTGCTACTGAGCTGCTTCTGAGCAGGGAAGAGGAGAGACCCTGACGTACAATGGGGAATCAACATGACCGCCGCGTTCATACTCGACATGCGACGAGCCTTAACACTCCGGCCACTAATCGAGGTTCTCTGTGACAATAACCGGACATTGTACAGCGCTCCTCGTACCTAAAAAGGTGCATCACTTAGCTTCCTGCGGGGTAAAAGCGAAAGAGACCACCCGATCCCTACACCCGTGCAGGATCAACTTCGTGGAGACCACAATCCAACTAATTCTCGGTATTGCATCAAGTCCAAGTGATTGGATACGAGCGACATGCGGATTCACGTAGTTCTCGCGTTTGCCGAGCGTCATTCGGATCGAAAGCCAATTTTTATAGGAGGGATTTCTCCCGCCGGCCACTGAGGTACCACAATTCATTTTCATTTGAACGCTTCTTTGAGAAACGTCCGTTGCGCTCTGTGCTCGTTCCACGATTCCGGGGCGGTTCAGTCACATTACCATGGTCCGTTACTTCCATCCTTGATACGATCGCGATCTCCTGGCCTGCTGCTACGGGCAGGAGTGGACGACTTCCGGTCCACCGATGCGAGACGCTCCTTCCTTCCCTTGCACACCTCGACGAGGGAGAACTTAACTTGGTGGAAGCCGGCCAACTGACTTGGCGATTCATGATACCTGACCCCTCGTACTAGTAGTACCTGCTTCGTACTGGTACCTTCACTCTTCCGGATGCCTCCTCCCCCAGTATGGTCGTGCAGCCATGATCTGATGACCGGTTGCTCCTTCCGGCCAATGTGAGAGTGCCGACACCCTTTGCCGGCGTGCACTGAAGCCTGCGTAATGGAGGTAGCACCTTCTTTCTCACCACTTGTTAGCGATATCAGGCTGGACGAGGAGTTGTTTCATATTACGAGTTTGTTTATGCGGTCTAATAACCGCTGATCCAGCCTCTGTAGCAAGCAACAAGCATTCGCATTTGGTGCCCGACCCTGTATTTACCCCGCCAGATGTCCTTCGGTAAGGGGACGGATAAGCGGCGTTGAGTTTGAGCCGCTTACAGTCACACGTAAGGCTCGCTTCACCTTGAGGGTGATCATGGTTTGTGCGGCGAGGTCAAGTTCCGTTCGGATGAATTGGGTAGAAACCGGTATATTGTGTAACGCTGGGTTGTCCGCAGGAAGAAAAGGACTGATTGAATTTATCTTATCTATTTAGTGTGGCAAAGAAGTGATTTCGGTCCGAGATCCTTCCACACCACACCAGTAAAATTGTAAAATTCGGACATTGAAGATAATGGTCCTCAAAAGCCGAGCTAAAGCTCACATGCCACGTGTAGCAGTCGTGTTTTCTGCAGAAGTACTTAGACAACCCGTCGGGAACAGACCCGTCGTCTGCTGCAGCCTGGCGCAGTATGATTGTACCACACTCTTCAGACACCATGCTTATGTTTCAACAGTAGCGAATGCGTTACCGTCGAAGATCCGGCATTCCCCACCCTTGCAAGAGATGCCGTGATCGATCCCCTGAAACTGTATGTATCTACCAAACTCATGAGGTAATGCTATGTGTCCGCCAACACCTTCGGGATCCTTTCTGGCTTCCCTCGTGATCTCCCTCATCCGGGCGTACAATCCTACGTCCTCTCTTTCCCACTGTTGGATTCACAGGTACCGGTACTTAGTCCACGGGGCGCAGGCCTCTGCAGGCTGCGCTGCAAGTTGTGGTTCAAGTGGTGGCTGTATTGTTCTTTTTATCTGGGTGGAAGCCGGGGAGGCGCAAGGTCTGAGAGTGAGGGTATCTACACCCCTGCCATCCCTCAGTCACGTGACCCCCTTGGCGTCAACCCCGGGCACTGCGTCTGGCGAGATATCTCAACAGATCCGAATGCAATGCATTTCGGGGAGGGAAGAAAGGAAAGGGGGGGGGGGGGGGGGGGGGGGGCGGGGGACAAAATGGACGTCCGTCCAGGTAGCCAGGGCGAAATGCAGGCACTGTACGAGGAGATCCCGAGGCATATCGTAGGGGACTGTCGAGGCGCTGGTGACGGATCCAAACCCCTGTTCACGACGAGCCATGTCTTCCTTAGCGCTGGCTAGGCAGATCTGATCATTGGAAAGGGGATGGTGCATTCCAGGCTGCTCAGTGAGACCTGCCCTGCCGTTGGCGGTGTTAGGGACTGCATGATAATGGGAGGACCAAGCTCCTGCAAGAGACTCAGGAGAAGCGGAGATAGGGCCCCTGTATCCATATCCAGGCGTCCTGGCCACTCTCAGGAGACGCTGTGTGAATAATCCTGCGAAGGCCACCCTCTTCGGCTGCCTCTTCTGTTAATCTGGAGAGTTGCATAATTGGCGGAGCTACGAGGTAGGGATGGACTGACGATCTCCTGTTCCCTGGCTTAGATTGAGAGGCACGTTTGCGACTGAGCACGTTCATCGCCAGCTAGTGGTCATTTGTAAACCTCGAGACGGACCACAGATCACACCATATTTGCCATGATGCATGCTGCGTGAGACCGTGGAGCAGGCGCAGACCATCTCATAAGCAACATGGCCCAGACAGCGCTTTCATGGGTCGTCTCCGTCGAGTATCACTTTGGAGGTATATAAGTAGCGCACACCTGCGTAACTCTTCTGCCAATGTCCCTTTCAATTCAACCCGTTGACACCGCGCACCTTGTTGAGAAGATGCGTTTATCAACTCCTAATCCTGACCAGACACACCGTGTTCAGCACCAGCCTCGAGAAGCGTCTGGTCCAAGAGAATTGACCGAGCGTGCCGGTGACGGTCAGTTGGACTACAATCCTTTGACTGAAACTACTGGTAATACTTGTGACAGCCAGCTAGACGCTTATTTCTAAAGCCCGTTCTAACATGAACCTAGATCGTGTGAGCCCCGTTGGCAGCCAGACCAACGAAGAAGAGCAGACGAACAAAAAGAATTCCGCGGTGGCGGACGCTGAGCATTTCGCAGCCCGGCGCACAAATTGGGA
Organism: Coniochaeta sp. 2T2.1; assembly: GCA_009194965.1. Lineage (NCBI taxonomy): Eukaryota > Fungi > Ascomycota > Sordariomycetes > Coniochaetales > Coniochaetaceae > Coniochaeta > Coniochaeta sp. 2T2.1. The sequence continues at coordinate 259,876 of VSMA01000045.1, forward strand.
GTTTCGGCGCGGCTCAGGTGATTCACATGGAAGTCCAACAGTCGAAAACAGTCCGACTCGGTACAAAAGCTATCCGACGAGATGGTCCAATCGTGCCAGAACAGAGACATGGAAGGTCAGGGATGCAGGCTCTTGGAAAAGGCTTCTCAAGAGAGCGGCGCCGTCGTCTCGCAGACGACGTAAAAGGAAGGCTAGAACTCGCGCGTGATGAGATCTAGCACCACGTGGCGCGTTGGAAATAATACATGAAGGATATCTCTCCCTGACTTCCTACAACTGATAAGGTCCCGTGACCAGTCTCTTCCATATGGCGGCACACATTCACCCACTCAAGCGTCCACGAAGTAGCGACCAAATCCCGCTGGCTGGCCCCTCGACCGCCTCGACCGCAAAGCACAGCTGTTTGCCGTGTCATCAACCGCCGACAAGAACAGAATGCTCTTCAGGCTGTCGATAGCGACGAGCTATCACCATCCTTTGCTTTAGTGCACCAACAGCCTCTACACCCTCTGCTCCCTCCACTCCCTCCACTCCCTCCACTCCCTCCACTCCCTCCACTCCCTCCACTCCCTCCACTCCCTCCACTCCCTCCACTCCCTCCACTCCCTCCACTCCCTCCACTCCCTCCACTCCCTCCACTTCCTCCACTCCCCACTCGTATAACCACCCCATTTCCCACCGCCAGCAACCCCCCACAATAACACCCACCCGGCAGTCAGCTTCTGAACATCATGAGGGCAGTCGATCAGTAGACTTGTTGTTACCCTTCTGTCAGTTCAAGAAGTTCAGAAAATAGGTCAACATATCGAGGTAGCAGAATAACTGATGCTGTGGCAGGAGGCACGCCCAAGCCGCCACCCAACTGTTTCCCCGATTCGATACGTGATGCCTGCAAAATCCCTTGCCCGGGTTGAAAAGTCGACGAGGAGCGGTTCTCGGCTTCTGTTGCGGATGATATCACAACGCCGAAATAGAGTACCATTTTCTCTTTCTCGGGGTAGCCGTTCTCTGGTTCTGGGAAGGCCTCGCTCTCGATGCGCGAGTATGTCTTGTACGAGTCCAAGAACGTATGGAGCATCAGGGCGCTGAGCTTCCACGGGTACTCCCTGCCGACCAGTTCGATCGCCAACGGGAGGGTCGTGAGGTGGTGCATGTAGACCAGCACCTTGTGGAGATACGGCAGGATTTTGGTACCTCCGAAGCGCCGCAGGATCAGGTTACGAGTACGGTTGGTGAGGGCGAGGTCATGGTAGCATCTGGGACAGGTGCGGCCCGCGCCCCGTCACGAGCTTCAGAATGCTTAGTACGCATCACCGCCCCTCTCTCATCGACTCACCCCATCGTCTTCTGCTCCGCCAACAGCGCCCCGAGGTGCTTTCCCCCAGACAGCCGGGCAGCCGCATCCTCCTCCAACGGCAGCAGCGGCATCCTAGGCGCCGCGGGATATCCGAATATCCCGTTGAGAAGGGATTTCAGGCCGGCCACCTATGTGTAGGTCACAGGTCAGTACTTTGCGCATAGATATGAGACTTTCATAAGGGGAACTCACGCCGCCAGTCAACATCTCGGCTTCAGCCAGGGACGCTCGCTCCTGCATTCGCCTCGCTCTCTCCCTATCTGCTGCGGTGTCGAGGGTTTGTGTGCTTCGCCAAAAGGACATGGCGAATTCCTGCAACCAGTTAGTTAACCAGGAAATATAACGGGGCTTCTAGGTTAAGGTACTCACCGGCACGAGATTCGGTAGCGGACTAATAACGCCCGCCGACCCGACTACAACAGACGGGAGCAGGAAGTCGATGAAGCCCGCGATGATCTTGAAGGACTCGGGGAGGAGAGATGTTATTCTTGAGGCTTTGCCTACGTTGCCACAACTATAAAATGATGATTATTAGCAACACTCGAACAAAATTCCAAGGGTTGCGATATCCACCACGTCGTCGCTGGAGAGGTCGATACCGCCGACGATGAGGGGGTAGTTGTAGATTACTCTTTGACAGGCTGATCAGTTCCGGGCACGGCATTCTCTTCTCTAAGGCAACGGTACGTACACAGGCACCGGCGACTCCCCAGCCACACCAACAAAGAACTTTCTCACAGCGCCCGGACGCGTCCTCAACGCGGCAGCGAAGTACCCCGGCGCGATGACGAGCGCGAAGTCGGCGCCGGCGGCGGCCGCGTCTTTTGCGAGGGCGATGGTCTCGCGCGTGCTTGGTGCGCCAACGCCCGCTACGATGGGAGTTTGGCGCAGGCCGTTCTCGTCGAGAGCGGAGCGCGTCGCTTTGATTAGGCGGGTGCGCTCTTGTCGGTCCTGGGGGTTATTAGATACCTTTAGAGCTGGGATTTACGGTCCAACATGGTGCAGAGGTTGGAGGTGGAGAGGGACGGACTAGATGTGCGGCTTCTCCCATTGTGGCCGAGATGACGGGGGTGACCCCCGGTTTGGCTACGTCTGTCAATTAGTGAGGCATGTAACACAGCAAGAGAGAGACGCCTTACAGACAGCGTGCCTGACGTAGGCTTCCAAGTCTGCGGTGGCTGGATGTTAGCAAACTCTGGACTTGGGTCACTGCGCCTTTAGCTACAAAGGATAGGATGATGCTTGCCCAACTCATCGATGTCGTTGAAGAATACAGGCAGAGGAGCGTAAACTCCATGCGGAAGGAGACGTCTCGCCATGACGAGTCACAAGCGGCTTTGAGCAAGTCGGAGAGTTTGATTTTGTGATTAGTAGAACTGGTGGACATGCATCGCAGACATTCAGATTAGCAACCCATAGGTCTCATACACCACAGACATGTATGAGCTCGCTTGCCTGTAAGCTGTGGCATTAAGATTTTCCCAGAAGTGCGGTTGCGTCGATTGTAAATAAGCTGCGAGCTTGTTAGCAACATTAGACTTGGCCGCACCTACATATCTCCGAAGCTTGCATTTCCGGCGGTCATCTCGCCCAATGGAGGGGTTAGAACCACCCAATACGTACACCCTCCAGCCAATCCTGGTTGCATAAGCTACCAACCTAACCAGGGCGCCCGCAGCTGCGGGTTGAAACAAGGGCGCGATTTCAGCTCAGCGCGCTGAGTAAGTCTTCCACTGTTTAACCAGCTTTGTTGCTGACGCATCCCTTGGAGATCCAGCGGTGACAGGGGCAACCTGCTTTGAAGCTGAGGGTATCAAGAACTCAAACGAAAATATCATGATTCTAAATGCAATTGACAAAGCAGGCTTCCATGCATAGCCGACTTGCGACATCCCTCCCATGGGATTGGAAATGCATCGTGGACGCACGACTGATGAGGGCATCCCCTGAAAATGATAAATACCGGCCGTGTCGTCCCCTCGTAGCCATGAAGTCGAACAAAATCACACTCACCACAATTCACAAGTGTTCAATTGCAAAACATACCCATACCAGACATTAACTTCAAACTGATATCAGTACATCCTCCTATCCAACCACATCTATCTATCCGTCCAACAGCAAAAATGGTATCTCCCCAAGGACGCAAAATCGCCATCACCGGCGCCAGCGGGCAGCTAGGCAAACCAACCCTCGCCTCCCTCCTCGCGCAGGGCGTGCACACCATCACCGCCATCCAGCGCCCAGACGCAACCGGCACCTTCCCCGCCGGCGTAATCGTCAAAAAGGGCGACCTCGAAGATGAGGCCTTCCTCGCCGACGTGCTGAAGGGCCAGGACGTCCTGGTCCTAATGCCGCCCCTCTCCCACCTCGTCGAGCTCCAGGAACCGGCCATCCGCGCCGCCGCCAAGGTTGGCGTGCCCTACGTCTTCCCCTCCGAGTTCGGCCCGGACCCCTTCGCCGGCAAGCTGACGGAGGAAAACGGCCTCTTGATCGCCAAGAAGCGCGTGCGCGACCTCATCAAGAAGCTGGGCGTCAGCAGCTGGGTCTCCGTCGCCGTCGGCCCTTGGCTGGACGCCGGCCTCGGGCAGGGACTGTGGGGTATCGACGCCAAGGCGCGCAAGGCGACGCTCTGGAAGGGTGCGAACGGCAAGGTGGACGCGGCGACCATCGCCCACACGGGCGAGGCGCTCGCGGCCGCGCTGGGACTGCCCGAGGCCGATCTCGCGCGGTACAAGAATAAGGCCGTGTACGCGCCTTCGTGGAATCTGTCGCAGCGGGAGGTGCTCGAGGCCGTGCAGCGCGCGACGGGCACGACGGACAAGGAGTGGGACGTTCAGGAGAGGGATGTGAAGGAGGTGTTGGAGGAGGCCGAGGCCAAGATTAGCCAGGGTGATGGTGTGGCGCCGTTTGTCAAGTTCTTCGTCACGCACTTCTTGGAAGGGCACGGCGGGGATTTCCACGACAAGGTGGATAAGGCGGAGTTGAAGAAGCTGGAGAGTCTCGGACTGCACGAGGAGAACCTCGAGGAGGCGATCAAGAAGGCTGTGCAGTGAGAGCATGGAAGTTCGTGGGTATTGTGAAGCTTAAGGTACTAAAAGTAGTTGACGATTGATCAGTTCGGAATACAGTTCTGTGTCTGTTATTGTTCTAGTCGCTTCGGGTTGCAATATAGACGTATCGACCTTGGTATTAGACGGTTTGTGTTCCAAGGTATTGCAATGAGCTGGATAGGCCTTGTAGGCGGCCACGTATTAAAATACTACTCCTGCATGACATCCCCCTGCTCAACCCCAGAAAGAGGTACGCTGCACAATAGCTTAGCAGCCCCACGACACTCGAGTCCGATGTTCAATTAACGCCACGCCGGCAGATGCAACATTCGCACACAAACCACCATCCGGCACGCCAAACCACCCTGACCATCCACCATCTCCACCAGTGCCACCACCAGTGACGGTTCTACCGCAAAAGCGGTGTCTCCTCGCTCGGCACCGCATCGGGAGTCCTCGCACCGACGGCCACGACCTTCACACTCCGATCCGGATCAAGCATCCCTTCCCGGTAAACCCACGCCAAACACACGCCCGCCCCCGGACCGAGCAGCACCGACGCAACCAGCATAACAAGCGCCACCCTCCACCCATCCTCGACAAACAACCAATACAACACCGTCAGCCCGATAAACCCCACATCGACCTCGATAAACTTCGTCGTCGCCCTCGTCATCTCCTTCCGATCGTCGTGCCAGTGCAAGCAGACTGTACAGCAACCACACATGCGCCAGCACAGAGCACAGCACCGGCACCCCGTACGTAACGCCCGTCCACAACCTGCTCCTCTCCAAATGCAGACTCGCGCTGCCGTCGCCGCAGGCGACCGCGAGCTGGTTCTCGTTGACCTCGGACCAGGCCAGGTCGTACAGCGCGTCGTTGGTGTCGAATGTTTTCTCGGCGCGGATCCCCTGGGCCGTCATGCCCAGGCAGAACACGCGGCCGTTGCCGACGATGCCGTAGTTGGCGCTCGCGGCCACGGCGATGCGGCTGTCGTAGTAGGGCGAGTACTTGACCGCGTACGGGTTGTGGCTTGGGGTTTGAGTGATGGAGTTTGGTTCGGGGTTTGCTCCTGCTGGTGACGTTTGGTTTCAATGGCCGATATGAGCCGAGGCTTGTTGGCTTCAGGCAAGCGCTAACCACGCCCCCCACCTCCAAGGTGCTTATGTAATTACTAATCGCGGTAAGCTACCTAGAGAAGAGATCATAGTGTTAAGAGGCTGAGGACGTTTTATCTTCCCGACTCGACTATGACGCAGCGATAATGCGGAGCGGATTGCACTATCTAGCACCGATCGATATCTCATGTCAGGAGCTTTACTACGACATGTTATCACACGGTATAGACATGGGCAAGCAATTTATGGATGTTCGACTAGGAGTGCTTTGGTCTCACGACTTCCTCTTATCGATGTACAGCCTACTTTGACAGTTGAATATCTCCTCCACCTTATACAAACTCAGGGAGGTTGCCAACTTACCCTTGTCGGCATCTAGTCTTGTTCAAAGGGATCGTCTTCCTCCGGCACATGTTGATCCCAATCTGGAGGCTGGGGCAGTAGCACAAGGCTCGGAAGATTCCCAAGGGGGCCAGCGCTGCTGCCGGACGCCTTGTTGTACAGAAGCTGGAGTTTGGAGCGGTCACCACCCCCTCGGAAGCCTGCCAGGAAATCGACGAGACGGCCGAGGACATGGCGCGGGCCGATGCGCAGAGAACCGGGGACCGGCTGGCCAGGCAGACAGAGGAGGACATCTGCGAGGGAGAATGCAATCTCGAACAGTTTCATTTCCTGGTGAGGACGGCGAAACACTGGAGTCAGCATGGCGAGGGCTACTGTCTGCATCCCGCTACATTCTGTTTGGGACGAGCAGAGGGGAGGGGGGTTAAGGGGCTGTAAGCGAAAAAACGCACCATTCCGAGCCCGTGGAATTCGACAATGCGCATAGGAAAGGCATCCAGCCTCTGCACAACCTCCCTCGCGACGTGGCCGGGAAACCACAGACTCAGGGGGCCATCTTCTTTCCCGTTTGAGACTGTTGTCGTGAGGCTGACGTGGTGCATCGACGTCTTCCACAAGACCAGTCTCATCCACTGCTGCGTTAGGGCGTAGTCGGCCCGTCGCAGGTCGCTTGGGTTACCGGGCTCGTCGACGTGCCGCCGTGCGAGGGCGTCCAGACGCGCGTGTAGGTCGGCAAAGGTGGCGCGCGTTCGCGGAGAGCCGTCGCCGTCGACGGCACGCCCGAAATCCTGGAATAAGCGGCAGAGGTTGATGAAGGGAGACAGAATATGGGGGTTCTCCTCGTCGGCTGCGAGAGCGGGCAGGTTTGGGTCTAGGTGCAGTATCCTGGGGAAATCAAAACGGGTTGAATGGCCCCTTTCAGTGACAAACAATGCCCAGACGATTCTGAGATGGAGTTGAGCCGTCTCCCTGGCAAGGTGCTGGTAATTGTTTGCTTGATGTAGGCCAAGTAGCTGAGCGCACGTCACGGCTTCCCGGAGGAGGAAGGCGGCCTTGCAGAGTTCCCTCTCATTTGCGGCTGTGATGTGTAGGAACAACGAGGACAGGAGGGTGCTTATGGACGGGTGCTCTAAGTAGCTTAGAGAAGCTCGCATCCTCCATGCCTCCGCCGCCATCTGAGCACCGTCGCCGAAAGGGACCGGGTGGTGGCCATCGTGCGACGACAGCTGGAGCTGCGTGACGGTCACGGCACTTATCGCCGCGGCGAGCATGTATGCCTCGGCGTCATGCCCCTTGCGCAGTCTCGCGAGCAGTGCATCTTTGTCGACAATAGGCCAGACCGGGTACAACTGTTCCTGGAAGACTTCTAGGTACCACTCGAACGTTGTCGCTGGAACAGCGTCACGACTGTGCTGCTCTGGGTTTCCGGGCGGTGTTGATGGTGGTTGCCATCCTGCTTCGTTACCGTGGTTCTTTCTAGCTTCGCGGCGCCTTGCGGCCCATGGTCCTCTGGGTCCGGGCTTGGTCCGTGGCCGGGCTGCCGTACATTGTATGGAGAGTGTGCTGCAGCGCTTGCATGGGAATGCTCTATCACACCTAATCTTTCGTGCTGCGCAAGCATCGCAGGCCCGACTTCCGGCCATGTGGTGCCCTTCAAGAGCGAGGGGAGGGGCACAGTAGCAGTCAACAACACGATCACCCTTGTATTGTGCGATCTGGGGAAGCATCGAAAATCTGGGGTGTGGGTGAGATTCCGGGGGAAATCTCTCTGGGCCTCTCCGAGTGAGAGAAGATCTTCCCCAGCGTGATGACCTAATTCCCGGCGGGTTTCTGGTGCGACTTCCGGACAGAAAGCCGGGAACGTGTAAGTCCCGGAGCAGGCCAGTAACATCAACATCAACCGTGCAAGCAACCACCTGATATCTGAAGATATTGAGGCATCTAGTCTCACTTGTGATTTCGGCTACTTTACTCAGATCGTGTAGCACATTCCTCGTCAATCGTCCAAACCTAAGCCTCTACCTAATCCTCACCAGGCAGCACGTTACGCCGCAATAATCGATGTCACACCAGGCTTGTCCTCCTCTTTTGAAGTGCGCCCTTCTTGCTCGTCATCTCCCTTGTGCTGGGCGTGTTGCTGCACTTCAAACGCGCCAAACTCCCTGACGGGAACATGCTGCTCGAACATGACATTGAGATCTTCAAGCGACCGCCCCTTCATCTCCGGTACGCAGAAGAAGGCGAAGAAAAAGGAGCAGACGGCAATACTGCCGTAGATAAGACCGACCTTCGACTTCAAGTTCGCGTATGGTGGGTTGAGTAGGTAGGGCGTGAAGAAGGAAAAGATGAAGCTGTTGTGGCATGTCTGTTAGCAGGGCTGTATCCTCCTCGACGGCGCTCAGGGGGAGCAATCTCACTTTGTCGCAACATTGACACCAGACGCAACCCGTTGCGTCTTGTCGCGCAGTTTCGACGCCGCCACTTCCGTCGTCACAACGTACGTCAGCGGGTCCCAGCTGAAGCAGAGGCTGGCAGACGAGAGCGCCGTGGCGGCGACAATGACCTGCCGTTGAGCGAGGCTCGGTGAGGCGTTCAGTCCTATGCCGCCCATGGTGAACAGCCACACGACCTGCAGGCAGGAACCAATCATCAGAAGCGGTCGTCGACCAATCCTGTCCGTGATGGAGATGGCGCAGAGGCAGGTGAAGAAGTTGATGCAGGAGCTCATGATGGAGTAGTTGAAGGGGTTGAAACCGCCGACAGACTGCACGAAAAGCGTCCCGTATGCGGCCGTGAAGGGCGACCCCGTCGCTTGGATGAAGAAGTTCATTCCCATCGCGATGAGCGTGCGCTTCAGGTTGGGCCCGCGGAAGAGGTCGATGTAGCGTCCCTGATTCTGCTCGTGAGCGATGGATTCGCGCAGCAGCTCCAGCTCCGACTCGGGGTCGTACTCGGGATCGGCACCGCGGAGCTTGCGCAGCGATTCGAGTGCCTCCTCGGTGCGGTCCTGCAGCAGGAGGAACCTCGGCGACTCGGGGATGAACCATATGCAAGACGCCACTATCGTCGGGACAATGTAAAAGAGACCGATGGGGATCCTCCAGGCGGCGTTGGTCTTGAGCGTGCTCGTCCCGCGGCACACACTGTTGATGATTATGCCGCCGAACAACAGGCTGGTCTGGTATGTCCCAACGGCGAAGCCCCGGACGGGAGCCGGGACGATCTCGGCCTGGAAAGGGGGGCAGGTTGCAAGCTCCATGCCAATGTAGGCATAGTTGAGGATGCGGCCTGCGAGGACTTGCTCCTTTCTTCTCGCCGTGATCAGCACCGTTGCTGACATGAGCGCCCATATAGACATGCAGAACATGGCCATCCTGCGACCCCAGCGAGCACTAATCAGACTTCCGACATAGAGTCCTAATAGAGGGCACTGTCAGCAGCTCGTTGGTATTTCGGTTGAGAGCACCCGTTGTCACTTACCACAGGCGAAACCGATGAAGTTGAGGCTGTTGAGCAGCGAGAGGAAATAAGTCGGTATGGCATATTGCCCCGTCTTTGGATCCAAGGTCCCGAATTGCCGCTTGTACGCAGTCATGGCCTGGCTGGTTGCGATTCCCTGGTTGTCGAAGCCATAGTTGAAGGTAGAGAGCGCGATGAGTCCCACGGACAAGGCCAACCTCGCCGTGAAATACCGAAAGAATCGGCTTTGTTTGAACAATTGTGTCATGACGAGTTGAGCATCGAAGTACTTACTTCCTCTGCAGTTGATCAGATCTGGGGAAATCAGGGGAAGACCTCATCGTGCTTATATCTCTCGAAGGCCGCGACATCCATCTTGGTTTCAGTGTCCAGGATGCCCCTAACGCGGCGCCGGCCCTTCGCGGTGACTCCATGTCGGTAAAGAGTGCGGAAAGATTTCTGGAAGTGAAAATCTCGCCGAACTGGTGCATCCCAGTTGGTTCGTCATGTTAGTCTAGTCCAAGCTTGGGAGGATGCATTGCACATCCATCGGATCTCCTCAAAAATTGGGACCAAAGCCGCTTTAGCTGTCAGCATTTTCTCCGCAATTGAATCACGCTTTACGTAGTCTACTTGACGACAGCGAAATACGGACAAGCCCGTGTGCCCCTGAGCCCCTGAGTCTCGACGAGGAGGGAGAAATCTTTCCGCGAATCTCTCCGCGCTCACCGTTGATCGCTGACCCTGCGTTGGAAAGATTTAGAGTGAGGAAGAGTATCTCCAAAGCAACACTGCGCAATGACAACAATCTTACGGATGATGGAGTGGTCCCGATGTCGGGGCTCCGTCGTTCTTCGAGTGCTACTTATACCTGGAGACACGATTTAAATGATTCAGCTAACGCATCCAGAAATTTTGTAGCACTACGGCCTCTGGACTCTTCCCCAACAGTATGGGCGCGAATAAGAACATCCTCCTCGTCATTGCAGATGACCTAGGCAAGTCTCTCGGGTGCTACGGGGACACCACGGTCCGCACGCCCAACATTGACCGCCTCGCTGCCGAGGGCACGGTCTTTGAGAATGCCTTTGCGAGCACGGCGTCCTGTAGCGGGAGCCGATCCGTCATATACACGGGCCTGCACACGCACCAGAACGGGCAGTACGGGCTCGGGCACAGCACCCACCACTTCATGACATTCGACCACGTCGGGACGGCGCCGATGCTCCTGCAGCGACACGGATACGCGACCGCCATCGTCGGCAAGGTGCACGTCGGCCCGGACCACGTGTACCCGTGGGAGGTGCGTGCCGAGAGCCCAACGCGGGACGTCGCGTGGGTCGCCGGGGAGGCGGAGAAGTTCCTGCAGTCGGTAAAAGAAGGCGGGAGGCCTTTCTTCCTGACGATCGGGTACATGGACCCCCATCGGGATGCCACCCGCGGCGGGTTCGGCAACGGCGAGCACGCCGTGTCCGAGCCGGACGCGGTCTACGACCCAGCGGCCGTAACAGTCCCGAGCTGGCTTAACGACATACCCGAGGTGCGGGGCGAGCTGGCCGAGTACTACCGCTCCGTCGGCCGGGTCGACCGGGGTCTCGGCCTAGTCATGCGGGCCCTGGAGAAACACGGGTTCGACCGGGACACGCTCGTCATCTTCACGAGCGACAACGGCCCGCCCTTCCTAAACTCCAAAACGACGCTGTACGACGCCGGCGTGCGGCTGCCTCTCATTATCCGCCAGCCCGACCTTGCAGCATCTGTCGGGGTGACGAACCCGAATCTCGTCTCGTTCGTGGACATCTTGCCCACCTTGCTCGACTGGGCCGGTGTCAACACGACGTTGCATCCAGCTGCAGACACCTCCCCGCGCCGCCTTGGGCGTTCCATCCTCCCGATCATGGACAGGACCAGCATTGCCCCTGGTTGGCAGCAGGTCTTTGGATCGCATACGTTCCATGAGGTGACGAACTACTATCCGACGCGGTTCCTCCGCAACGAGAGATACAAGTACCACCGCAACGTGGCGTGGAAGCTCGACTTCCCCTTCTCGACAGACCTCTATGCGTCTCTATCCTGGGAGGGCATAAGAAACTCTGCGGGCCCGGTGACCATTGGCGGGCGGTCGTTGGAGGCGTATGTCCGGAGACCGGCCGAGGAGTTGTATGATCTGGATGCGGACCCCAGGGAGGTTGTCAACCTAGCCGCTGATTCAGCTTATAAGCAGATACTTCTCGAACTCGGGGGACAGCTGGAGCAGTGGCAGCGAGATACGGAGGACCCCTGGTTGTTTAGGGATGGGGTATCGTTGCTGGAAATGCAGGGGCACATTGATGCGGGACTGAAGATACCCGACAGGTTTGATTTTGATGTGTCTGCTCCGGCTACTTAAGATGCGCCACCGCTGGACGATGGAGAAAATGTAATAGAGGGACCACGGTACCTTCGGGCAACGTGCAATAAGAGGGCGTCTTGAATCCATGATAGCAGGGGATAGTGTGATAGTCTGTGCAACCTCTGACGGACGGATTAAACGAAGAGAAGGGGCAGGCCTGCCGGCGCTCCCTTTTGAAATGGTCGTCCGCTGCCGGATTGTCCCAGCCCTGGAAAATTTGCGTTAGCATGCGGGTAGGAAGGTTCCTGAGTAGCTGCAAGGGTGATGGTGCCAGTTCGCCTTTACCTGTTTTCGGAGCTTTGTAAGTTCTACGTACTCCGGAATGTGCTGCTCCAGGTACATGGTGACGACGCCGTTTTGGATTGCGGGACCCAACGCGATGTCCAAGGCTTTAAGGTCCAGAAGGCATGATTGTAAGAATGCTCGAGTCCTGTGCCTATTCAGTGCGGTTGTGCGGTAAAACTGGAACACTGGGATGGCTCTGGATGGCTCTTCTAGGTACTCCTGGACTTGAAAATGCGCGATTCGCACAGTGGTCCGGTGATTTCGAGGCGCCGAGTCAATTTCGATAAACCCAGGGCAGATCTGATGAATTGCATTGACGTCTTGCAGTCTTCGCTTTCGGTTGAACTTTGGAGAATCGCAGAGTTCCACAGCAATGCCGTCAATGAGCTCGGCAACTGTTAAAGGTCTCGTGGCACAACAGAGGAGCGTCAGCACGCGCCGAGCATATTCCGCAGACGTCGGGCTTATGTTTGAGAGACTGCTACGCTCGTGGCCACCGTCATGAACGTTCCAACTATCGCCTGTGCCCCTATTTTCTGGACCCTGTTGATGGGCTATTTTCTGGACCCTGTTGATGGGTATAGCCGCCTTATATCTGCACTCGTGCCTCCAGACGTTGGACGCGTAGTCCACCACTGGTGCCACTGTAGCTGTGAACAGTTGCCGCGCTGTGGCCGGCGATAGTCCTCTGAGCCGCTTTAGCTCTATCGCTGCCCGTAGTCCCTTCGAAGCTGCCCTTGCCAAGTGTTCCTTGTATTTGAGCTTGGCGTCCATGATTACGCCGAGGATCTTGACGTGTTCCTTCGGTTGGACGGCTTGCCCCTTAATGGTAAATGGCTGAGAGTCCGTCTTGTGCGGTTTGCGGGTGAAGTGGATGATTTCTGTCTTGTCTGCCTCAAATGTCGCTCCGCTCCTCCTCTCCCACTTCAGGGCCTCGTCAATGATTGTTTCTATGCCTTCCCTGTTACTCTGTGCCGTCGGCCCTGTGACCCAGGCTGTGAAGTCGTCCACGAAGGCTATGGCGCCCCCACGAGCATCAATTCGTCGCTGTACCAGGTCTGCGTTGAAGAACAGGAACAGGATGGGCGACAGCGGTGAGCCTTGTGGTAGGCCAGCCTGTGGGAGTTCTCGTATTCCGGATGTGTGCCCGTTGACCTGAATCGAGGCTGTACGTTCGGAGCAGAAGGCTTCCACCCAACGGCAGAGCACCTTCGGAATACCTCGAGCTTCCATCCTTTGCAGCAGTCTCTCCTTGCACACGCCGTTGTAAGCCCCTTTGACGTCGAAGCTCACCAAGCTTACGATTTTGCGTCCCCGCCATGCTGTATAGATCTGCTCTTGCAGAAGTATGAGTGCCTGCTCCGCTGAACGCTGCTTGCGCGCACCGAAGTGGTTTGTCGGGAGGAGGCCATGTGTTTCGACTGCATGTGAGATCCTCTCCGCGACCACCGACTCGAGGATCTTGCCCAGCGTTGCTAACAACGAAATGGGCCTCCACGCCTTCGCGATCGTGTAGTCCTCTTTGCCTGGCTTCTTCAGAGGGATGATTTTGGCATGCCGCCATTGGTCTGGTAGATGTCCCTCTTCCAAGGATGCTCGAAACAATGCTAAGGCATGGTATTTGACCGCTGGCCAAGTCTCTTTCCACACTATTGCCGGTAAACCGTCCTCTCCTGGCGCCTTCCATGACTTTGCGGCAAAGAGCTGCCTCTCTACTTCCTCCAAAGTGATGGGCCGCATCACAATGGGCGCTCTTTGTGGCCTCGGGCCCTCCTCGTCGATGTCGTCTGGTAGCGGGGGAAGAACTTGCTTACAACTCCTCTGCTTACTCTTCGCGGTCAACAGTGGTTGTCCCATCCGTTCTGGTGAGTCTGGTGAGCTGTGGGACTTTTCCAAATGCCGACTCGTCGCCTGACTTCAGGTATTTAGCCGCTTTCCAGATGTTGTCGTTGTCTGCCAGAAATTCGCTCCAGTGTTTCTTCTTTTGCTGGCGAATAGCGTCGTGATATTGCTTTGCCGCTGCCCTTGCCGTTTCCTCGAGAGTCCGTACAGCTCGCCCGGCCCGACGTTCTGCGCGTGCGCGGTTCCTCCAATATGTGTATATGCGGCGTAGTTGCGTCAAGTCAGATGTCCACCAGCGCTTAGCGTAAGGTGATGGCCTGGCTTTTGGTGTTAGGGCGTGAACGGCCTCTGAGACCACCGCCATCAGTCTGTCTGTTTTCCTCGAGCGTGTCGGGCGGGCGCCTCTGCGGAAGCTGAGTCGCAGGAGCGGTTCATTGGCCCTGCTACGGAGCTGGCGGAGCGGAGTGAGGACTGTAGCGCGTTGCTTGACGCGGCTGAGATGGCGTTCCGGTTTCAGAATGTTGACAAAGATGAGGAGAGCAAGGAGCTGGCGCAGATTATGGCTGAGCATGTCGTCACTACGGTCTGCGGCCTGCAGAAGAACGAGAAGCTGTACCCCATGGTGGTCGATGTTGTGAAGCAGGTACAGTCCGACAGCTCGGACAATGATGGCTAGAGGTGCTTGTCTTGAGCCTCGGGGATTTTTCATGGGTGTATTTGATTTTTCTTGTCGTCGTCTTGCTCCTCGTACATTTCCTCCTTCATGACAGTCTATTCGGAGATTTGAAGCCTTTTCATACCTTACGAACTGGCGCTGCATCGGATGGAGCTCCGTGAGGTACGTTTTCAATGCTGGGGTTTTGCGGGATGGTACCTCCTTGGAGATTTGATGCGTGCCAAGCCTCGCCAATCGGTCCACCCGCTGGAATCTGCAGATGGACTGCGGCATGGGGTTCTTGCATCGCCGCGGGGTGCTGCCTTGTGCAAGCCATTTCGTGCAAGCCATTTCGTGCAAGGTATTTCGCCCAAGCCATTTCCTGCAAGCCGTTTGTTGCATTTCGTGCAAGCTATTCCGCGCAAGCCTAGTCCATGCTGGAAGTTTGCGGCACGGTGCCTTCATAGATTAGATGGTTGCTAAGCCTCGCTTATCGCTTCACAGCTACAAATGGCGGATCGGAATCGTGGGTTCTCCAGACGGCCTCGGGCATGGAATGGGGGTTTCTGTATCGCTGCGGGATGCTGCTTTGTGCAAGCCAGTTCGCCTGAGGCGGCTCCATGAAGCGGGGGTCGTGCATCCAAGGACGCGCCTCTTTCTCCTGTTTCCACGTCCGACCTTCCGCAATGGCGGGCCAACCGCGGTCAATGATTATCGAGGGCGATTCATCGGGAAAGGTCTTGATGCTTTTCGCGATTCATTCAATTTAATCTGCGAAGGCGTGTACCTGCCCGGCAATTCCGACGCGCTCGAGCAGCTTGGCCAAGAGGATAAGAACGGCAGTGGAGCTTTGTCACACACTTTTCTGACTATCTTTGTACTCGCTTTTCTGTCAGCGGCGCAAAACCTTCCCGCTGCCTACTGCCTGCCGCGAACTGTGGCGCAGCACGAACGGCTTCGCATCGTCCACCACAGCACCCAGACCCGAAGGGTGTTCTTGCTGACGCGAGCCTCAAATTTAGTCAATGGGAGAATCTGCTAGTTTTGTCGGCGGTATGCAAGGATCCGGTACTGAAACAGTTCGTCTCTGAACCGACGATGCGGGACTTACAGTACTATCGAAAACCATAGACTTCTTCAAGATTGTGGCTCAGCCCTCGATCGCGCTCTCGGTCGACCTGAAAATCCCTCAAGGATTACAAACTGGACTATTCCGCTCCGACTGACGTCTTCTTGCCCCCATGGATGTAAATTCCACCGCTCCATCCCTTCACCCTGCACAATGACTGTGTGTCATGAATCCGAGTGCCATGTAACGCCAAAATAACACAGCCTAAAATAGCCAAAGACTCTACACTGGCGAGCAGCATGCTTCGGGCATATACTGTACGCGATGGGGGTGCGCAATAGCCCGGTGGTAGCTCGGAATGGCGGCCAGTAGCGCCGTCGCCATCCTTTTGAGCGCTACTAGTACACAGGAAATTTCTGGTGGTCAGCTATTTTTGGAGATCTAATTTCCTCGTTTGTGCTTCCATAAAAGTGGCGATTAAGTATCTAGAAACGGCGACCCAGCAACCTAGGAGCCCAAGGACACTTTCAAGGAACCAACAACAGCGCCAGTGAGCTGGAAAGTCAGTGAACCAGAACCTCCGACGCTGAACCCCGAACTAAGAGACGCGCCAAGCTATGTTCATATGGCGCCAAGCCTCAAACACTATCTTGTTACACTCCCCCTTCTCCAACCTGACAGGATCCTATTGCAGATAATAATAGACATACCTCGTGGGAAGGCACATAGTCAGAAGCAATCTGTCAATTCTTGTTACCGCCTCCTCTTTAGCTTGCTTGCAGATAATACCACCAGACTCTCTTCGGTTTTCTTCTTTTATTTACAAACATTACAATGTCCAGCGCGGAATGCATGATTTTTGTCGACGACTCCAATGGCTGGATCGAGGCTCAAAAGTTCGCGACATCGGGTAACAGCCACATGCCCAAGTTGCGAGACAGCGGCCGCGACCCGCGTCTCCGCATCGATATTGGCATGCTGGTAGAAAGACTCCGACGCAAACACCGTTCCAAGGGCCCCTCGTTCCTCTACGGCTCCCGCCCACCCCCCAACGACTCGGTTTGGGAGGCCTTTCCGAGGAACACAACTGAGACTAACATTTACGACCGCGACCACGGCGGCAAGGAAAAGGAGGTCGACAACTCCATGTCGGTTGGTATGACTCGGAACGCCACGGAGTTGCGGGTGGAAGCCAAGTACAACCCTGAGGCCGCCGAGAAAAAGGACAAGACGACTTTTGTCGTCGTCACAGGGGACCGCGACATGATGCCCGCCGTCAAAAGCGTGCTCGAGTGCAACATCCGCGTTGAGCTGTGGGGCTGGAAGTCGGGCATTGCGAAGGTGTACTTGGACCTAAGCGCTAATAACGACCTGCTGTCGGTGCACTGGCTGGATTCGATATTTAAGGACATCTGCTTTACCGCATACCGCTCTACGCGGAAGGTCAAGGGCGTTGACGGCGGCAAGACGATAGTGCTTCGCGATGTTGGCGACAGCGATGAGGATGCCATCTGTGATCAGCTACTGAACACGAGGCAGTTGTTTTGGAAGACGCGGCTGGATGGGGTCGCAGACCTATGCATCGTGTTTCCCAAGGTTAGCCAGATCGAGAGGCTGTTAATCGAGGCCCGGAAGCTGCTACCTGGTATAACGATCGTGTCGTGGCCCGAGTATAGCGCCCCCTTCTTCGACAACGACCATACGGATGCCATGAAGACTGTCAATACGTACGAGCTGTTGGATTTGACTTGTTCTGCAGAGAATGAGTATGGTGATGCTTCAAGTGAAAAGCCGCTCGAAGATTCGACCCCCACGAGGACGATTAAAAACCCCAGCGGCAGCGCAAGTGGCAACGACAATACCGGTAGCGCTAGTGGCAACACCAACACCGAGAACGACGGCGGTAACAACAGCGACGAGGGGGCCTGGACAACCGTCCAAGAAACCGACACCGGAAGATGCCACCGCAGCGTCGTCAACCGGCTGCAGGATTGCCCTTACGGCGCGAGTTGCATGAAGAAAGACGACTGCGGCTACCACCACACCGCTGAGGAGCGGCGGCTGTTCCAGCGGAACCCAAACCGGAACCTAGGCCTGCGCAAGACCCAGCTGTGTCGGTACGCCCCGAACTGCTGGAAAGGGCGGAACTGCTTGTACGCGCATACCGAAACCGAGGCAAGGTGTCTTGGCTGCAGCCAGACGGGGCATTTCCAAGGCGACGTTACCAAGTGTCGTTTGCAAACCTAAGGGCGCTGCCAGGGGTGTTAGGGGCTCTCTACAATCGGAAAGCCAGAGCAAAAGGATTCGATGGCAACTAGCTACAAACTATACGCCAACATTCTGAGATCACTTCACTACATGACTGGTCTTTGTGAGTCTACGACGCTGAAGGTGAAGTGAGCCTTGTTGCATATGGGCAAAGAGACTTGATTGCGCTATAAAATCATGCTACACTCTGTGCGATCACCTGCTCGCCGTAAGTGAGCCTCCTCCACGGTCTCACACAGCATGCATAATGGCAAATATGGCGCGATCCGTGGTCCGTCTCGAGGTTTACAAACGACCACTAGCTGGCGATGAACGTGCTCAGTCGCAAACGTGCCTCCCCATCTAAGCCAGGGAACAGGAGATCGTCAGTCCATCCCTACCTCGTAGCTCCGCCAATCATGCAACTGTCCAGATTAACAGAAGAGGCAGCCGAACAGGGTGGCCTTCGCAGGATTATTCACACAGCGTCTCCTGAGAGTGGCCAGGACGCCTGGATATGGATACAGGGGCCTGTCTCCGCCTCTCCTGAGCCTCTTGTAGGAGCTTGGTCCTCCCGTTATCATGCAGTTCCTAACACCGCCAACGGCAGGGCAGGGCTCACTGAGCATATGTGAAGCGCGGATGTCGCTGCACTTGCAATGCCAGTGCACCGGATCATCCTCATGGCGCCCATGTCATTACCAGGTCCGGTTAGGTGGTCACGCACGTTCCCTAGGATTTGAAGATGAATTTTGAGACTCGGGAGGATTCGAAAGAAGCAGCAAGTGGTGGTGCTACCATGCCTCCAGGTTAGCGTCAACCCAGCAATTTCATTCACCAACGCGACGCGTGCTGCCAAAGTGGCCGGGTACACATCGGCAATGCCCCGTCTGCCCAGCTGCCATGTTATTATCCTGCCAACCTTTTGTACTAGACTGACATTTCCCCCTCTTCACAGCCAAGATGAGTTCAAACAAGACGCCATACCCGAACATCCACAGCATCTTGGCTGCTGTTTTGCAGCTCAGACTCGGCGGGGCAGCACTACCGCTGGACGGTGAGTTCCGCGGAGGTCAGTGCCATGTCTATAAGCTCAGCTTCCTCCGAGACCTGGCAAGCCAACACCGGGATAGTCTAGCCGTTCGTGTGCCAGTTTATATGAGCGGCAGGGAAGAAGTCATTTCCGCCCTCAAGACGGAATGCCAAACACTCGAACTTCTCCAGGCTAAGGTTTTCCCTGGTCTCCAAGACTTCTTGGGTCGTGCCTGACCTTCGACAACCCGGCCAAGCACCCTTTCCTTGTCTTGACTTGGGGTCAGGGTTCGACACCTCGCTGGGACGACATCTTCCCACCGCGGCCTCTGCGGGATAGATTTCTTAGCCAACTGGCTGCAATACAAATGTCCTTGATAAGGTGTACGCTTGAAGATGGTATGTTAAGCATCACGTCATTCGTTATTAGAGCTAGCTGACATCGTCTACACAAGGGCCTACGACTTGGCAGGGTTTCTTTGAGAGAATGATCGAGAATAGGCGCAATCGTGTTCTGGAAGGCAAGATCCCTAGCCTATCTGAGAAAGACTGCGATACCCAAAAAGCTTTGCTCCTTCGTGTACTCGGTATTCGAAGTGGTGATCGGCAGATGGCCATAGATCACGGGGATCTCAAGCCGGAGAACATCATCGTCGACGATGAGTACAATATCACTTGGTATGATAATTGGCGATTGCGTATTCCTTTTTTTTTGTTTTTTGGCGCTGGCTAATCACTCTATTTGGACAGCGTTATCGACTGGGCTTTTGCTGGAACCGTTCCGCTCCCGAGAGCTGCTGGTCCTCCCCGTTTTCTTTGGGGTCCCTCTCTCTCGCCAATAGCCCAGAAAGACAGACAGTCCTACGTGACGTCCTTTGCTTCCCTGGATTCGCACATGCAGGTCTTTCAAACCGATAGCACTGTAGACTGTTCTACACTATATCTGGAGTCCATCTTCAGCAAGAATGTACACATCCTCATGGCGAAGAATGAGTGGAAGCTTCCTGACTACGACCTTCTCGAAGTGGGCGATGGGGAAGAGCCCGGTCTCTGAGAGTGACCCCAGGAAACTATTGTAAGTGTACAGGATCAGGGATCGAATCAACAAGCTAGTATTTGAATCGCCCAAACCGGTCAGCCGAGGGTCAATCTTCCATGTAAGCTGATTGACGTCTGTCGTTACCCAGAGCAGATGTTTGCTGGCGGACCAGGTGTCGACGCCAATACTGACAAAAGACTGGAATACTGAGGGTTGGAGGCCATAGCAGCGCGGCTAGAGCTTCGAGAACAGTCGGTTCGCCATCAGTCGTAAGTCATCATCGACCCCTCAACGCCAGATACCCCAACCACATACCCGCCACCGTCACCAATTACCCCGAGATGGTGAACCCGTCCTGGATACTATCCCTAGCCACCGACCAAGAGATGCCAAACACCAGACTAAGCACCACCAGCGTCACCACCAGCCCGTACAGCGTCCTCCAGTGCCATCCCTCCTTGAAGTGAAGACCCCAACCCACGACCTCGTCAATGGGTGACGGCGCGAGACGGCCGCAGAATCGACAAGGCGGTCAAAAGCTCCGCCCCGCAGGAGGCCAACGACACAGGGGACCTCAGAAACAAGGTTAGCAAACTAGAAACCGACATAGGCAACATATCCAAAATAATAACATCACTACTTGATCTGGTTAAGGGGTTATCCTCTAATACTACAGGAAGCTAAGGTTATAGCGGTCTCATTCTGACTGCGTTGTTTTCATGTTTGTTTAGCAACCTCGCAACGGACTTGCTTATTGGAGTTGGGGTACATGGTTTTAGAGGTATATTGCTTTAACTGTTCAACGTAAGGTAAGGTTAGACGTTTACTTATCCGGTCGGTCATACTCCACTCAGGAGCGAGTCGGTGGTACCGCTGCTCTCGGCAACTCCGTCTTCGAGATGCCATAGCCTATTAAACGGGCCATCTACAGTTTCGGCATGTATTAGAGACGAGCAAAAGCGTAAAAAGGCGGCGTTATTAGTATTCATCAACGTCTATAACCCGGTCCGCCTACTAGCCGTATGCGGTCGTAGCAATTCGCTGGTAGCGGTGTTGGTGATCAGAAGTGCTGATTAGATCTCCTAGGGAGTACAGAAATACTCTATTAGCGGCATCAAACGGAGGCCACGAAGCAGGTCGCCCTGCAATTAAGACTGGGTGCCTACCCTCCAGATCGATATGCCTATCCCGGCCAAAGACACCCCTTGCTTTGTTGGTTTCGGCGACCTCGTCCACCCATCGTCGCCCTTCTCTGTCAAATGTTTGTGCCAATCCACCCTCCTCTTTGCTTGGAGATCTCCATCGACAACCCCACGGATTTGGATGGAAGGCTTGCCTGCATGTCGTTTCCATGACCTAATGGCCGTGCTTTCTTGGTTCAACGTTGGTCATCCTCCTCCGGTGTGCTTGATGCCTTGGCCCATTCACGCCCTGCCACTTCCGTGTCGACCTCCTCCACACCCATACATCTGCGCAGAGATCGTCAAACACCCCTCACTTTCCATGCTCTATACCTGCCCGAGTCGATGAAGCGGATCTGCATTAGTAGGGCACCCCTTAAGAACATCACTCAGTAGGATGCTCATGCTCTGCTGACGTTAGGACAGCCCCTCACGCGTTGAGTTACGTCTATAAATACCTTCTCCCACTTATCTTCCCGTCCTCCGTCTCTCCTTCTCTACCTACTGCTTTAACACTAGACACACTTAAACGTTCAAACATGATTCCCCCTCGGAACAAAGCTCGTACCACTTTTTTCTGCCGAACCAGAGATCTGCCGGGCGGCGGCAAGGAGATCAAAACAGCGGAGACTACAACTTTCCATTTCGCCGACAAACCTATCAACCACACCATAACGGAGATTCCAAATTGCTGCTTGAACAAGCCTAATAGCACCTCGTCTACTCCCCCACCTACGACTGGGCAGAGAGTCAGTCGTCACGACAACAATCACGCACTTCGAGGCGACGTTAGGGTTATAGAAAAGCGCAGGCGGGTGATGTCACCATCGGTTGGGATGTACGTGTTGATTCTGTGGGTGGTATTTTGGTATACCTGTCTGAAATGCGGTTGTTAGTCGTCAGAACGGGCCGAGAGGTCATCACGATATGACCTCTTGTATGGTCGCTTTCATCGTGGCAGTAACTGCTGGCCATGACAATGGTCCACTCTGAGCCGCTTCATCGGGCTTCTTATCCAGCTGCAAACATTGTCCTATATTAAGCTTAGCAAGAAAGCTTGAACAAGAGCTTAACAGACTAGAGGACCATAGCGAGCGATTCCCCATATACATGCGCGACCCAAGTGCGCATTACTGACACTCCTGTCAAAGCGCCCTCAGGTGACATGCAAGTTTGCTCTTACCGGTATTGCCGCTTCGGACTATGACTGCACGAAACAGAATAATTAAAGGGACTTGATATTCTGTCAGTCAGGTGAGCTATTGACAAAGGTGGCTAGCTTCCATCAATCTTGATAGCCGCTGTAGCATTGGCCGGCTACAGGGTGGTCGGCCGGTGACTGCCCACCTAGCCGGGAGATCCTCTCCCTCTTTGGGGACGGGCTCCTTTGTGCATATACCGCTTGTGCTCCGACAATGTCCGGCTTATGCCAGTACAGAGGCAGACAGCTGATTCTGCCATTGGTACCTGAGGGGAATCCGTGTCAGGCCTTTAGCCCTGCCGCGGCTGTGGCTTATCCGCTTAATGATGGGACTTAATGAAAGGTAAAATATCCATTGTCAATAAGATTCCTGTCTATAGGACTCGCAATATCTGAAGAGCCGCCCTTGTCTCCCAATACGGAAGAGAAGCAGTGAATGCGGGCAGGGTGCTTTTTCTAGAACCAAGGCTACTAACACCTCCATTTCGTCATCCCTAAGCCCAGTGTGAATAGATGACGGAAAGGTATAACAAGTACGTGGAGCTCCGTGCATCTTCGGTAGACCTACGAGCTCTGATAATATACCCAAATTCTGTCCTTTCCGTTGATATTTATCATTATCAACATGCATTCTCCATGAGATCCTTCATAAATTCCTGCGACACGCACTTCAACGTCATCCTCCCTGTTACCTGTTGTTGCTGACAGAGACCTCTCCGTGAATAACCGGTCTGACGCTTTGATCATTTTCAGATCTGCTCGGAGTCCTTTGTGTTCGTTGAAAGAGTCGATATTGATCAAAATATCGCCATAACGTAGATGGTATTCATCTCTTGTAATACAGTCCTTGAGGCAGCTAAAGAATTGGTCCGCGGCCGGCCCTCTGTACGGGAATAGGTAGTTATAATCCTCGAATTGGTAATCGCGCTTGAATAACCAGAGAAAATGATAATTTCTGTCGGTACATATGAACACAGGAACCGTTCCTGCACGTTCCGCCGCTTCTAGCCAAGCGGTATCTTTGAAGAGGTCTGGTAGCTGCATTGGTGATAACAGAAATATTAAGATTTGAGAGGTGGCTATTTGTAAAGTAGAAGATATTGTAGACGCCAGAACTATACTATCCAAGTTCACTTTTATATTTCGGATGGACACTATATTTGGCCTACGTTAAGGAAGTGGTCGAAGATAGCTTGCTTGACATACTTACAGTAGCGGCCGGGTTCAGTGTCCGTTTCTTAATATATAAAGTCTTTCAGATGGAGCCGTTTTGCGCTGCCTAATGGGTGGGGCACAGTGCGATAGTTTCTACTGCGTATATTTCTGCAAGCATCTAGATCTACTTGTCAGAAAGAGCCTATGTCATCCCTATTTTCACACCGAGGTTCTAATAAAGTAAGGCCGGCTTAATAAGCATGTTTCAGAGCCGTTGGTTGTCGTTTTCGAAGCAGTATCATATGTTTAACAATAAAGGTGTACAATAAAGTTGTACAATAAAGGTGAAGCTGCTGCAAGTTTTAAAGACTGTATGTATAGATACAGTATGATATGCTACAAAGGGCCGCTCGCTTCTTCCCAATCACGCAACGTTGAGGAGTTAGACATCGTGTGGGGATGGTCAAGGCCGAGAACTCGCCGCTGAAGTTGGACGCACTGCTCCATCAAGCGTAGGCTTCGATCGGCGCGACCCTGAATGTGACAAGTCAAAGCGAGGTTGGCCATGCTGCTCAGCGTGTCGGGATGCTCCTCTCCCAGCACTCTCTTGCTCGCCTCCATCACCTGCAGTTCCAGCAATTCGGCCTCCTTCAACCGGCCTTGATTCCAATACGTCGACGCCAGGTTAGCCATACTGGTCAGCGTGTCGGGGTGATCCTCTCCCAGCACTCTCTTCCTCGCATCTATCACTTGCACTCCCAGCGACTCGGCCTTCTTCCACCGGCGCTGATTCCAGTACGTCGACGCCAGGTTGCCTATGCCGCTCAGCGTCAAGGGATGCTCCTCTCCCAGCACTCTCTTGCTCACCTCCATCACTTGCACTTCCAGCTCCTCAGCCTCCTCCCACCGGCCTTGATCCCGGTACGTCGACGCCAGGTTGGCCATGCTGGTCAGCGTGTCGGGATGCTCCTCTCCCAGCACTCTCTTCCTCGCATCCATCACCTGCACTCCCAGCGACTCGGCCTCCTTCCACCGGCGCTGATTCCAGTACGTCGACGCCAGGTTGCCCATGCTAGTCAGCGTCAAAGGATGCTCCTCTCCCAGCACTCTCTTCCATGCCTCCGTCACTTGCAGTCCCAGCGACTCGGCCTCCTCCCACCGGCCTTGACCCGAGTACGTCAACGCCAGGTTGCCCATGCTAATCAGCGTCAAGGGATGCTCCTCTCCCAGCACTCTCTTCCGCGCCTCCATCACCTGCACTCCGAGCGACTCGGCCTCGTTCCACCGGCCTTGATTAGAGTACGTCAACGCCAAGTTGCCCATGCTAGTCAGCGTGTCGGGATGCTCCTCCCCCAGCACTCTAGAGCATATATCAAGTTCCTCTGCTTGCAGCGACTCGGCCTCCTTCCATCGGCCTTGATTCCAATACGTAGACGCCAGGTTGGCCATGCTGGTCAGCGTGGAGGGATGTTCCTCTCCAAGCACTCTCTTGCTCACCTCCATCACCTGCGCATCCAGCTCCTCGGACTCCTTCCACCGGCCTTGATTAGAGTACGTCAACGCCAAGTTGCCCATGCTAGTTAGCGTGTCGGGATGCTCCTCCCCCAGCAGCTTCCTCCACACTTTTGTCGCCTCGACAAGGAATCCCTCCGCAGCCTTCCGCTGGCCCTGGTAGTCGAAATATCCTGCCGCAGAGTGGAGAAGCGAGGCTCGTGCCAGCCCCTCGTCTCTCGACCCAGTAGATTCCAGCTTCAGCACTGCATGCACGTGTGCGAGATATGCCCCGCAGATTGCCCGATTCTCGTGGCTGCCGTAGGGGTAATTGTGTGATACTGTCGAGATTGCTTGCGTCGCAAAGTGGTGCATAGTACCCTTGTTGGCAAGCCACTTCCGCGTAACTAACTGCACAAGCCGGTGCATATCGAAAATCTGGCCCTTGTCCTCCGTAATGAAAGAAAATGCCTTGAGCACTCCCAGAGCCTTCGTCAGCTGCACCCGGCCCCGTGGCTCCTGGCCCTGTTGTTCCTCGCTGTAGTGGGACAGAAAAGCCAACGGAATCGCCTGCCGGTCAAAGAGGCTCATGAGCGAGAGCAGTTCGCCTGCAAACCCATTCTGCCGTTGAATCTGCTCGAACGAGAGGATCCATGTCTCCGTGACCGCCCGGGACGTCTCCGAGTCTCTGCCTACCGTCTCAAACTCCTCGCTGAGCAGGCCGACAAGCTCCTGGTCGCTCTGGCCCAAAAGCCGGAGGTATTCGCTGACTGTTATACTGTTCTCTTGGATAAATGCAGCAGCCTGGACCAGCGCAAGCGGGAGGTATTCTAAGCGAGACGATAGCACTAGTACTTCGTCGCGGTCCAGCTCCTCGTCGTCGAGCTTCGCACGTAGCAGCTGGCCTGATTCGTCCTCGTCCATTTGCCCTACTTCGATAGGACGTTTGCCATTCGCTAGCCGCGAGCCTGTCTCCTTGTTCCTCGTAGTGACGAGGACAGATCCATGCGCACAGTCGGGAATGTAAGAGCCGACCCTCCCCTCAAGACCAGGTGTGTCGGCAGTCGCAGGCTCCGCTCGTCTGCCGAAGAAGACCTGCGTATCGTCGGCGTTGTCGATGACCATGAGCCATCGTCCGCGATCCTTCCCCTCCAGCCAGCGCTTTACCAGCGGGAGCACGTCCACTTTGGGGTCGTCGTGGCCTGGTATCTGGCACTCCTCCGCGATGGACGCATATGCTTGGCGGAAACGCTCGGCGCTGCTCGCATGTACCCAGAAGACCGACACTTCGGGCCGCGTCTGTTGCAGCCAGTATGCGTACGCCAGTGCAATCTGAGTCTTCCTGTTGGCCAGTTAGCGGGTTGACAGGAGCAACTGTGTTGTGATTACACACCCAACGCCTCCGAGGCCGTAGAGCGATCTTCTGAGCTGTGACGTGCCGGTCGGCTGAGCGAGCCCGTGGCCGAGCTGATCCTTCAGTTGACCGAGAATCCCGGATCGTCCGACAAAGTCCGGGTTGCTAGTGTACGGCACGAGAACTATCGGTCAGAGTGAGATACAAGCTACAGATTGGCATCGCTTATTCTACCTACAGCGTGAGGAGTTTTCGGAGCCGTCGAGCACATTACGCAAGGTTTCCTCTTGTCGTGAGGCTGGTGCCCGGTGGCGTCCCTCCGCTCCGTCCAGCTGCCTAATCCACCGGCGAAGCTCTCCACACACGGCCACAAAGCCCGGATCGTCCGCTGCGGCGAACCTGGCCATGTCCATGTGGTTGCTGCGGATGCCGATCGGGATATACCCGGGGAGGACAGCGGAATGTTGCGGCACTACCTGTTCCATAGGTTAGTCGGTGGCACGCGTTGCGAACCCAGCTCTCCCGACATACCTGGCCGATCCCCGGCAAGGGCAGCTCCTCATAGAAGCAGCAGATCTCAGTCAACCCTGAGCCCTCTCGGCTCCGCGCCATGACCATCGTGTGGAAGCTGGCCTGGATCCGCGCAAGCACCTCGGACTCGCTCCGGAGCACGGCCACGATCTCGGAATTCGTCTGCTTGACCACGCCGATGTAGCGAGACAGCAGCTCAGCCCAGTAAGCAAGGCCGGCGCCGTGGTGCGGCGTGCCAAGGAAGGCGATAGCGCGAGTGGACCGAAGAATGTTCTGCAGGTGTGGCTCGGGTCGCTCTCGCGACCTGACCAAGGCCTAGTAAATATGTCAGCGCACTGTGAACCCCACGGGGGGCGCAAATCGTCGCACATCTTCGCATACGAGGCCGCCTAAGCTGTGGCAGACAAATATGATCGGTCGCACGTTCTACAGCCATTAGCGCTGTCGACTATGTACCACCTCTGAGCTCCTACCGTGTCGTCCCTGTCTCGGTAAGCCGCAAGGGACGTGAGCAGGTTCCATGCGTGGTTCCCGATCCGATTCTGCGACACTACACCGCGCCAATCCGCCACATAGGCGTCGTATCCGAACGTGAGTACGCGAGCCGTCGGGAGTTCGGACGGAAGGAGGGCCTGGGGCCACGGCGCGGACGCGTGGCGGGCTGTCCACGTCTTTTCGCGGTCGCCGGTCAGGCCGTGGACGAAGACGATACTGCGCAAGGCTGTCAGCACGACGTAGATCCATCAGACAGGGCGGGGCGCGCACTCGGCAGTCGGACTTTCCGGGCAGTGGAGCAGCTTGATGCCGGAGGGGAAGGTCTTGTGTGGGGCAGACACCGCCGCGGGCACCGGCTCCGACGGCTGCTGCTCGGCGCCTGTCCCGCCCGTCGCGGTCTTTTGTCGACGGCGGAATAGCGGCATTCCGTCCGCGTCCGATGTGGGTAGTGGATCCTTGCTGAGGTTTGACAGGGTCTGGTCGTCGGTGGCCGGGGGTGCCGGAGAGCCTTTTCCTGGGGACACTTTCCGGTTGAGAGCTTAAATTTGGATGGTGGGTCTTGTTGCTATTTTTCGATTGGCCCGACAAGACAGGATGTTGCTGCTATTATAGCCCCTCACCTCGATCACGTGCACTTCCGGACTGCAACAAGGATGCGGCAAAAATAGCCTCCACAACATCTTCGCCCGTACAACCAACGGTCGGATTCTCCACTGCTGTTCATGACTCATGCCTTGTTTTGCGTTGCGTATTCTGGTTACGCTGGCCCCAGAGACGCGTACGCAATCTGGGCTGACACCACCGTAGTTTACCTGTACCTGAGGCCGCCATTGGATTACCTAAACCCTGAGAGTGGGACCTTTTGTCTTTCTCAGTCGTCTCAAACCTCGTCCCTGACACATATCTCGACAGAGTACCGGCAGAACGTCAATGGCTCCACGACTCTCGTCCGCGCAACGGGCTAGAGTCCACGCCCTGATCCTCCGTGAGTTGCCAAATAGCGAGATAGCTGACACCGTCCGTTGTACCGAGCGCGCCGTCCGCAGAATTCGGTCGAGACTAGGTCGATTTGGATCCACGACAGCGCCTTCGAACCGCGTCGGTCCCGATCCTAAGATAACCCCCTCTATACGAAATGCGCTCTGTGAACAGCTGGCCGAAAAACCCGGCATGTTACGTCGCGAGATGGCTGCTTTTATCTACGAGAGGTTCGGCGTAGAGGTATCCGAATCGACCATCACCCGCACCCTAAAAGCCCAAAGCTGGTCAAGGAAGACCATCCGCCGTGTGGCGAACCAACGAAATCCCTCCCTTCGAGACTTCTACCATTATAGACTGCAGCTAGAGGAATGCCGATCGTATCAGCTAATATTTATCGATGAATCTGGCATTAATAAACGTGATGGGTTTCGACGCAAGGGCTGGGCACCAAGAGGCAGAACGCCCGCGCAAAAGAGTAGGTTCCAGCGTGGCCAGAGGCTCCAAATTCTTGCAGCATATACACAGAGGGGCGTCAAACTTGCGCGCGTCTTCCCAGGATCCACGGACGCGGCCGTGTTTGAAGATTTCATTGACCAGCTGTTACATCACTGTAGCAGATGGCCAGAGCCTGACTCCGTTCTTGTTATGGACAATGCCACCATCCATTACTCCGACAGAATCCAGCAGTTGTGTAAGGACGCCGGTGTGAAGCTGATGTATTTGGCCCCGTATTCGCCAGACACGAATCCAATCGAAGAGTTCTTTGCTGAAGTCAAAGAGTACGTCAAGAGCAGATGGGATGAACATGTTTTAGGGCCTACGTGATGTCGTGTGTAGACGCTGTTGGCAACAGAGAGGCAAGTGCGGGAGGCCATTTTCGCAAGGCTGGGCTCGCCATCGAAGCCCATCCCGAAGAAACAGAATAGTTTGGTTCTAAGTGAAATATTAAAGTCACCGAAAGTTCTACAGCATCTATGCATCTCTTGCCCAAGATAAACGTCTCCAACGAATGATTTAGCAATTCCCAGCTTGACACCCTTTTTGGTATAGAACTCAACATCCTGGGCTTCATGGACATGCTTCAGGTCAAGACAGGCTTCCTTGCTGACTTGATACGCATGTACGAAGCCCTGTTTCCAAGTAGGGCTCGTAACCTGGTCACAATGCCACTGACAGTAGCGTATTAGAGCCTCGTCTCTCGGCTTTGGAATGACCAGAACCGCTGGGCGCTTGTTCGGCACCATGTCTTGTACCTCACGATGTGAACCAGCATTACAATCAACAAGGTCTTGATCACGCCCACGACAACAGAGGTTGATGTTCATAGTAGGAAGACCATCGGGGGCTTTCCGCTTTCGCCGCTGGCGTTCCGAAAGCAGCTCGTCCTGCTCACGAAGCAGATGACGGATGTCTTCTGGCGCATCATCATGCGTTCTCAATGCATTACCTTCCTCGGCGAAGTCCACAAGTTTCTCTAGCACGGTTGTCTCCAGTTTGTAGTGCTTTTCAGTTCCTGGATGGCGCCAGCAATAGAACCCTTTGTTAGTGCAGAAGGGGCCATTGCATCGCAAGAGCTCGTAAACTTCCTTCCAAACAGGACGCCTGCCAGAAGCTTCTTCCTGATCAACAAGGAGTGCGTCTCTGGCAGCCAGCTGTCTCCTCGATGCTCCAGTCCTGGTGCTGCCACGAGCCGTCGTCGTTGTAGCCTGGCATGTCTCCCTGTAGATGAAACATATATCGATTCTCAGCTTTTTTCCATCCCGGAACAGATGGCTCCAGGCTCTTAGCTTGTCTTCCACGGCTTTCCACTCGATATCGATTCCCTCGAAGCACTTCCGGAGGTCTCGCTCGTTTCGCTTCTCGACAGATACAGTGATCTTGGTCTCATCGGCTTCATACTTCGGTTGGGGTAGCTTGTCTTGCACCCTCGTCGCTAGGGCCTGCTTCAGGAACTTATCCCAGTACGCACTGGGAGCGAGTGCAAGGTTTTCTTCTGTGATTTCTGTGAGCGTCGACAGTCTTCTCTTTTTGACTTGGAGTTTCCACTCGATAGAATATTGGATGCAGGTCTGGATAGGCTCGTCATCGATGCGCGGATGCCAATCGCCGAGCTGGAGCAACGGGAGAGCTTGCTCGGCTCCCCGCTCGCTCTGAGCGGCGGGACTGCCGCTACGAATGCTGGGTGAAAAGGAAAAGGCTGGGAGTCTTGGAGTACTGTAATCAAGCTCAAGGCCATCGTGGTCAAGGGCAAAAAGTGCAGCGGGATCCATGGTCGATCACGGCCACTGGAAAGCGGAGTGCAGAGGCGAACCCGATCGCTACCGCCACCGAGGAGATAACCTTAACTGACGCGGAGATCCACATGACCAACTCGTCCAATCGAAGTCTGTGGACCACGTGACTGGATGGGCTGGATTAAGGGGAACCGAAATCGCGCAAATTTCGGCTAGCCGCGAAGCGATCAGGAGACTAACTCCGGCTCTCCTAGCCCACTGACGACAACCCTGTCAAACCCTCGGCAAGGATCCACTACCCACATCGGACGGCGGACGGAATGCGGCAGCTATTTCGCCGTCGACAAATCACCGCGACGCGCGGGGCAGGCGCCGAGCAGCGGCCGTCGGAGCCGTTGCCCGCGGCGGCTTCTGCCCCACACAAGACCTTCCCAGCCGGCATCAAGCTGCTCTACTGCCCGGAAAGACCGACTGCCGAGTGCGCGCCCTGCCCTGTCCAATTGATCGACGTCTGACTGACAGCCCTCCGTAGTATCGTCTTCGTTCACGGTCTGACCGGCGACCGCGAAAAGACGTGGACTGCCCGCGGCGCGTCCGAGCAATGGCCCAAGGCCCTCCTTCCGTCCGAGCTCCCGACAGCCCGCGTACTCACATTCGGATACGACGCATATGTGGCGGATTGGCGCGGTGTGGTGTCGCAGAGTCGGATCAAAGATCACGCATGGAACCTACTCACGTCCCTTGCCTCTTACCGAGACAGGGACGACACGGTAGGAGCTCAGAGGCTTACGTAGTCGACCGTGCTGACTGCCGCAGTACGAGCGACCGATCGTATTTGTCTGCCACAGTCTAGGGGGCCTAGTGTGCGAGGATGTAATGGCCCCGTCCTAGCCCCTGAAAATACCTCGCTGATACTTGCTATAGGCCTTGGTCAGGTCGCGAGAGCGACCCGAGCCACACCTGCAGAACATCCTTCGATTCACTCGAGGAATCGCCTTCCTTGGGACGCCGCACCACGGAGCTGGCCTCGCTCGCTGGGCCGAGCTGCTGGCCCGCGCCATCGGCGTGGCCAAGCAGACAAGTACCGAGAATGTGGCCGTCCTCCAGAGCGAGTCCGAGGTGCTTGCGCGGATCCAGGACAGCTTTCACACGATGGTTATGGCGCGTGGTAGAGATGGCTCGGGGTTGATTGATATCTGCTGCTTCTATGAGGAGCTACCCTTGCCAGGACTTGGCCAGGTACGTCCGGGAGAGGTCGACTGTAATGCACGTGACGGTTAACCGGTAGGACAGGTAGTACCGCAACACTCGGCCATCCTCCCCGGGTATATCCCGATCGGCATCCACAGCAACCACATGGACATGGCCAGGTTCGGCGCAGAGGACGATCCGGGGTTTGTGGCCGTGTGTGGAGAGCTTCGTCGGTGGATCAGGCAGCTCGACGGAGCGGAGGGACGCCACCGGGGACCAGCCTCGAGACAAGAGGAAAGCCCGCCTAATGTGCTCGAGGGCTCCGAAAGCTCTTCACGCTGTAGGTAGAACAAGTGATGACGATCTGTAGCTTGTAGCTCACTCTGACCGAATAGTCCTCGTGCCGTACACTAGCAACCCGGATTTCGTGGGGCGATCCGATGTTCTCGGTCTACTGAAAGATCAGCTCGGCCACGGGCATGCTCGGGCGATCGGCACATCACAGCCCAGAAGATCGCTCTACGGCTTAGGAGGCGTTGGGTGTGTATTCCCGACAGAGTTCCGCCTCTTGCTCGCTAACTGGCCAACAGGAAAACGCAGATTGCGCTGGCGTACGCATACTGGCTGCAGCAGACACGGCCCGAAGTTTCGGTATTCTGGGTCCATGCGAGCAGCGCCGAGCGATTCCGCCAGGCATATGCGTCCATCGCGGAGAAGTGCCAGATACCGGGCCACGACGATCCCAAAGTGGACGTGCTCCCGCTGGTGAAGCGGTGGCTGGAGGGGAAGGATCGCGGCCGGTGGCTCATGGTCATCGACAACGCCGACGATACGCAGGTCTTCTTCGGCCGACGTGCCGGGCCTGCGACTGCCGACACATCTGGCCTCGAGGTGAAGGTCGGCTCCTACATCCCCGAATGTGCACATGGATCTGTTCTCGTCACCACGAGGAACAAGGAGACAGGCTCGCGGCTGGCCAATGGCAAGCGTCCTATCGAAGTAGGGCAAATGGACGAGGACGAATCAGGCCAGCTGCTACGTGCGAAGCTCGACGACGAGGAGCTGGACCGCGACGAAGTACTAGTGCTATCGTCTCGCTTAGAATACCTCCCGCTTGCGCTGGTCCAGGCTGCTGCATTTATCCAAGAGAACAGTATAACAGTCAGCGAATACCTCCGGCTTTTGGGCCAGAGCGACCAGGAGCTTGTCGGCCTGCTCAGCGAGGAGTTTGAGACGGTAGGCAGAGACTCGGAGACGTCCCGGGCGGTCACGGAGACATGGATCCTCTCGTTCGAGCAGATTCAACGGCAGAATGGGTTTGCAGGCGAACTGCTCTCGCTCATGAGCCTCTTTGACCGGCAGGCGATTCCGTTGGCTTTTCTGTCCCACTACAGCGAGGAACAACAGGGCCAGGAGCCACGGGGCCGGGTGCAGCTGACGAAGGCTCTGGGAGTGCTCAAGGCATTTTCTTTCATTACGGAGGACAAGGGCCAGATTTTCGATATGCACCGGCTTGTGCAGTTAGTTACGCGGAAGTGGCTTGCCAACAAGGGTACGATGCGCCACTTCGCGACACGAGCAATCTCGACAGTATCGCACAATTACCCGGAGGGTAGCCACGAGAATCGGGCCACCTGCGGAGCATATCTCGCACATGTGCATGAAGTGCTGAAGCTGGAAGGTACTGGGTCGAGAGACGAGGCGCTGGCGAAGGCATCGCTTCTCCATCGTGCTGCAGGTCATTTCGACTGCCATGGTCAGTGGAAGGATGCGGAGGGGTTCCTTGATCAAGCCATAGAAGTGCGGAGGGAGCTGCTGGGAGAGGAGCATCCCTCGACGCTGACCAGCATGGCCAACCTGGCGTCGACGTATTGGAATCAAGGCCGGTGGAAGGAGGCCGAGGAGCTGCAAGCAGAAGAACTTGATATCTGCTCTAGAGTGCTGGGAGATGAGCATCCCGACACGCTGACCAGCATGGCCAACCTGGCGTCGACGTACTCGGATCAAGGCAGATGGAAGGAGGCCGAGTCGCTGGAGGTGCGGGTGATGGAGGCAAGGAAGAGAGTGCTGGGAGAGGAGCATCCCGACACGCTGACCAGTATGAACAACCTGTCGTTGACGTACCGGGACCAAGGCGGGTGTAAGGAGGCTGAAGAGCTAGGAGTGCAAGTGATGGATGCGAGAAAGAGAGTGCTGGGAGAGCAGCATCCCTCGACGCTGACCAGCATGGCCAACCTGGCGTCGACGTACTCGGATCAAGGCCGGTGGAAGGAGGCCGAGTCACTGGAGGTGCAGGTGATGGAGGCGCGGAAGAGGGTGCTGGGAGAGGAGCATCCCGACACGCTCACCAGCATGAACAATCTCGCTTTTATTTAGCACATTCAGGGTCGTGTCGATGAAAGCCTACGCTTGGTGGAGCAGTGCGTCTAACTTCGGCCTTGAGTTCTTGGCCTAGACCATCCCCACACGACGTCTAGCTCCTCAACCTTGCGTGAATGGGAGGAAGCGAGCGTTCCTGTGTAGCATATCACATTTGTATATATATACAGTCACTATAACTTGCAGCAGCTGCCCCTGTTACACCCATGCAGTATTGTCAACAACATGAAGGTGGAAACAGTGCGGTGGTAAAGTAGTACAGGCAACGGTTTTGAGACACACTTATTAAGATAGCCCTACTTATCAGAACTCCGGTGTGAAACTAGTGGTGACATAAGGCCTTTCGGACTCGACTATTGTAGATCTAAATTGTAGAAATATAACGCAGCACAAATCTTACGCACTGTGCCCCACCTGTTGAGCAGCGTAAAACGGCTCCAATCAGAAAGATTTTATATGTTAAAAGCGGACACTGAACCTGGCCGCTACTGTATCTCTACCTTTAGAAACACAAAGAGTAACGACTTCCGGCTCGGGTCACCAATTTAAGCTACTACGCCCGCACGCAGCGCTAATTACAGCGTAGGTTCGGTCGACAGGGGAGCTCTTGGTTCTAATTACGATATGGTAAGAGGTTAAAAACCAGCTCAGACAGCCTGTTAGACCGACCATTTGACTTTTTGTCAGTTGGTGGTGGCTGACTACCGTAGGAAACGAGCATCATGTTGCCTTCGGCTGTTGGTAGCAAATACTCTTTCTAATCAAGTCAGGCGGCTCACTTTCAAGACTCAGTACCAATTGTGCAGTGGTAGCAGGTCCGTCTAACGCCATTTCACAAACCGAGAAGTCGGCCGGCCGAGCTTCCCCTCCACATTAATGACTTTGAGTACAGGCAAAAGAATGCCCAGAAAACAGCTCCATATGCCTCCTTCAGCGGTCATATTGTCAAGGCGCCCCGTGTTTAGTTTATACCGTACAGAAGCCCCGCAACACGTTTGTGATAGAGAGTTGCAGAATACAACAGAGGACAGGTCGATTTAATACTCCCACTCCCAGCTAGATGACAGGAGAACGAGCTTGGCAATAACGCCACGTGTAGGTACAAGCTACCCTAGAAAGACCACACAGTTTGAACAAATAAGCCTCGATAATCGACGGTTAAGGAGACAAACGTCCAGCGACAAAACTATAAAATCGTCATGGCGCCACATTTCTCTCATACTATAAAAGGGCTAAGGGGTTCACCCCCGAGGAGCGAGCTTCACCGGTTCTGTTTCGACGTTTGAAACTGTCACGTTCATCTCAGCTACTTCAACCAGCTCTGCCAAGACGATCCCACAGTTATCATCATGCCTGTTAGATATATCATATAAAATATCACATATACTGTTGGAATATATACGCCAGGCCTGTACGCAAGCCCAGGGTAGGTAGTGGAGGATAGGTGTGGTGAGCCTCAGGGAGTCCCCCTGAGGCTCTGCGGAGGCCGGAGGCTGAGTTAATCCGCAGGTCACGTGACCTGCGGACTCCACCAGCCCCTATTTCTTTCCACAGGGCTGGCCACCCACCCACCTTCCTTCCTTCCTTCTACGATGCGTATCAGAATATACAGTACAGGACTCCTGAACTTGGTGCGCCAACAGTGTGAAGCCCTCCCTACGGGAGGCAATATACGTCCTTACGTATATACCCTGGTGAAACCAACATATACAATCTACCTATTCATCGCCCACAGAGATTCAATAAGACGTATTAATCCAGACCTTCCTTGTGGACTCCCTGAGGTGAAAACCACCCCTGGCGATGAAAGAGAAGAATTGCTGCTATTCGTAAGGTTTATAGTTGGAATTGTGACGATACTCAGAATCGGTCGAGAAATTGAAGAGGGTAAGATATTGGTAGCCTGTGGCTGCCCTGGCTTGCGGAAATCCGTAATCGTCATGGTTTGGTTGACCGGTGTCGGCAGTTGGACCATCGATGTAGTGGCATTGACGAATGGTGGTTTTGGAGACGGCGTGCTAATGCTATAGTAAGGACTCGTGGTCTGAGAGTAGCATGTCTGAGTAGCGAAATTTAACACGCCACGAGCTGTGGCGTCGGCGAACTTGATTTCGACAGTAATAGGCTGAGATGAGTTCACTATGATGGCGTGGATGGCTTGAGCGTAGAAAAGCAGCAAAGAAAGGCCCATAAATCGAGCCATGGTATCTCAAAATACAGAGTAACGCTAGGAAACAGCTATTCTTAACGTTCCTCCAGGAGCTTTATGAGTAAATTACAGAAAGCAAAGCAGTTCACTATATATACTGAGGGCAGCTCGACAGCCTCCTTCTTGTAGTACACTGAGAGACAAAAATGCAACCCAGCCATAAAGACTTCGAGTCGAAGATACTTGTAGGAAGCAGGGGCAAACTTAATTTAGAAGGTTCATTAAACACTGCCCTTGTCGGGAAGGGAAAATGTCTGCAAAAAGGTACGATTTCTAGTGACCGTATGTGCAGTACGAAATCAGGCGCCGTAAGTTAAAAATAAAATAGCTTACGGTTCTTATTCTAATTCCTTTTGTATTTATTTATAGCTTCTCAATATCCTACATATAGAACTTACAGTTCCGCAAACTCTCTACAGCTTGCTTTGTCAGCAGTTGGCCCTACTCTACCTCTTAGAAATATCCTCGTCTCTACTATTGAACGGTGAATCTATCATTGGAGGCTCTTTTATCAAACGGTCGAAAATTTAACAATGGGGATGCTCTGGAACACTCTTACGAATGCTTATGACAATTATAACGACGAGGATGAGAAAAAGCGCATCATCGCAGCCTTGGAAAATGACCGATGGAATCTTACGCCATTGAAAGATCCACCTAGCAAGGACCAAGTTGGACCAAAAAATACAATCTATCAATGTCTAGACGGGGCTATGGTCATCGAGTATGATGGCCTCAACTCTAAGAGGTCGACAATGGACGAAGCACTGTCAAAGTTCAAACACTCTCCTGTCATCAAGCTCAATGACATGAACTTTGAGATGGTGGAAGTCTTTATCTCAAACCCGGCTGGAGCAGAGGCCCTACAAGGCATCAGTCCATTGTCTCCAGCGCAGGACATCCCCTTTGACAGAGACCACCCACCTAGCTACAAGCTTATTACGCTGGTTGCGATGGCAGCGTCATTATATCTCGCACAGCTCGAAGCGTTCCGTCCGGAAGGACACTCTGGCCCGAAAAACGCTCTGAGTGAGCTTATGTATCAAATTGCACTTATACAGGAGGACGGGAAAATTTCCCCGTATGAATAAAGGAGCTTAAGCCTACAGGAACGGCGACGGAGCCGCCAACTCGGTATTAGTTATGTTAGGTATCAGAATCTGCATGCTGTCGTCATACCCTGAGAGTCCATTTGTTGTGGTATATTGTTGAGATATCTCGCCAGACGCAGTGCCCGGGGTGGAAGCCAAGGGGGTCATGTGACTGAGGGATGGCAGGGGTGTAGATACCCTCACTCTCAGACCCCTGCGCCTCCCCGGCTTCCACCCAGATACAAGAACAATACAGCCACCACTTGAACCACAACTTGCAGCGCAGCCTGCAGAGGCCTGCACCCCGTGGACTAAGTACCGGTACCTGTGAATCCAACACTGATCAGTGGTTAATTTCACCACTGTCCCCCCCTCGCAGATTGATTATCGACGAGGAAATGCAGCCCACAGATCAGCAAGGATAAACAGAAGAGACGGCAGACGAGACGCCGTGCTAACGAGGAGTATTCGACAGGCTTACCGACGTAGCCCTCGAGGTTACCGGAAGACCCAAGATATTCGTCGAATCTATCGAGACAAGGAAACCTCCAATACTCTTGGGTTAACCATCGCGATAGACGCGTTCCATCACGCAAACAAGGCCGAATTCATCACTCCGAGCCGCACCACCTTCTTTTCATCGCTTCCCTATCGATTTTCTATCGAGATACCTTCATTTCATCTTCCAAGCCTTCGAAATCGACACCCACGACGCGTCTCTACAGCCAGACGGACGCGCTGACCGTCATCACCAGATTTCGCCAAGAACAACCATCAAACCCAACACTTCCCCGTTGCCCATCGAAAAACAACTACGCGCATCGAAAAGCAACGAAATAACTACATTTCCAATACTAGCAGGCCTGGCGCTATCACCTACAACTTTAACCACGAAGATTCGTCCATTTTTCATCGAGATACCGCAAAACAACGTCCTTCCACCAGTTCGATCAAGGTTACCAACCCTCACAGCCAGGGCTACATCACGACAATGCGCGGTGCATCCACTCAACCCAAAGCTGGGCTATCGACTTTGCTTTGTCGAGGTCGACTTTGAACCATTCGATATGAGGTCGTTGATGGAACTGGCACCATCGAAGCTCAAACCAACATTCTTCCAGCTCAAAGTGAATCAACTGCTCAATCCGGTATGGGTGTGGCACGTTAATAATAGAGTGAAGGAGTATCGTGTTCCCATGGCCACAAGTACCCAGTCTGCCAACCGAGAATTGACTGTCTGGCCGGTATACCCTATCTTCAACATGCCCCGGAATGCCTCTTCAGCATGGTTGTAGATATACACTAATCCAATTTTGGGTCGATTCAGATCAATGTGTAATTGCAGTGTTGATAGCAATGATTCCTTGGCGCCAGTCCGATGTCTACCAAAAGTGATGAGCGTTGGGTCGGGCGTCTGCGCGATCTTTGGAACCGAAAGTAGCCGTAGTTCTGGAAGACCCAAGGGGATGCGTATTTCTTTGTACCATCGAACTGCTAAGTCCTTCGCCAAATCGCTTCCAAAGACGTTGTTGCGGTGATAACGAGCGCAACAACATATCTCGGCAAGTTTCGCGAGCTCCTGAAGGGCCGAGTCCGCCGAAAGTGGTGCCTTTGAGGCCCAGTTTTGAATCGTAGACGCCAGCAGCAGAGCTCGTAGGTGAGCGACAGGGCGCTCAAGATGGAGTACCAGAAGGCTTGTGCTATTACCTTAGACGAAGGACTGGATCTCGAGCTGGTGCACGGGGACGAAGATGCGGATATCTACATCAGGAAGGGTGTGAAGACCGGCGTTGCGCGACGATTCATCCGTAACATCGAGACTTGGGCAAAGAATCACACAATATAGACGGTGGCGCAGGACATCAGACGTTTACTTGTAGAATTTACTAGGGACCCCTCTTCTATGTGTATGCCGGCATGCCGAAAGTGACCTTCTGCACTCGACTTCCGTCCGCTTACGACGTAGACGCACCATTCTAGAAATGCGCCAAAATCCTGCCCGCGAAGGCCTGCATGGAGATGCCCAGTTTCGCTTGATGAACCTCTTCAGCTCGGAGGGAAACGCTCCGATCGAGATTCTGAAAAGATCTGATGATTGCGAAGGCTGCTGGGCAGCTGCTGGGTTGGGATACGGGCGGAGAAGTCGACTCTGATGGTGCCATGGCCGATGGTCTAGCAATCAGTTGTTCATCGGAGCAATGTCCGACTCCCCGCTGGCTCACAAGAGAGATCGAGACGCACGTCAGGAGTCAAACGCCAGATCGGATGCCATGGATTGCGGTCCTCAACGATCACGTGATAGCCGTCATAGGATCTTCTTGCGTTACATCATTTGGCGGAAAGTTCCATCAGTTTGATCAATCCTTAGCACTGCTGCCCTCTCGGCAACTCCGTCTTCGAGATGCCATAGCCTATTAAACGGGCCATCTACAGTTTCGGCATATATTATAGACGAGCAAAAGCGTAAAGTGTTTTTCTCCGCTTCCTCAAGAGATCGGACATTCTCATCGAGGTTTGTGGACCCCCGAGAAGGAGAGAGCGGGACGGGCGGGGGTGGGGGGGGGTCGTTGTTTCTCTGTTATAGCTACCGCAGGCCGGTTTTGCACCACAAGGTGGTATACATTAGGAGCGGATATCACATTGTACGAGACAAAAGGACTATGATTGTCGTGATTGCCGTTGCTAAGGGATGCTGTAGCTACTGTGCCGTTCGTAGTCTACCTTGTTCGACTCTATAAGCGGCAACTTTCATAAAACAAAATTGTTGGAGATTACTTGATCCGAAAATACTACGGCCACAACTTGAAAGACGCGAAAGTAGCCTAAGCGCCAAAAACAGCTCCCGGTTGTGTGCCTGTGTTCCCTGCTCTTAATAGGTGACTGTATGATATGCAGGGGCCCAATTGCGCCGCTACCACGTCCCCCAGACTTTGGGACGCCGCCAGTTCCCCTCTACCTCTGTGAATGTGCCCATTTTCGTGAGCCCCGGGGCCCTTTTCGGATACCCTTACAATATTTATCGCTAGTGTCTCCGGAATACGCATACCGTTGCTCTTGGCCTCCTGTTTAGAGATGATAGTTGACAAGTTAAACTCTCCCTGCTGGCCTGACATTCAAACCTGACTAAGCATCAAAACTCGGCTCCTCCACCAAAGTTTGTACCACTAAAGCTTGGAATTTCGAACCGTGTATCATTGGGCACACAGTCGCGGCTGGAGTCTAATGGGTACAATCTAGACACGCCCGCACCCCCTCCGAGCTTTGGCAATGCCAAAATTTGCTAAACCCTTGAGGCTGACTTTCTCCCAAGCAAGTCGCAAGAGCGGATGCTAAAGGATTAGGTTAGTGACGATATGGATTTAGAGCCGTGACTGACCTGTGAGACATCTTGTGTCGACTCCGCAGATGCGCTCTGCTCAGCGAACTCAATTGCATGCGAAGCAGACCAACGGTCAAAGGTAAACAGGTCATCCTTTTTATCACCCGAGATCAGGTCTATAACAATTGCAGCCAAGTCTCTGACGTCTTTCCGACCAGCCTGCCTGGATGGCACTTGATGACAGTGCTCTTGCTCGCCTGGGTCTGCGTTAATCACAGTTGGGTAGATGTCCTGTTTGCGTACCTATTTTCACGATTCCGTCATAGCCCAAAAAGATGTTGGAGCAGCTCAGTGAGCCATGCTGTAACCCTCTCTGTGCCAAGTAGGAGAGTCCATTGAGAATCTTCATGTGTCAATAAACTCCAACAGTTCGGAGACTGTAAGCTTACCTGCCCAACTATAGCAGCAAGTCGCAGTTCTGTGAGGAGTTCATTATCACGAACCTCATGGAGTGAGCATGGCATATGCTCGAAAACGACATAGCACTGAGAATCGTGCAAGAAAATCTGCTTCGCAGAGACGAAGTTCGGATGCCGAATGTCGCCAAACAGATGCTGCCTTGAGATTATATCCGGATCGGAAAACCGCCTAATAGAATAGACGTTCGCAAACTCTTCTGCTGGCGGATATCTCTCCTCTGCTACGATGATTCGATGATCCAGCCCTAGTCGTAGCTGATACATTTTCTCATAATAATCCCATGGAGAGCCTTGTTTAACAAGGAGAGGGGCTGCCGGAGGCTGGAAAGACTTCACTAGATCCGAGGACTTGTGGCTCGCCTTTGGGTCTGCAGTTTCGGGAACTTGGGTCTTTCGTGTTTTCGGTAGGGCCCTGTCGGTGATCGATTGAGAAGTGGGGCTCTCGGAAGGGACACGAGGGTCCCAGAATCCCCTAAGCTTCATAAAATCAAGCTGCGTATGGCGTTTATCGAGTTCGGACACCATTGTTAAGGTTCCCAGTTGGGAATGAGGTAAGTTTGCGTTCTGTTGTTCATGCAAGGTTTGGGTGTGCGACCGTTGCGTCTAGGGCTTGAGACAGTAGCAAGACGAACAGTAGACGAACAATCGAAGGAGATATCGAAGTGATGCTGGCCCCTCAACGTTGTCATTCGCTAGCAGACAGGCATAATAAGCATTGTGTTGCTCTTGGTGAACTGGCTGTCTGACAGTAGCTTGGGGAGAAAATAGGCGCGGCGAAATGGTGGGTGATATTGTGTGGGGTCGAGTCTCCATCCCAGAGGCGCAGGGATGCGTAATGTTGCTCACTATATGCCATAAATGGTTCTTTCTCTGCGTTGTTCTTTGGTGTCCCAGCCGTTCTATTTACAGACAGTTTGAGTTCGGGGGTGGTTGCTAGTGTTTGGTCGTGAGTGTTTTTACATGTAGCTTTATCGGAGTGCAACGAACTTTTGCTTACGGTCGCACGAGAACAGCAATTATCTGCACAATGGCACTTCAATCACAACATATCTCCTTACAGTGACTCATTCGCCGATTAACAAATAAGTGTCGACGTGGCGCGCGCAGAATTGGGACCTTACTTGCTTTGGGTGCGTAGCGTTGGCGGGCGTCTTGGGTCTGGGGTATCGAATCGTTGATGAAAAGGTCGCCAGCCATCCCCATTCCAGAGGTCCGGCATACCTCTTAGATAGAATCCCGACGTTTGGTACTACTGGCCCCCTCGGATGGGTTAATTTGGACCTGGCGGATAGTTCTCTGCCTTTTCTCTAAGCCGCCGTGCAAGGCCTCGGTAGGTGCCATCTCTTACATGCTCGGGTGCTTGCAGGAGACACGAGTACCGGAAACACCTAGGGAGTATTCAAGTGTAAAGTTTCAGATGTATTTACCTAGATGTACCTAGGTATCAGACCATCGACATCAAACAAAACCTCAGCACTCCGTCGACAACTTATGCCCCCCAGGCACCAACCGCTGAAACACCTGCTGCGGGTCGTACTTCTCCGCCACCGTCTTCATATAGTTGACATTCTCCGCCCCCGTAGCGCACAACGGCTTCTGGAAATACCCGGCGTGGTTCAGATACAAGAAGGGGTCCGCCGTGCCCAGCTTGGCCGTGATATTGCTGACCTCGTCGTACCAGCGCGCCACGGCGTCGTGCATGATCGCGTCGGAGGAGGCGTCGGTGTAGCGCGGGATGAGCCAGTACACCGCGTGGATTGTTAGCTGACGGTTACGTAAGGTAGGGTTGACTGGGGCTTGCGGCGCATACGTGTCTGATCGTGTTTCAGGCTCCCGAGACCGAGACTGTTACCCCCCCGCGTGGCGGCATGGTCCATCATCACCTCCGGCTGCGGATTATAAGAAAACATCCAATCGAGGTTGGGGACTTGATCCTTGATTTCCTCGTAGATGGCGTCCGTGGCCGCCTGCACCTGGGTGAGGGTCTCCAGGTCGTTGACGAACGTCGTGGTTGCGGTTAGCATCCTGTGGCATTGGTTAGCATATGAGGAAGGGTAGCATTGCTTGCGGTTGGAGGAGGCCGTACCGGTAGCCATCTGGCATGGGCTGTGTGACCTCATGCACAAAGTCGGCGAGGGGCTTGTGCGCGATTGTGTTAAGCACCTGAGGCTGCAAGGCGAGGAAAGGGGCCAGGATCGGCGGGTTCTCGGTGCCGTTGGTCGACGCCAGGCCGACGTCGATGATCCTGATTCCGCCGGGAGTACAAGCCCACGATCATGATGGCGGTGTCGACATCTTCGTTGTTCGCGGTGGTGAAGTCGGTGAAGTCCTTCATGACCTGCTGCGTCGTGGCATTCGTCGCGGGGACGACGATCTGTCCACCCCACAGACCGTCGTGCGCGAATGCGGCAACCTTGACTTTGGTCACGATGCCGAAGTTGGTACTTCCGCCCTTCAGAGCCTTGAACAAGTCGCTGTTGGAGGCCTGGTTCGCGTTGACGATGGCTCCGGACGCGAGTACAATCTCGTAGTCGAGAACGTTGTCCACGAACCAGCCCAGCTTGGGGAGAAAGAAGGACTGCCCGCCTCCGGTCGATATTCCTCCTACACCGACGCCGTCGCAGATTCCTCCGGGGAAAGCAATGCTTTCGTTCGAGAAGGCGCCGTAGGCTTGGCCCATGGTAGTCCCGGCTCCGAGTGTGACGTAGGTCCGGTCCGCCGATATGCTGGCTTCGTTGAGCAGCTTCAGGTCCACTGTGACGCCATTGTCGATGTTGTTGAACTTGGGATTGGGGTTATGGCCGCCTGACTTGATGGAAAAGGATGTGCCATCGCAGACTAGGGTCTTGACGATGGTAGACACTTCCTGAGCACAAGCTGGGGTGACGATGCAGTTGGGTGTCAGGATCGAAGTGTTGGACCACCGATGGGTGTTCAGCGAAGTGTAGTTGGGCGTGTCTGGCAGATACACGAGTCCGGGTAGGGACTCGACTAGTTTAGTGCACTAGGTTCAGGAGTGTTAACGTGGGCGAGGTTCTCGGGCAGTCATCCAGATCACTTACGGAATTTGTGTCCCCAGGATCTGCTTTGGCAGACTCCAGCAGGAAGAGGCCAGCGGCTATCGTCCGGAACGCGGACGGCAGAACCATATTGCTAATGTGGAAAGTGAAGACAGGGAGTGAGTCCGGATGACTTGGTTTGTCTCTGGGTTCTGGACAACATCCCGGAAACCCCGGCCTTATCTACTTCCTCGAGTACCGATGACATACACTTATCGGTTGCTACCGTACACGACAGGAATAACAATCAGGGTGTCCCAGGGTTTGCTCCAGTCGGTGGGGAATTGCATTCAATAAATCTCAAAGAGAGAATGCCTTGCCGTTTGCGGCCAGGTTGATGGAGACGCAACAACGCGGGGAAGGCCTAGAGAGTGTCGTAACATCAAAGGGACTACAAGCG
Source organism: Coniochaeta sp. 2T2.1 (assembly GCA_009194965.1). Lineage (NCBI taxonomy): Eukaryota > Fungi > Ascomycota > Sordariomycetes > Coniochaetales > Coniochaetaceae > Coniochaeta > Coniochaeta sp. 2T2.1. Next base: position 304,516 of record VSMA01000045.1, read on the forward strand.
ACCAGAGTCAAGAGGTTGTGCTAGCGCCTCCATGCGAGGGACCTTCGTAACTACCGCGATACGCTGAAGTTGAGTCCGCCATGGTGTGCAACAGCCTAATAGGCAGGGACAGCAATCTGGACATCCTGCTACTACTCTGTCTGGCTGAGCACACATTCGGCGGGGTAAAATTGACCCTTGGCCCCGGATTACACCAGTTTTCGGCCGTACCAGACCATCGGGTCGCCTACTGGTCATCTTCGCCAATGGTAGGCAGTAGATTAGCGCCCAACCCAAAGGTTATCCCACATTGGTCTCTTTCTCCGCCTCGCATCGCGTCGATCCTCAGCATGGGCCTGAGAAATTAAACTGGCGGTGTCGTTATCATTTTCATCCTTGCACGCAAGCATCCTGCCCCGGGTACTTACGGGAAAGTGGGTCATTTTCAACCGTTTCGGCCGTGTCATCTTGCGCAGCGATCAGTGAAACGGCAAGCCAAGCCCGTGCGCGCCGCATGTGCATTAACTCAGATGAGCTGACAACAAAATCTTGATTCGACGGCATACCCCTTCCCGGAGATGCAAGACACAAAAACATGGAGTTTGTTAGGGACACCCTATGTTATCAAGGTTTTCGAAGGAAAGTTCATGCCTATTGACTCGTGTAATCCCCGACTTTTGCTCTGGAAGTGCCTCTCCCCCATTGTCCGCGCCACCTGGTCACAACCGCGGCCCCGCTTGCCCATCTCTCACGCCACTCCTACCAATGTCGCCGAATGAGAGTGTCAGCCTGGGGCAAGTACTCACGTCGCGCAGATCATGTCGATATCTGTTCGGCAGGAAAACTGTTACCGGGATCTCATGTCGACACTCACAGCTTCTTGGTTTTGCCCGAAGCAATGTCTGAAAACAGGCGAAACAATAGACTGGGTTCTGGGTTCCTGGAGACGATAGGTTTTAGCGGATTTGTTCATTGTCATCCCGCAAGGCGTCTTATTCGCAGCCAGAGGTGCAGTCAGTTGGCGTCGAGATCCGCACATGTTTATTGACACACCCTCCATGACTTATGCCCTTGTTCGCTTTTCCAGGTACAGAACATGTTGTATCGCAACTCATTGAGTACATACTGACAGGAAACAGAGGAAACAGTCTTTAAAAAATTTGGCATGGCAGCCAAACGTGGCGTATTAGCCAGAAACAATAGCCTCCATACGAGCCTGTGCCACCTGGGAACCCTCAACATCTCTCATGGCCCACGTCCACTTCACCGCGCTCCAGTAGGACTCGGCATTATCCCTGGCATGGCAGCAATGCCCGCTGTTCGTGTACCTGACCAACATGCTGGTAGTCCCGGACTTCTCCGCCGCTTCGGTGGCGTGATCCTCAACATCCTTCCAGTTGATCAGGTCGTCCGCCTGCGAGAAGACGTACGTCCTCGTCATGGCCGCGAGGTCCCAGAGCCTCGTATCGTTCAGGGCCCGCCTCGTTATTGAGATAACGTTCTGCTCCATCCCTATGAATACCCGAAAGAGCAGCCAAATGACGGCGAGACTGGCGGCACCAACAGGAAGGCCGACAGCGCGGGTCAGCTTGTTGTCAGGCAGCGACCGCCTGAAGGCGAGGACGTTGGCGGCGTAACGCGCCGTGCCGGGGGTGCTGTCTAGCACCGCGGCTGCGACTGGCAGCCAGCGGCCTGTTTTGGCGAGGTAAGCTTCAGCCAGGCAGACTGCTCTGATGGAGCCGCCGTCGGAGAATATATGTAGTAGAATCTGTGAGCCTTTCCCGCTCGAGTGTAGGCGGTGGATATATGTCACCGCTGGAACCAGGCTGTCGGCGTTCGTTTTTCTCGACCGCAAGACTAGATCCCAAATCTCAGTTGTAATGACCATAATGGGTGTCTGAGGATACACGTCATTGTAGATACTGGTGTATTTAACAACGTGTTTTGCTGCTGCACCGGTCCAAGAAGCGATGAGGATGAGATCTGGACTTCCTGGCGACCCTTGGATTCCTGCTTCCTTGTCCGCCGTGTGTTGGTCTTGGATGAATATCGAGGGGCCGATAAACCAGAAGCCTTGAATGAAGGACTTTGGCTTACCCATTTGTGCCGAGCGATGGAGCAAGGTACCGGTGGGCAACCGTATCACCTGCTAACCGTGGTATAATGCAACGGGTCAAGGCCACAGTAAGACAGACCCGCTTCATTTAGACATTCAGACTAGCTAGAAAGACACAACTTTGAGTCTCAGGTCGTCGCTGACATCTACAAAGTCCCCCGTTCAACCCTTCGACAGGATATAGGGTCGACCAATACGACGTGATGCAATGCCCAATTCTAAAATTTTGACGCGACTCGAAGAGGATATGAGTCTAGAGTATATCGTTGACCTTGACTGATGATCATTTCCTCCCCGGCTCAAGCGATGTTGCAAAAATGGCCAATCGCCTCCTCACAGAACGTAGTCGGATATCGCCTCCTTATCCTGGACACGATTTGTATGCCACCTCATCAATCTCACATTCTCCAACCACTCGATAGTGGGTCCTTTAGCCCGGTCATGCAAGCGTACCGGCAACAGATCAAGGATCTGATGCTGGCTAGTTGTGGAACAACAGATTTGTATTGAACGGCTCAGCCCTCCAAAGTGTTCTCTGTGAGGGCCTCGCGGCTGCTCTATATACACGACAGTGGCTAGGACTTGCCTAAGGCATCTCAGGGGTAATCTCAGGGGCTCGATATTCCAGAGGGTTCTGGATGAAGCTATCGCCAGTCTGTGCGGCGAGAGTTGATAGGGGTATCGCCTTGGCGGAAGCTGCTGGAATAGGTGCCAAGAGTGGGCGTCGATTCCTTGAACCTGCCACACACCCCCTCAAGGTGAGATGCCCAGTAGTTAGCCCAGTAAACAGATAGAACAAAACAGTAGTAAAGACAGGATAGGGGTTGAACCCCTGAATATCGCAGAAGAGCCAGAAAACGCAGGAAACACTATAATATCCAGAACAGGTGCAGTTTGGCTATACAGGGTGATGGAAACGCACCCCCTGAGCCAGAACATCCACTAACCCGAGCTTCCTCGTCATTTCCTGGTGGTCTGTAGGAGAGAGTATCTTGGTGAGGCCATCCGCAAGTTGTTCTTCTGTAGGAACCCACTCTACGGTGACACGGCCGGCTTCAACCTCATCCCTGAGGAAGTGTTCTTCGAGAGGGATATGCCCAGTTCGTTGGTGGAACTCAGGGTTCTTCGCAAGCTTGATTGAGCCCTGATTATCGCCGAGGAGTGTAAAAGTGGCCGGAATTCGCAGTTCTGTAAGCAAGCTTCGTAGCCAGAGTGCGGCTTGAGCTCCCTTGCCGAGAGCGTAATATTCGGCTTCGGTGGAGGATAGCATCACTCTTGAAGTACGTTTGGATCGCCAGGCAATAACGTTGTTGACGTTGCCTAGTTGAACGACGTAGGAATGCGTGGATTTGCCTGTAACCTTGTCGCCCTTCCAGTCGCTGTCAGTCCAGACGTTGACTGGCAGTTGTTTTGACTTGAAGTCCTCCATCTTGAAGCTATCGTTATCCCATTCCGGGTCCGGGCACACGTTCTCGCCGCCAAGAACAAGCCCGTAGTTGATTGTACCGCTAAGATATCGAGCCGAGTGCTCCGCGAGTTTGAAGTTATCGTTAGATGGATTATGGCAGAATCGTGAGAGTACTGATAGCGTAAAGGCCAAGTCAGGGCGCGTCTGGCCCATTAGATACAGTTCGGATCCAACGAGTGACTGGTATTTGAATCGTTCGGCGGCAGAAGCTGTATCTTCGCGAGGAACTGCGTGGATCAAGGAGTCCTGCCTGCACCAGAGGGGTCTTTGCAGGCTTCAGCTGGTGCCAGGCCTTCGCTTCCAATATTCGCTGCGCAAAGGCGTCCTGCATCAGTATAATCTTGTGCGCGGCGTGATCGCGCAATATTCGCACCCCCAGGAAGTAGTTGGCATCGCCGAGATCCTTGATTTCGAAGTGTTTGGCGAGCTCGGCTTTGAAGGTGTGGATTGAATCGGAATTGGGCCCAAGAAGAAGCATATCGTCAACGTAAGTACAGAGAATAATCCGCCGTTGATAGCTGATGAAGACGGCGTTGTCAGATCGGAGTTGAGTGAAGCCAAGCGTAAGCAGTGCCTTCTTCAGAGCCTTCTGCCACTGGCGAGGTGCCTGTTTGAGGCCGTAAAGCGATTGTAGAACCAAGAGGACTTGATCTTGCCGTAGATTGAAGCCGATGGTGTTTTCTTCAGGATGTTCTTCGAAAAACAGAGCCAGGCCATCCGGTATTTCGATGAAAACCTCTTCTTCCAGATCGCCGTTCAAGAAGGCGGCGATAACGTCGAGTTGCTGAACGTCCCAGCCGAGCAGGGCTGCCAGGGCAAGCAAAATGCGCCACGTATTGGCCTTGGCGACAGAGGCGAAGGTTTCGTCGTAGTCGATGCCTTCACGTTGCTCGAAGCCGCGAGCTACAAGGCGTACCTTATGCTTCTCGATCTTGCCCTCGGAGTTCAGTTTTTGCTTGAAAACAAGGCGGGCAGTGAGTGCCTTCGTGCCGGCCTTGGAGCGGTCAACTGCGCGGAATACTCCCTTGGAGAGCATATTGCGGAGCTCCCCGTAGAGTCCTTTCTTCCAGGCGTCTGCGTCAGGCCGGGCGAGGGCCTGCGCGAGGGTGAGAGGCTCGATGTCCGCGATCTCGGCAATATTATAGCAGGTCTCTGCGACGAGAGCCTGTAGGTGGTCGTGACGGCTTCGTTTTGCGTTGGGAGGCAGTGTCCTGATGATCCTAGGCTTTACTGTAATTGAATCAGCGATAACTTCATCTCCAGGACCTTCATCCACCTCCGAGGAAACCTTCCTGGCGCCGGCAGTCTCGTGGAACGTAAGACTCGAAGTCTGAACTATTTGCTGATGAAAATGGCCGGGCCTTGATGGAATGTAGGCGACGTAATTGGAGCGGCCCTTCCAGCCGAGGATGACTCCTTCCTCCGCCGTAGGATTGAATTTCTCGCCTTTCAATCGCCGTTGCGATGGAATATTGACGAATACTCGGCATCCAGGCGTGCGCAAGTTGGTAAGATCAACGGTATGTGGTTTTCCGGGGTCGTTTTCGTCGAAGAAGGCTTCGTACGGCGTTTTGTTGATTGATTGAGTTTTGTTATTGACAACGAAGTTGGAGTAGTCAATCGCAGTTTCGAGGAAATAAGGCCACAGCCTAGGAATCGCCTGGCAGGCTATCATCCAACACCTCGCTATTTCAACGATCTGGCGATTCGCGCGTTCAGCAACGCCATTCTGTTCTGGCGTATACGGCGCGGAAACGATCAATTCGATGCCTTCTTGGTTGACGAAGGCGCGCAGTTCGCCGAGGTGAGGGCCGATTAATTCAAAGCCGCCGTCCATCTGGATCCTCTTGATGGGTACTTTCCACTGACGTTTTGCGGTACGCAGGAAGCTCAGGATCGCGAAAGGACCCTCATCTTTGCTTTCAAGTGTGGTCACCTTCTTGAAGCCGTATTTGGCTTCGGTGAAGATGATGGCGTACAGTTCCTCCTGCCCGCCGGGGTAGGAGACCTGGATCGAGTCAAGATGCCATTCCTCGCCCGCAAAATCAGGAATTGGCCGCCCGCGAGAGGGTGTGTATCGCAAACTTCGTCCCAACTCACAGGGCACGCAAATGAGGTCTTCTTGGCTGACCTCACACTCGGCAGAAATACCCTTCGTTGCTTTGGCAGTCCTACGGATGGATTCGTTGCCAATATGCCCCAAGCGCGAGTGCCAGAGCGCAAGGTCGATATCCTTGACTTCAGCGGAATAGCATTCTTCGTGGGAGTCGCCAGTTTCGAGGATGAAGTCGTCGCTGAGCGTGGCGATGAGTTTTCCATCTGGGCCGATGAGATTGAGGCCTTGAAGATGACCTCCAGAGGAGTATAGCTTCTGGAGCGAGAGGATATTCTTCGAGAAGCCTGGGCAATAGTACACTTTGTTGAGGGTAAGGATACGCCATTGATCGCCAGCCTTGACTAACTTCTTGACAGTTCCTACGCCTTTGGGCATCACGTCGCCGCCGCCAGTTCGGATGGGAAGAACCGCGGCGTTGAGATCAAGTGACTCAAATTCGTGTGAGTGAACGGCAATGTGGCACCTCGAGCCTGTATCTGCGAGCCAGGCTAACTGCGAGTCTTCAGTTTCAGCGACGAAGCTATATTCTACGATATTTGCCTCGTTAGAGCGATCCTTCCTGGAATCTTGAGACTTTGATGAGCTCGATGATCCAGACGACGTGGACTTCGAGTCCTTTTCCACCCAGTCGGGTCGTTTTTCCGGGTGGTCAGCCCAGCAGTCTTCGGGCTTATGCTTCTTGTGAGGGCACTCCCCGGGCTTGAACCTTACGCGAAATCGGTTCTCCGGGGTCCAACGGCGCGTTCTCGACAACTGCGAGGAGCTCGAGGAACTGGCGCCATTCCGACGACTGCTTCCGTTTCGGCGATTATCTGCAAAGCCGTTGAATTCCACTGCCTTCTTAGAGGTGTGGATTTGAGCTTCATCTCGGAGGTCTGCGACTACTGCTTCAAGCGATGGCTTAACCAGCCGCATCATCGACCTCATACCGTTTGCCCAGGTACGGTACTGTTCTGCGGCGCCTGCGATGAAGGCGTTGGTGTACTCTAGTTCATCAACCCTCCTTCCAAACTCCATCAAGGAGTGACGAGTGTTCTCGAACTCGGTGATATATTCGTGGATGGACTTGAACTGGTCGGTGCGTATGGTGTTGAGCCTGGTAAGTAGGTTTGAGTACTGTACCGGGCCAGAACCGATTGCCCACGACTCTAACGTTTTCCAGGCACGCACAGGATCATCAACACCTTGTACAATTGCCCGGGTCTCAGGCGTGAGACTGGCTTCAATGAGCGCCATCGCTTTGATGAGCTTGAGCGTCGTGGGATTCTCAAGATCATCCCAATCTATGGATGAAGTCGTGGAGGACGTCGTCGGCACTGAAAAGGGGTGCGATTTGGTGGGAGACTGGGTGTCCTTGGACTCGTCCTGCTTTTGGAACAAGTCCTTGACGACGCCGTACACCCCGTGGAGTACGAAGAGCCTTCTCATAGCTCCCTTCCAGGTGTGCCAGTCGGCGGGCTTCTTCAAGGCAAGTGTAGCCTTGAGCCCGAATGGTTTCCCTCCTTCTTCGAGTATTGGAGCCGTTTGCGCAGAAGAAGCCATATTCGGAGGAAGTGTGGCTATTCGAGAGTCTTCTGCAGTATCGTTGTTTTCTGCAGTATTTAGACCGATTGCAGCTGTTCGGGAGATCTCTGCAGTATCGCTGTTTTCTGCAGTAGCGGCTATTGCGACGAACTGTTCAGACAGAGTACCTTGGGCGTCAGGAAGGTCTTGCGTAGACCGGGTGCTCCTACTCATCAGGGCACCAAAGAGCGAGTATATTCACGGCTGCAAGGTATGGATAGGGTTCCCAAAGCTTAGTGGGAAAGCAATATCGTACTGATAATGTGTGGAACAACAGATTTGTATTGAACGGCTCAGCCCTCCAAAGTGTTCTCTGTGAGGGCCTCGCGGCTGCTCTATATACACGACGGTGGCTAGGACTTGCCTAAGGCATCTCAGGGGTAATCTCAGGGGCTCGATATTCCAGAGGGTTCTGGATGAAGCTATCGCCAGTCTGTGCGGCGAGAGTTGATAGGGGTATCGCCTTGGCGGAAGCTGCTGGAATAGGTGCCAAGAGTGGGCGTCGATTCCTTGAACCTGCCACACTAGTACGACCCATTTCATTAAGGACTTCTTCCCCGCATTTTTCGCGGCATTCCATGGCGGAAAAAACGTCCCACTGGGTTTTCGAGGGGCACGGCTCGTGCTCGTTCCACTTGGCCCGGAAAGTGTTATATCTGGCTAGATGTAAAGCCACGGTCGCCAACGCCTCAGGGGGGGGGGGAGGAAGTGGGCCTGGAGGCACCGGCCTCTTGGGTTTCCAATACGCTTAACAACCCGACCGAGACGTCCCTGCAGTCCGATTTCCACCGAAGGTATATTTCGTCACCAGGACAGCTCCCCGACGTCAATTACCGAGGCTGTTGACAAGGTTACGAAGGGGGCACGGAGAACATTTGCTAAATGGGTACTTATAAGTCATCTATTGGCGGTGTGATTAAATTTAAGCAATGAGATTTCTATAGTAAGACGGCGGAGGGGACTGGGGCAGAAGAAGACTCCCGGTCAGGGCGCCTCTCACATCGTGTCGCTTCGACTTCAAAATGAGCAAGAATCCATGTTCCTCCTTAGATAGATAACGGATCGGTTAGATCCACCCCGAAATCCGTCGGCAACTCGGGACCCCAGACTGAGAGAGGTTTTGTAGTTGGCGGTTCGAGCGATACGATTCACTTTCTCCATCTTCCGTTGACTTCAAGTATTCCGACGACACAAAATCGAAAAAGCCCTCGTCATGGAAGACATGCTCATCCCCCCTGTTTCAAACAGCCCATCCAAGGTGCAGCTCAGTCGGCTAGGACACATCTATTTTTTGAGCACCCCGATCTCAAAAAGTTCGAACTTTTTGCCAAAGACTTCGGCTTCGTGGAGGTCACACGACGCGAGGAAACGGGGTTACTGCAAAGATCCGTACATCTATGTCGCTCTGAAGAGTAAAGATGGAAAAGCCAGGTGTGGTGGGGGAGCATTCGTCGCAGCGTCTAAAGAGGAGTTCCAGAAGGCGGCCAAAATCCCCGGCGCGTCGGCTCCTATGCAGATCAATGCACCGGGCGGTGGGCAGATCCGTCATCTTCGGCCAAGAGGATCGGCAGGTTGACGCGGAGATCCCATCCGAGACACATGAATTCCAAGGCCCCTATAATACACCATTTGAGAAGCCAAGACTTGGTGGGTAGCCCAGATCCCGCGAACATCGCAGATGTCCAGATTCTTGTGAGGCGCTTTGGACTGCGTTGCGGCGATTAATATTATATAAATCTAGGAGCTTGGTGGATCGACAATGATGGATGTGCGCGGGAGACGGCGTGAGCTACATCCTCCGGGCCCCGCGGGATAAGTGGGGCTAAGTTCCTCCGGGGAGGATCTCATGCTTCCGACAGTCCGGTCCGGGAGCTAACGGAGGATCGTCTCAAACGGTAATTCCTCCGCAATTCTTTATTGGGCCCCTTGATTAGCCCAAAATGTCATTAAAGAATGATCAATGGCACGCTTTCTCGAGCAACCGAGGGTGGGTATTCCATATCCCATTATCTCGCTATGGAGAACTCACCGGTTGTCATTGTTGGTGCGGGGCCTTCAGGCCTGATGCTTGGGCTCTCTCTTGCGAAGCATGGAGTCCATGTACGTCTGACCCTTCCGATCACGCCGCTTTCACAGAGCTGATTTATGCAGTCAATAATCCTCGAGAAAGAGCAAGCCATCACCCAGGATCCCAGAGGGGTGTCTTTGAGCGGAGACGCCATCAGGATCTTGTATGACATTGGCATAGGTGATAAGCTGGGAACAATAGGCCATGGTAGGAACGGATGCGCAGAACCTGCTACTTCAATGCTCTAATTTCCTAACACTTGCTCTACAGACGCCGAAAAAATTCTCTTCCATAAAGCAACTTTCAAGAACGATCCATTCTTCTCAATCGACACTACCAGAGATGCGCTCAACCAGGCGGTTCCGGAAGTCATCATGCAAGTTCAACCAAGGCTCGGTATGTCAGTCAAGCACCGTGTATGCGGTTGAAATATGTCTCACTTAACTCCAGAGCATGCGCTACGATGTCTTGTGTCGGAATCTGCATTCTGCGACCTGAAGGAAGGATGCGAGGTTACTGCTCGTGAGGAGCAGACTGACAGTCTCAGGGTGGACTACATTGATTCGCCAGGTGTCCCTGGACATATCAATTGCAGGTGGCTCATTGGGGCGGACGGAAAGAGAGGCATCGTTCGAAAGCACTTTCTCGAGCCAACGGCCGATGTCAGGCAGGAAACGGGCCTGTACCGGTACGAGGCTACATGGCTCGCGGCAAACCTGGAAATTCGACCACCGACCCCTGAGACGCATCCCGAGTTCCCACTTTGGAAATTAGGCTTCACACCAGAGGAAGTGTACGACCTTTTCTGGCCCAAATTCTGGCACTTCTGCAGCCCTCCCGGTAACCCAACCGCCTGCGGCCGCTTTGGCCCCCATGAAGCAAGGCTTTGGCGTCACGAGATCGCCTTGCGGAATTGGGATGAATCAATGGATCCCAGCGGCGTGCTTCTACAGCAGCTACTACCTTCGCTGACGCGTGATACCAGGCCCTGTCTTGCGGCGCCGTCTCGTTTCCTGCGGAATGCATCAACATTCTGCGGTGTCGACCCTTTGCTTTCGCGCAGAAGGTCGTCAATAATGGTTTCACAACCGCACCATCCTTATAGGCGATGCCGCACACGTCTTCCCGCCCTTTGGCGGCCAGGGCATCGCTTGTGGCATCCGGGATGCTCATGGGTTGGCCTGGCGCCTCGCTTTGCTCGAAAAGACAGGACCCTCTCAATCACTAGCCAATAGGCTCCTAGGTATCTGGGCGCTGGAGCGGAGACAAGGCGTCGACGATTCCACCATGTTAACGATGATGAATGGCAGGATTTGCAACGAAGAGGACACTTTCACATCGTGGATACTCCGCAGCGCAGCGGTTCTTCTCAAACGCATCCCGGTCTTGTCGGGCGCCCTGTCTCCAAGCATCCAAGATGACCGACCTGGGTACAAGCCAACCAAGGGCGGATTCTATCTCGCAGGACTTGGCGGTGGCGGAAAATTGGCCCAAGTTTATGTTGCAACTGGTGATCAAGGCCTATTGCTCTCAGACAAAATCCTGGTCAGACATCCAATCCTCACACTCCTTATCGTCGGACGGGGTGACGCAAACGAAGAAACTAAGGTCAAGAATATTCTTCGCGCTGCGGATTTGCCCACTGCTGTACTTTCAGAAGAATCTGTTTTCTTCCTTGATCCAAACCCAAGCACCATCGAAGCACCTACTCAGCCCCAGCAGTACTCAATCCCTCGCAAGCAAGACCTTGCTGGTGTGCGAATTCTTCCCGGCTATGACGAGGGCGCATATATGACCCGACTGGGGGTTTCGACCAAATTTGCAATCATCAGGCCCGACACGATCATATTCTCGGCAGTACAGACACTTCCTCAGCTCGAGGAGTGCCTTGTCTTACTTAAGAGACTTTTGAACGTCGCGACATTCTCGACAAGTCACAGATACAAGTTCTCCCTAGAAAAGGTGAAAGCCTTCTAAAGACGCCGGAGCCGTCAATGCAATGATGGACTTACCTCGTAGTCTGGCAAGCTCGCTGCGCAGTATTTGCTTATCACTATATCCTCGTCTGGGCAGGATCTGCAGAATCCTGGTCAGAACCCTTATCCAATCCGTAACTGGTCCTAGCTCAGCGCTGTAACCTAGCTGGGCGCCTACCTTTCCAACCGTGACGGATTCGCCACCATCCTGTCGACTAAATCGTCGATGGAGACATAACCCTCGAGCTGTAACCCACAGCCAGCGCTCTCGATGCCACCGATGCCCACGTCAGCAAAGTATGTCTGACCGGTCAATGGCGGGCTCAAAACGAATGAGGGATTGAAACGGGGCCATTGCTGGTAACCAGAGCGCTGTAGACAGTACGACGAGTATGGGGTCTGGATGCAGCTAGGGCACAAAAACTTTGTGGTCGTGGTATAGATATGTGTCAGCGGCGCCTCGGCAAGAAGACGGAGAAAACTCTTTGTTAGAGGGAAGGGGCTGGCCAAGCCACCTTGGCGTAGAGTTAGTCCTCGGTGGAACTCCAAGAAACTCTACCGGAAGGCACGGAGTTTGGCGATCTACAAAACCCCGCCTTCTAAATGTTCGGATGCCGGAGATGCGCGATCCCCTTTATGGTGTGGGGTCGGCCACTTAAAGCATTTGCTTTAAGATCTCACAAGATCCCTTTTGTCCCTTGGAGTGAGACCATGAATCAATGCGTACGTCTACCTGATACCTACCTGGTCATAATCACACTGTCTGTGTGTGTGCCAGGAATCATCCAACAGCAATATCTCCCGAACCACGGACTATGCTCTTGAACTCGATTTTCCTGGCTCTATCGATACTGTAGAGAGCTCGATAGCGGCCGCGATCGACCTCAACTTGCCCACGCGAATGTCGTGGGGCAATTCCTTTCCCTTCCTCGGCGACCGATCTGCGCTGGATGGGCCTCTGAGGACTCGCGTGTGCGACCTATGTATCTCGTCTGTACCCTCGAGTCTCAAATTATTGTCAAAGCTTGCTGACTGTACCAAGAAAAAAGTCAAGTGTTCGTACATGCTTGACCCCGCGGCTTCTGAACTCCTCTAAAGCTATGTAGGCGACATGAGGCGGCCCACGTGTTCCCGCTGCCTGGAGAGTGGGCGGCTCTGTCTATACTCCATGGTGAGGAAGAGACCCGGCCCAGTAAGGGGCTTTCGCGAACGTGCTGGTAAGATGTTACTCAAGAGAGCCCGGGCGCCTTCTTCCTCTTCTCCAGCTAACATTATGGATTCTCTAAATTATAGCGGCACGATCCTCTCGGTTACCCGTACCAGACAACTCTGGTAAAGCCATTCCATGGACTCTGCAAGCTGATCAGGTGTCCCTTCCGGAGCTTGATAGTGCGTGTCTCGACGCCATCTCTAGTCCCCAACATTGTCTTGCGGAACCAACATACGACTTTCTGCAGGCGTTAGGTTCTTGGCCGACTCCGGTTCAAGATCAGGCAAATGCCTTTCAGTCTTCCTTGAACTTTGAGAACGAGCGCGAACTGTAAACAAACCCCCAACCCCCCACTTCTCCCCTCCTCCCCCCGTTAGCCCTCCTGGTCGACACATCTTCTAACAGGGACGGGTGGCCTCCCAGGCTAAATAATTTCTTCGATCATATCCATTCATCCATGCCTCTCTTTCGCAGAGACAAATTTTTCCAGCAATTCGAATCAGGCGCTGTGACTAGAGACCTTCTTCTCGTCATCTTTGCGCTGACTGTCAAGATACTTGGCCGACGCGAACTCAGTACCGACCCACGCCTCGACGAGTGTTTAACCCATCTTCAGGAAAGGAACCGCCTAGACTGGGAAGCATCAGCAGCGCGGTGGTCTCTCGATGATTTCAGGCTGGCTTGCCTGCTCGCCTATTATGAGTTTCATGAACACCCAGGGGAGAGGGCGTGGTTGGGAGTTGGCCACCTCACACGCAAAGCTTACTACTGCGGACTTCACCAGCTTGATAACCACGACCTCTGTGACGATAATGCTGATGATGATGATGATAAAGATGAGTGGAGATACGTCTGGTGGAGCATATTCTGTCTCGACTCATATTCCAACATCACTGCAGCGAGTCCTTTCGTCATTCATATCGAAAGCATCAAGACGTCTCTCATCACGAATCCAGGGCGAGAAACGGGCTGTAAGGCTCAAATATTCCTTCCTGGTCATCCAGAGACGTTTTGGCAGACGGTTGAGGCAATCGCAACACATGGTCATAATGTCAACTTCAACCTCCATATCGTAACGACCGCTATTCTCAGGGAAGCCGCCACGCTCTACCGTCTATGGTGGCAAAACCCTTCCGACCGCCTGCAGGACCGTCTAACAGCGCTGGAATATCATCTCACAGAGATACGGTTGGCGTTGCCACTCCGATATCTCAATATTGCACGCGATGCTTTGCACGGAGAGTCTCATCGTGCATACCACGCTCGGTTGATTTGTGTTCTTCACTTGCATGTCTCTCGTCTCCTCACCTGCCTGCCTCTGCACTCGCAAACATCAGAAGAGAAACGACAAGGTGTGTGGAATCAGACACTGGAGTACTGCCAGGACATAGTTGCAGTTGTCAAGCAGTGGGACAACCAGCACTCGCCGAGCGTCGACCCAGCCGTGTGCTTCATTATCCACACAGCACTGGTAATCCTTCATCTCCACTATAAAAGCATGAGCAGTTCCAGGCCGGGCCACTCAGCTGCAGTAAAAACGCAAGAAAACATTCTTCGGCTCTTCTTGGAGCAGTTTGCAACCTTCTGGTATCTGCCAAGACTTCTTATCAGTAAGCAGACGCACAACCCTGGCATGGTAGCATTATATCTGATCAAAACAAAATGCAGAAACCTTCGACAAGTTTTCTCTCGTTTCACACGATGCTGTCGGGCTGACAGACGTGGTAGCCGTGCTAAAATACTTTCAAGCCCCGTTGCATCGCGGTTGGCTGAAGTTTCTCGACCCCGAGCACGAGTTTTGAGCCTCTTCGCTGCACAAGATATAGGTCAAACTTTATGGAACAAAGCTGGGATTTCAAAGCAGCTTTCTAAGTTTCCTATCAAGGATGTTGGTGTTGGAAGAACTGAGGCTTAACTTCAGGATCAAGATTAGAGTTTGAAGTCCTCCGGTACGATCAGGGTTCAAAGTCCTAGACCGGGATCAGACAAAGATATAAGGCCCCAAAGGACCTCTCATGGCGATTATAACAACTTAACCGAGAATAATTACAATCATTACAATGAGATCTACTCCATCAACTGTACTCAGCGCCCCTGCGTAATTCAAAACAGTTGGTCATTCTATCGCGTACACAATATCAAATGTTGTTTAAGGCAGTGGGTTGGAGGACTGAAGCTTGCTCCATCAACATATAACGAACACAAAACACCAAGTTACTCCGAGGAGCGGATGCGTAAACAGGACTATCTTGCACGTTAAATAATACTAGGCGTCTGATCAGCCTACTTTAGAGGTGCCGAGCGGTAGAGTAACACCCAGGTCGATTTGTGATGAGTAAGGCTCCGGGCAGCATTTGCCATCCCCCGCCCAGTCCCCCGAGAGGTGAGAGTTGTACCGCGGTCAAAAGGAAACCCATATCGACTAGCTGAATGTGTGTCTGGTGCTCCGCCGTGTACTAGCTCGTAAGTTCGGACGTGACCTTACTTAAGCCCTTACGCAGCCTGTTTCTCAAGCTTCTCATTCATGCCGGATAAGGACTCGGGTACCCAAAATTGGTAATTCGGGGCAATCAAAGAAAATGATCCACGAAAGATATATGACCCGCGAATATCTCTTTTCATTAGCAAAATAGACATGCTACGTGTCACATGCCTAAAACACAGTAGTTCTAGCCTTTCTCTAAGTCGTATATATTGCGATCAGTGATATTTATCTACAGTACATGAGATTCCCAAAGCTCTAAACAAAAACATAGAGTTGCACTGTAAGCAAGTTTCTCCAGAAAAAGATTTTGGGGTTGGGGTTGGGGTTTGGGGGGGGAGGGGGGTGGGATCCATGCCCTGATCTCTTATGTCCAAATTTCATGTCCACCAGGTATCACGCCTCACCCTCTCGTTCCCTTTCCCCTTTTGCTTTGGAAATCGCGCAATTACCCAGCCGTATCAACTCTGCTACAAAATCATCCACCATCTTGAGGTGTTCAATTTCGGATTCTGTTAGCCTCCGTATTGGCATGTTTCTGATGAGATCCGCTGCGGAGCTAAGAAGCTGAAGATCAAGTTTCGCTTGCGTGTCAAGCGGGTTTAGTAGAACGCTGAAGAATAACGTCATTATTGCAGCTGTGGGATAGAAGACAATGATCCTGTTAATTGACCGTTAGAATGTTCTCGTGGATCATTCGGTGGGCTTAGGTATCTTGTCCTGCTCGGCTTAAAGAAGATAAGTGAACGAGGGGAGAGGGAGCAGAAGGGGGAGTTACGTTTCACTTACCAAAAGGCTTCACCCGCGAGTCCATTAATCGCTGCTTGAAGATAAAACAGAGTCGATCGACTCGCCTCCAAGGCCAGCGCTAGGCTTGACTCGACAGCCCCGCTTCTCTCCCCTTCATGAAAGCTCGCGGCTGGACTGATAGGGTAGCATCTGCCACTTGCTCTGTGAACCGTCGCCATGAGATGATGGTACTCAAGGTGCAAAGCGATGTGTTGCATGCTCTGTGGTAACTTCGTGTCTGGTACTAGACGCGAATGTTGAGAAATTGAAAGCGCAGGGCGAAATTCGAGTGGAATCGACAACCGCCAGGTCTCAATCTCATTGTCCAGCACACGGATATCATGGAGTAGTTCAGTGTCAGACTTCCCGTGGGCCTGAACCGAGTAGAGTAGTCGAAAGGTTTTTTCCTTTAATTGAGCAAGACGTAAGTCTCCAGGAAGATAGGGAAATAGACTCTCGTCCGCAAATGCAGGTGACACTATGTCGTTGCTCAAGGCTGGAAGAGAAAAGCAATTCTCCGGGTATCCGTCCGGCAGCGTGAGGTCACAGTGTTCTTGGCACATGATGGGGGGTTGGCCAGTCCGTAACGCGTTGTCCTGATCGAATATGTAACAGAGCCAGAAGATCATGCGGATATGGCGGATCTCTCGCTCCTTGCGAGTGACTTCTGCTCCGTAAGGCTTGATATTCGTCTGCGTATGTCCACCAAGCATGAAGATGATGCGGCAGGCAACCGCATGTAGCAGAGCGGCAGAGTGTAAGCGGCCGGAAAATATTTGATGCATGTGCTGTTATCGCAGAATTAGCTATCAGCTTGTCGACCTATGCTTGACGGTGATTCGATACTTGCCAGCATGAAGATGGTCTGGAGGGTCACTACACTAGCGACCTCGACCATATCGGATAGTAAATACTGCGCCTTCATAGCACATGCATCACTATCCACAATGGGGCGCCATGTCGAATCCCCATTGAAAACGCACATAATAGAGAGAAAGGCCAACACACAGCCTTTAGCGCTAATGCGTTCTAGCGTCAGCGGCCCTTCCCAGGGCTCATAGGCCAGCCTGACGCTCTCATGAAAGAGAACAGTGTCAATTGCAGGAAAGACCAGTCTGAACGCAGAATTTTGGAACCAATATATCCCCTGTTCAACGATGCTCCTGTCTGGTAACTCATAAAGCTGCTCGAGAGAACCGTGAAGTTGCGGATGTGACAAGGTGAGTGGTCGGACCTGCTGACACTTGTTCAAGGCTTTCAGTTTCTGAAATGCAATCGCCTCGCCAGTTCGGGAGAAAATCCACGCCTGGCCTTCCTCGGAGAACAGCGGAATCCCATCGTGACAGGTAATGTGACCCAGGTGACATCCTGCAAGGTGAATCTGTCCATTTGAGATGTTGCTAGTGCTCAGCGTGTCAGGGGATGCAATATACCAAGGATGATTCGATTCGTAAGCGGCAAACTGTTCGCCAAGGCTCGAGCAGTATTCATCCGGTGCCTCGGCTGTCTTCGATGAGGATGGCGTTGTGGCACCTGTCAACGAGGGGTCTATGCTGTTGCTGAGGGCGATGCTCCTTGCCAAGGCGGTCTCGATACGCTCAATGCGCTCAACCAACTTCTTCTCTGACCCGAGGCTTGGCCTAAGCCGGACGGAAAAAGGAGTGTTAGAGAGAATATAAGCCGTGTGTACACTGAGAAAGTTTCACTTTATCAGAGGCTTTCACTTACTTGGTGTTCTTGGGCTTCCTCCTCGCTCTTACTCGATTAAAGGTGCATGGAAGGCCGTGATGGTTACACCAGTTGCATGGCGCGTCTGCAGTAGGAGCATCACAATAAATCTATTCCCGCCAAGCAGTGAGCTAATGTATGTGATCGGGGTGTCGGTCCCCACGTTTCTGTATTGAGGGTTACTGTGGTATTGAAGGGGGGGAGAAGAAGTGGAGTAGTGGGCCGCCGGTTACGGGAGTGACACGCGGCGCCAATTGGATGTTGGCTCAGGGTGGGAGTGGGTACCTTCCTTCTATAGCAGCCATCGCAAGCCCGCTTTTGCCCCATGTTGGGTAATCTGGATCTAGCACCAGCTATCAGTAAAGGAAAGATAGGGATGCGAAGCGAGCGCACAACCGCGGGCGTTTGCTCACAGGTGAATGGGTGAAACCTCTCAATTGAGGACAGGCAAGACACGTAGTGGAGAGGGCTCGGGGACTAATCTAGGAACATCAAAGGCAGGATATAGGGAAAAGAACAAATTCAAAGCCTAGCTGCGAGGATTGTTAACTTAAAGAAAAAGACTGCCATGAATCAAATTGCCAAATATTGAGACAACAGGTGGCAACTAGACCGATGTCAGCCCAGATCCGGAGGTCGAGCTGGGAACTTCCGCTGACCGTGCAGAAGATACTCTGACACAGGAATAACCCATCGGCTAGCTCCGAGCAGAAAGCTAAACGACGAGCAGCTGACCTTCTCGTGGCACGCGGTGTCAGTAGCTGCAGTGCGGCCCCAGTTGCGTCGTGGCTACGCGCCAAATCATTAAGGTTATGGGCTGCCGTGAAAAGACTTGCACGACTCGCTATAACCCGGCAACCACCTGTCGAAGGACGCCGCCCCAAACCGGCGTTGTCCGGACGCGGACACACCGGGGGCTGTTTTACATGGTCAAATTATCAGCTAAAAGTTGCTGATGGTTTAGTTCTTGGGTCTTCAGGGTCAGAACCCGAGGTTTGTACACAGACAGATTTATTTAGCGAGGTCAGAGGTGCTAATATAACCGGAGGCTTGAACCATATTGTGGCATTTCCATTGGGGGCCTTTGCCTCCAAGGTTCGATAGTCGACTCAGGTGACGATGTAACTTTCCATCAGCGTTCTAGGCCCAACAGGAAGGAAGTCTTCGCAAGCCTCAACTCCCGATGATCGGTCAACCCTATTGGGCCCTAAATCGGCATGCTTACACAATGTCATCGGCAGCCACACGCTTCGTATGACCACTGCCCAAGCTTTGTCCACCGGGATAAATCGAAACGGCCAGTCAATCGATAGGTCTTGGACATTACTGATCTTGACTGTTAACAAATAGCAATCACGTTCCAAGATTTACGGTTGGGCAACTCATTTCGTCACAAGTCGTATGGGATGAGTTCCAGACGAGGGCTCTTCCAGACTACATACACAGGGAAACTCTAAATCACGAATGGACGACGCTACGTGAAATGAGGAGGAAGTGGATTGGTCAAATTAAGGTGACGATGCAGCGACTGCATGTAGCCGGCATTATCTGGGGTAAGGTGGCGCTGGAGATCATGGTCAACGCAAAGAGAGGAAAAGTGGTAATGGGCTTCTGGTTGGGAGTAGGTGTTAAGCAGAGGGCAATTCATAGAGAGGGGATGAAGTGGTGTGATGTTGGGCTACGAGAATCCAGACACTCAGCCGTAGGAAAAGACTGGGGAATTAATTGTTTGATGTGATGATCCTGGTCGGTGCAGAACTTGGGTGGCAGGAAGGAAGCTGTGAATCAGCCATCTTTGTTATGCTCTCTAGCAGAAGTGAGATCTCTGCGAGATCAGTCGAAGCATTTGGAGATCATACGAGGAGTCGCCACCGGGCGAACAATTGACTTTCTGGTAATCTTGGTCCACATTGAACAAGAGTCGCATTGGCGAGAAGCTGCTGAACCTTTCTTCACGAATCCACACCCGATTAAAAGAGGATCGACTCTGTGGGGCCATTAGTCTCGCACCGCGTGGTGCAAGGGGTTTACACATATCTTTCGAAGGACGCGAAACCGCACTGGTGATGGTTAATCTTGGTCCTTGGGTCCTCGCCTCCTCAAGCGTTTGAGTGTATCGTCATGAAGTGGATTGTGCCTCTATTGGTGGCCCTGCTGCCTTGTTGGGCGACGGCTGCCGATATTTCGACAAAAGAGCTGCTCTCCGAGCTGCCCCAGTGCGCGGTTCGCGTCTCCCGAGCTTTGTTTCGGATCGCCATCGGATCAAGCTAATCTGCCAATTAGAGATCTTGCCTTAGCGATGCGATCTCCAAATCCGACTGCGACTCCGACGACAGCAAGTGCATATGTGCCAGTGAGAAGGTCTTGTCGGTGGCATCAATATGTGTGTCCGAGGGATGTTCAGTCAAAGAAGCTTTAAGTATAATATTTATCTGCTTCGTAATGAACTTAATGCTGATTGAGCAGTGACTCAAAATTCAACGCATACCTATTGCAATGACCCCATCCGCGACAAGACGAGCTTATTGATTAGGCTGATAATTACCCTCGGCGTGTTCTCGGGTATCTCAATTCTTTTGCGCATTGGATGTAAGGTCTTTATTATGCACTCGGACCTTGGCCTTGATGACCTTTTTACCATTCTCTCATTCTGCTGCTGCGTTCCGTCGATAGCGATAACTATACACGGTACGGCTCGTCACGGAGTAGGAAGGGATATTTGGACACTTAAGTTTGACGATATTACTACATTCGGATTCTTTTTCTACATCCTCGGAGTCCTTTATTTGCCCATGGTCTCTCTACTGAAAATGTCGCTATTATTCTTCTACCTTCGGATCTTCTTTCTTGGACTCGCGCAAACACTTCTTTGGGGAACCATTATCTTTAACGCTATTTACGGCATTATATTTACGTTTATAGGAGTATTCCAATGCACTCCCATTAGCTATACCTGGACGAAATGGGATGGGGAACATGAGGGAACATGGTATGTCAAGCTGACTTATATCCTCTTTATGAGCTCTAACATCTTTAGCCTGAATGTTAATGCGATCGGCTGGGCGAATGCGTCTATTAGTATTGCCTTGGATCTATGGATGTTAGCGATTCCTTTATGGTGCTTGCGAAGTCTGAAGCTACATTGGAAGAAGAAGATTGGCGTTGCCGCGATGTTTATCGTTGGAAGCTTGTGAGTGCCTCAAGGCAAGATTACTCCCGTAACCGCTAACCTCTATAGCATCACGATAGTGAGCATTATTCGATTGAAATCTCTTGTCAACCTTGGCTCTTCAGAAAATCCAACTTATGACCAGCTGGATATCTCTATCTGGTCTACCATCGAGATCCATCTTGGCATTATCTGCGTGTCTATGCCAGCCCTACGCATTTTACTTATTCGGCTATTCCCGGTCCTCGGAGGTTCATCATATGACTCAAGGGGGCATCTGCACTACAAGGAGCAAGCTAGACATACGTCAAGAATTATAAGTCGAAGCCATGCTCTCGTGGAACTCCCTTCTCGAGGAGAATCCTTATCGAGGCTAGAGCACGGCAGCATCGAGGTATAGAGGACGTTCCAGGTCCAGTATTCCGATGGAGAAGAGGCAATGCTAGTGGCATCTGGGAGATTTGACGAAGGAGAGGGAGTAAGCACCGGGCCAGGTACCCACAGCATGGGTGAGGTATCACTATAACAATAGTAACTAATAAATAATAACCCGCTGCTGAGAGCACCCAAGGACTTTGACACACCGCGTGAGGTTTGTGTTTCTGTTGGAATATCTACGCCGGGCGCAGTAGAATATGGGGGGAAGGATGGATGCGGTGACGGTTAGCGAACCCTATCCCTGAGCCGTCTCTACGAGGCTGCATCACGTGACCTGCGGCGCAGGCCCGCCGCAGCCCGCAGCCCCTATCTCGTGAGGGCCTCATCTCCCTCCTTACCACTTAGACCAGTCAAGAATATACAGCCGTTTTGACCACCACTTTGCGATGCCCTCTACAGAGGGCACCTACACCTACACGTATACGTGTATCACAACCCTGGTGATACCAACAGTTTCCTTTAGCTAGATAGTGATTAGGGTAAACTTTAGGATTCAGGTAGCTTTTGCTAGTTAGCGCCTTTAATATTCCTGATCGGCGTCTGCTAGCTCTAAATACGGGCAATATTCCTCTTTTTCTTCTTTCATCTTAAATAACTATTATAAGTAAAAGTAACGTACTTCACAAGTGAGTGGATCACCCGAGTGAGTGGATCAAAAATCCCTCCATCTCTCTCCTCACCTCAACCTTAATTCCTCAACCCACAAAACATGCCAGAGCCAAATCAAGAGCCAAATTATCATTCTTGCTATTCAAGTCCTTTAAAAGACCCAAAACTAAGAACATCTCACAACCGCCTCCCCTCAGCCGTCGTCCTCGTTGTTCTTCTCGTGAGGATGAATCGTCCATTCTAGGAACCGGACCTTTGTCGGAAGCAAGGGCTTCCCATAGCTCGACCGCTTTTACTGGCTCAGATTGGTCTGAGGATGGACGAAGTAGAGTCGTCGACCAGCCGGCTTATTGTCAATATACTTTCCGAAGAAGAGGAGAAACTGTATTTACGAGCCCTGCCTATCTGCCCAGACTCCTTGCTGACAATAATGTGCGACAACCGAGCGCTCAAATCTTCTCGGACACCGTTTTGGATGCCGTCCCTGAGACGATGAGAAGCTTCCGAAACTTGTCTGTCACCCATCATCTATCCTTGAGCACCCTCTCCTCGAACGGATGAAAAGATTGCGCACATTATCTTTCTTGCGTTCTCTCTGTTCAAACAGGCACATCTTCGGCAATCCTAGTGAAATTTGGTTCGCTCGCATGCGCCCGAGGGGAGGGAGAAGCGTCGGTTTCTCATACGTAAGATAAACTAGGCCGCCAAGATAGGTTGAAGAACATGCTTTTTAGGAAACAAAGATAATACCCACCTCTAGCTGGAAGTCCGGGCTTGCAGGCTGCGGTCTGAACAGCTAGAAGATTTTCCTTCCGGTCTGATCAATGCTGACGCGGCGATGCTGTTCAGGGGCCTCGTAAAAAGAAAAACTTGGCAGGAAAAGTATCACGTGTATGACACTTACAATACTTAGTCAGGGGTCTCGATAATGGGGGCGGAACTTAGGGAGGACACCACTCTTTTGGCTGATTAAGAAGCCCTCAATATTAAATATACCCCCTTTTCCTTCCAATTGATATATCAATCCTTTTGTGAATATGTGATCACGTACTACTTACACGCTCTCCTTCCTACCTTAGAACCGCTTCGAGGTACGCGCGCCACCCTGATCAGGCTATTCCAGGCGTATAATGCTAACACGGCACGCAGGCTCACCCTCAGGCTCGAGTACAGATTCTGCCTGGGGTTGTGTTTGGCGTCCCGTCTTCAATGCATGACTTTTTAGTCTGTTGGACGTGGCATCCAAACTATCTAAACCATATCTGAACATGCGGATATCACAGGACCAGTGGCGCAAGACAAATCGGCACCAGCACGATCTCGGTCAAGCTACATAAGCAATTCTA
This sequence comes from Coniochaeta sp. 2T2.1, assembly GCA_009194965.1. NCBI lineage: Eukaryota > Fungi > Ascomycota > Sordariomycetes > Coniochaetales > Coniochaetaceae > Coniochaeta > Coniochaeta sp. 2T2.1. The sequence goes on from VSMA01000045.1 coordinate 327,573, forward strand.
CAAGCATACAATCCCGAGCGGACTACACATTTTATGACCGTTCCATACTGTTCGGCTTGCAGTATCATAGGCGAAAGATGCTGTCGCTTCAGGCAGGGGGAGTAAGCAGAAGGTCCATAGTGGAGGACATGGTGGCGTCCTGGAATGGGTGATCATCATGGAAGGAATGATTCACAAGGTAGGGGACTTGCTAACTGAGTCGTCTTTGTTGTCCAATGGGTGTCCGCTTTTCAGTTGCTCCGTGAATTTCGGAGGATCTTGGCGTAGATGCTCCGGTCCCCCCGGTGCGGCTGAAAGTGGCTTGCTCCGCCGAGTAGGAAACGCAGGTGGCGATCCAACGCGAGACATGGCAGGCGAAGAAGAGAATCGAAGGAATTATCCTAGATAACCAGCTTGACAAACAGTCGCCGGTACTCTGCCTCTTTCTTTTCCTCGTAATTGAAGTTTCAAGCTACGTTTGCATCCTGCCTGCATATTTTGTCAAACCAGCCAAAATGAAGCTGCTTGTGGTGAGCCTGGTGGCAGGTTCAAGTAAAGTCTTTCGTAGACCTGGTTGGCAGGATGATTAGGATGGTCGCAGTTGGACGCTTTTCTTTTGATTTGAAATGTCAAGGAACAGACCGCTTGAAGATGACCTGATTCTGTACTCACACCATCTTCTGGGCTTACATCTCGTTCAACATCATCATGGCGATTGTGTTGTACTATGTTTTCCGGGTGAAGAAGTTGGGCAGACGTTAATATGGCGGTGTGGATATAGGTACTAAATGATAATAAATCTCCGAAAGGCGTATTTGTTTACAGTGAGAAGGAAGTAATTGGATGTAGCGAATAAAATAGTAGCTACTGTGCAGTTACAGACACCCATGAAATAAGTCTCATTAAAGCTACAGACGAAGCGGGTAATCTAACTCTTATTAGGTATCGACGGATGGATGCGAGGGAATATCACAACTGGCTAAACCCCAGCGAGATTCCCAACATTCTGTTTGGGCAAGCCATCTAACTTCTTGGCCGTTTATAGGTCGTTTTCTTCATCGATGCACTGGATCAGTACGACAAAGACCAGATTCGAGACATTGTGTCATTTTTCGAGCATATTGGCGTGCAGGCCATAGCCCCAATATCCGGTTTCAATCCTCGACCCTTGTCAGCGATCTATAGTACGCTCAACGCGGGTGACGTTCATTAACCGTATAGTAACAGGACGTGTAGCAGGCTAAATCGCCGCATTCCTTAGAACTTTAGGCTTTAAACACTTCATGGAATGCTATCCAAACTGTAGGTATCTCAGCCCCTCGGTGCGCTCAAATGCAGTAGCATAGCAAAATGCCACGCGGTCGTTGCATAGTCGCCACCACTACGTCTTTCCAAGTCCAAGCACCTTCTTCGCCTTGCTCGGCTTCTCTCCGTTCGCCTCTTCGTCCCCGACCTTCTCCTTCGGCTTCCTGCCCTCGATGTTATTATAATATAGAATACCCTGCTCCCTATCATGGGACAGCTTCTCCTTATCCTAATCAGTCAAGGGCACGCCTTCAATACTCTTTACTTTCTTACCTTCAATAAATAATACAATTCCTCCGACAACTACAATAATACATGCTAAAGCGACGAAGAGACCGGTTAACTATAAGGGTCGATCGTATCTATTCATGCCCCACATAAATCCGCAGAGGACAACCTATAGGAAGGTGTTCCCAATCATAGTCTATATAAAGAAATCCATCTTCTAAGGCGCCGTAGGTAGAGCTCGGACTCCGGTCAAAGGCGTAACGGGGATCTTCTCGATAGGAAAAGGCACGCTACTAAGAAGTACATCTTCCGGAATACTACTATGGCCGACGTCAATTAGTAACACCTCGGATCCCTCGAAACGGAACCAGTCGCTCTTAAGGCCAGCCAGACGTCGCCAAGCCTCTCCTACTTTAGGATACGGAACTTCAATAGGTAATAGCAGTCGCGGAATCTGCACGGGGCCGATCCAAATCCTATAACGCAAAAGAGCGCATTAAGAATCTACGAGTGAACCTCGATCTATATACGACACGGAGAGTTAATATCATTACACGTCAAGTAACACATAGCTAGAGAGCCGTTACAAAGTAGCAGGAACAGCATGCCACCCCATACGGCAACGTTAAGTCCGTATGGCACCCAGAAGAAGCCCTAAAACGTTGTGGAAAACTTCTGAGCAATGATCAACCATCGCTTTGTCGACTCCTACCAGGTATACTTAGGTGGGAAATAGCAACCGTTATCGAATAGCACCATAAGCTCAGCATCAGTCGCTACTTGATCCGCAACCGACGTATGGTCGGAGGCCACTTTCCTTCGCTCATTCGTTGTTGGCTCTTCTCTCATTGTCCGGCCGCCCAGTCTCTTCTCTTCATAACCCTCGTTATTCGAATTAGAAACCTCGCGGTTCGATAATGAGCCCGCAGCAGGCTCATAAGCTGCGCATAGAATAGGGGCCAAGACAGTACCTGGTGGCTTCTGGCCTGACGAAGAGCGATATTGTCGGCCAATTCTATGGACAGAAAGCACGGATACAGCGATCTCTATAGTGGTAGCCATGAATCCTAACGGAGGGGTCGACTCTTCGAATTATCTCGACAACCTTCGAATAGTGCCTCCAAAGGACGACCTTGAGGCACCGCAGCCTCTTGTTGAAAGGGTATCGCTCGTACGTCGGATGGGAGAGGTCGCCGGAGTGAAGGAGTTATGCCGAGCGGTGTATGGCCGGGAATGGCTCGATTAGGGTCGCCGGTTCACCCCTGACGGCTGCTGACCGTACTTAAAGTAGGTGGAATGGTTCAACAGAAACTATGCTCTGCTCGAAAGGGCCTGCGACCGAAAAAAATTCGAGATGATGAAGGGCTCAACCGGGAATGGTGCCGGGGAGGAG